>CM031240.1:239088515-239688515 GCA_018340775.1 Taxus wallichiana var. yunnanensis
TGAAGGACGAGACACTTGGGGGTGTAGAGAGGTTAGCCCTGGTGAAACAAAAGCGTGAGGCCCTTGTAGTAACCCGAGATCCACATAAAGATAGGATCAATGAACTTGTGAAACTCATAGTGCAAAAATGGACTCTATGGAGGGAATTGTCTCAAGTATGGTGCATGTTGTCCAAATACGCAAAATGAGAAGGACAAGATCACCCAGGATGAAATGGATGCCATAGTGACAGACGTTCCAGAAAAGACAAGGAGCGCGCTAAGTGATTGGCAGACCTTGGAGGTTGAACTCAAAAATGAATATCCAGAGTTAGTCCTACCTACGAAAGAGGATACTGCAGAGTAAACTTCATTCTTTTATACATTGCTCCATTCATTCTTTCATTCCTTATTCTTTATTGTTTGAATTCCCATTTTCGGCGATAATGTGCTTTAGTGTGGGGTAATGTTGAGCAGATAACATATTGCTCTAAGGTAAAGGCACATGAAGGATGCACGCACTGAGGCAAGGCATACTTGAGGGCACAGAAGAATAGTGGAATACGCATGCTCCAGAACACTTTGAATTTAAGACTTAGCTGTTTTTTGGATAAGGGCTACCATGGGAGATAGCGTCTAAGCACCCAATGACATGAAGAATTACGGTCCACGCAATGGTATTTTAGGAACAAGCGACCGCTTAAGCACCATGCATAGTTTAATCCAATGATATGATTTCTAAATAGAGTAAACTATAGGAAGTCTATTATTAGAGCACTTGCATGTTGTGCATCTTGTTGTAAAGGAACATGGCTATTATTAGCATGTGACCTCTTTCAAGAAGTGCATTGGTGGTGAAGGGTAAATCCCCACCCCTATATGTATGTATGTATGGATTTGCATAGTTTAAGAGAGTGTGCAAGTGTGTATGTGTGAATAATTGTAGAGTTATGATGTTGGTTTTCATGCATGCATGACTTATGGAGACATTCCACAATGTATGAAGCCTTTGTGTTTTACAGTATTTATGAAATGGATAATATTGGTTGGATAATGGTGTTGAACATGACTGAATCTGGTTATTGTATGATTAATCTTGTTATAGTCATTGTTTAGTTCATCTTTCATATAATCTAAGATCTAGATCTGGTTTATGCATTGTGGGTTGTTTACTATTAGTTATGAATCTGAATATGGTTAAACATCATCATGCTAACATTCTGTATAAGTAACTCTAAAGAGGGACTTGGTGCCATTACACGCTTTGGGTGAGCACTCACTCGAGTTTGAGTGATGTGCTAACACACTTAGGTTATTCGCGAGTGAATTCTATAGGTGCATCAATGCACATCACGTTAAGGTCACATGGGTTGATCTTAGGCACCACAAAGGTGGTATTAACCGTATTGCTTGGAGGCTTGTAATTTAGTTCTTTCTTAATATTAGATAATTGCATGCTTGACCATATAGGAATAATGAGGAATCCAAGATGAATATCCAACAATTTACTTATATCCTTTATCAACCTCTAATATTTCAATTTTTTAGGAAGGTGATAATATTTTTCTTATACCGTAAATAAATGTTTCTTTTACGAATCATTCAAATCGTAAGCACGACCACTTTGAACAACGAACTCAAACATACCAAGGTTTGAATCGAGACCACACAACTAGAGTCGAGAGGGTGGTAATGGGAGGGGAGTTATAGGCTCAATCCACAATATCCAAGACTATCAAACAAATGAGATTAAGCCTTCATCACCGGGAGTGACTCTAGCCATAGACTATTTTTTAGAGAGGACCTTCGATCATTTTATCAAGAAAAGACAAAGCAATAGAAATCCTTGCTGCTAGTGCTTACCAAGTATAATCAATCCGAATATGCAAAGCCTAAGACAATGTCACCCAAAAGTTGCATCTCATCTCACTTTCATCCTTTTCTCATATTCTAGCCATCTAATTCTCGCTAATCCTCTCACCAAAAACTGGAGAAGGATTACACCACCAACTAATTACTTAGAAAATAGCCCAACCATATCAATTGTCAATCTCTCCTCAAGAACACATTATTATGATGTCATAAAGGTTCCAAGGTTCTCATAGGCCTCTTCAAAAATCCAAATTGTGTTTTATTTGTTAAGAAGTGGATGGTCTTCGACCATGAAAAAGGAGAAAAGATGAAAGATAAGAATAAAGGTATTATCATAGTAGGACATAAAGTGTTCAAATTTACCACTGATGGACCGTACTAATTCAATTTGTGGTTCTCGTGAAATGGAAGAAAAACGATGTGTCAAAATAAGAATGTACAATGTTAAACCTCATCTCCACGATGATTGAAACAATGATAAATCAGGAATAACTAATGGTCTTACAAATATTCTATAGTCTTACATTGATTTGGATATAATCCTCCATGTAAGTAAATACCTATCGATGTAATTAATAAATGGTTAAAATCTCTTCACCACCATTTATCTAGAAAAGGACAAGCCCCACTTTTATAAGAAATAAATAGTGACCAACTTTACCACCAACCGTGTACATTATTTAATAAATATGAATATAAAGTGATAAAAATAGATTGGTGGTTGTATTTTATCACAATAACAAATCGATTTACCTTTGCCAAATTTATCTCCCAACTAATCTATTAAATATGTGAGGATACCTAAAATCCCACATGGCTATAGTCGCTAAACCCACATGACTACTCTCCATCGTAAAATATATCCACATGTGACCACTCCACTCCAGTTTGTTTCAACAAACCCTAAACCCATGACACTTTAGCCCAACTTTTTTCGCAAAATTTTCTTTATTTTTTACGGCTATGATCAATCGAAAACACTTTAGCAACAAAAACCTTGAATTTGCTAATGTTTACCAAGTATGATCAATCAAAATATCAAAGCCTAAGACAATGTCACCCAAAAGTTGCATCTCATCTCACATTCACCTTTTCTCATATTGAAGCCATCTAATTCGCACTAATCCTCTCACCAAAAAGTGGAAAGGATAACACCACCAACTACTTACTTAGAAAATAGCCCGACCATATCAATTGTCACTCTCTCCTCAAAACACATTATTATGATGCCAAAAGGTTCCAAGGTCTCTATAGAAAATCCAAATTGTGTTTTATTCGCTAAGAAATGGATGGTCTTCACCAACTGAAAAAGGAGAAAGATAAAAGATAAGAATGAAAGTCTTATCATAGTAGGACATGAAATCTTCAAATTTACTGCATGATGGGTCATATTAATTCAATTTGTGGTTTGCGTGAAATGAAATAAACACAAATGTAGGGTTTAAAATGTAATGTTAAACCTCATCTCCACAGGTGGTTAACAAAACAATGATAAGGAGAATCAACAACTATAAAAAAGTTAAATAGTCTTACATCCGATATATGGTTATGTCACTAACCAAAGCTTTTCAGCTATTCCTCCATGTAAGTAAATGCTTATTCCATATAATTAATAAATGGTTAAATCTATTGACCACCTTACTAGAAAAGGATGAAGCCCCACTTTTAAAAGATAAAAATAGTGACCAACTTTACCAACTGTGTACATTATTCGGATAGAATATGAATATAAAGTGATAGAAATAGATTTGTGGTTGTGTTTTATGAACAATAACATACAGATTTTATACACCAAACCCACATGACCACTTTACCACAAACAAACCAACTTTTTCTCGAGATAGATTTTCTTTGGTTTTTTCATCGTCGTGTAATATAGAAAAAAGTGCTTAGTGACTTTTTCAAATATTTGTGAAAATGCTAAAATCACGAAAAACGTCTAAACGGCCGTCAAATTTAACTCCTGATATTTGCAAACATTTTAGTGCAATGAAAAGTCTTGAGCGTGCGAGAAAAATAAATGACCGATTCCATTGTTGCGACAGTTTGAAGATGAACGCAAAGACTGGATGGAGAAAAATAAATAAGATTCCATTGATGCGACAGTGGAAACCTCGCCGAATTGTGTCCAGACTCCAGACGTGTAATACACGCAACTGTAATAAATAAATAAAAGTCTTGAGCGTGCGATGACCGATTCCATATTTTTAATACCCGTGACCATTCTGTATTAATGGACAGTAATTGTTTCCAGACTTGTAATACACGCAACTGTTGTAATCGATTTAACTGTTAGTAATGTAAATAAAAAGACTCCGAAGTCGTGATGAATCCGAAGAAGAAATTACATTCTGCGAAGTCATGCCAGAAGAACACGTGTCTGTTTTACGCGATTGGGATATAAACATCGACCTCTCACTTACATTTTGCAAAGGTTAAACCCGTCATCATATTTGTGTTTTAATCAATTTGAAGTGAATGGCACTCGGAGACTCAATAATTAAGTGGTGAATTTTAATGGTGTCAATGTCATCACAAATTCCAATCCCCACTAATTCCAATTTTTATGGTGTCGGTAATAAGTTAAAAGACGATGGTTCTCATTATTAATCTAAAAGGTGCCACGGTCCGAGTGTCATGCTCATTTTTGATAGTTACTTCAAATTTTTTTCCTGCATTTACAGTTATTACGGCGAAGGTGTTTCATAATAAGGTCGAGGCCCTCCGCCCTCTAACATCAGATAAGACATTGGCGGTCAGGATGAAAGTCATTCATCGATGACATATTATTTTTTAATTTCCTCATATGGTTTATCTTCTCATACCATGTAACATAAAATCTATAGAGAAATGTTGATACAAACTACTTGACTAGGTATGGGCTCCACGGACGAAGTGATAGAGAAACTTTCAAGAAATGCTTGCCCGTTATCACCTAAGAGGATCTGAAGCCTGAGATTCATCGTATTGCCAACGGGATACATCACCAATCCTTTATGCTCATCTCATTTCAGAGTTCCTTACTAGGTAATCAAATTGTTTCCTCTTCATCTACAAACTGAAAAATAATTTCCTTCTACATAGCTTTTCGATTCTATTTAAGGATGTATGAAGTTCAAATTTGTAAACTCAATTATCTTGAATCTAGCGAGCATGGAGTTATGTAATTACATCTCAGGAACATCTGTGGGTGAATGGAAGTTGATGCCCACAATTCAGGAGGAATTGGAGATACCCAAGTATATTCTTCTCGTCAGTTTACACTTTACTAGAATATGGATATAGAAACAACATTTGATGTTTAAATGTATCACGACCATGTCACTAATTACCACAACATACAAGATGCTTTCCGAAGTAGCAGAAAATAAAAGGGATTAGCCTTCCCTACTCTACCTTTACCCTTGAAGCAGAGCAACTGGACATGATGAGTAGTTCGTTGAGAGTTCTTGATGCACAATGTTTTAATCTAACCATAACAAGGCTTACAGGAAGCATTCAAATAAATGGAAAATGTACAAGAAGCTTTCAAAATATAAGGTATGTTGATCTTGGGGACCGACAATCTACCCATGGATCTTAACAAACTGAAGCTCTTATTAGTTTTAAGTCACACTCATATTTATGAGGACGACATTTTTGAGAGACTTGTAGTTAAATGCAACATTTTCTTTATGTGGAATATTTGAAGTCAATTTATCGCATATTGAAAAATTCATTGTTTGTTTGTTCAGTTGTCAAGTTCCTTGCATCTTTTGAGATTCTTAGGTGTTTCGAATACGGCTGCCTTGTTCGAAAACACTGGAAATCTCTCGGCATTGAAAAAATTGTTAATGGGGAGCCATGCATTGGAGAACCCTCTATCACTCCAATGTATGGCTCATAGGTGTTTGCACTCTGTCGCCCATCTTCACCCGTTACGTTTTTAGGTATGTCATTTTCCTCTAGATTAACTGAACTCCCATATGATTTTGGTAACCTTCATGATTTTTCATATTGTTTTTAATTGGCGAGTCTTCCCCCAAACTTTGGCAGGATCATGTCCCTAAAGTTGTTAGTTATGGCTTGGTATTCACATCTCGTTACATTGCTCGCTAGCTTTGCAAATCTTTCTTCTTTACAAATACTCAATTTATCATTCTACGATGAATTAATTACCCTTCCGCGGAACTTCAACCAACTTATTTCTTTAGTTTATTTAGATTTGTAAAAATTGATCTCACTCCAATTCCTAACAGCTTTGGCAATTTAGGATCTTTAAAACGCCTAGATTTATCACAGTGCTATCAATTGGTGAGCCTCCCCACAATTTTGGCCAACTTAAGTCTCTCTGCTATCTGGAAATGAGTTATAATTATAATTATTTTGGATTGCATGACAAATTTGGGAATCTTATTTCTTTACAAACACTAGATTTAAACCACTCATGTCAATTAGCGAGCCTTCAACAGGAAAACAAATTAGGCCGAACATGAAAACACACAGAGAAGATATTAATACTATTTTTTTGATTTATTTCCGAAAATGTAAAGAACTTGAAAACATTCCACAATTTGCACCCTAGAGAGCGATTTTATGAAAACCATAAATGTGTAATAACTTGTGAAAAATAAATTAAAAAAGTGTGAAATTTTTAGGGAACCTTACTTGAAATTTTTCTCAACTCTGGTAAAAATATATCCCACCAATTCGCTCTGGTTCGCAATATATGGTGGAAACAAAAAAAAGGGTTTTTGCCTTAATTTTGGCCAAGATCACAACTTTGATACCACTTGTAATGAAATTACTAGTATAATTCAGATTATGAGAACAATAGAACACTAAATAATATAATATTTCATAATAATGATCTCGATATGCAATTAGAATAGCTTCGCCACTTCGAGGGGGCAACCTCCAAACCATATAATAAGACTCAAATGCTCAAATGATAATGAAATACTACCTTCAATCCCCTATATATACTATTCATATGCTATGGCCATCACCAAGGCCGACCTATTAAGCATGAGAAATTATAAATGATATAATAAAATGATATGGTAAGCCACAAGTTGGCTACTCATATCCTAATACAAGCAATAGGTTAAGGGCGTAGCAACTTCCATTTTTGAACACATTGGGTGCATGGGAATCCTTTCTCCACTTATATTTCAACATGCAATCAATTCTTCTCAGTTTCTATTATGTTGTGTGACACATATGGGGACACTTATCTCTTTTTTATTGTGTGTCTTAAGTTACAAAATTGGGTGTATATCCATTTGCAACATTATGGTCCATGGGTTTATTGAAGGTATTGAAGCATCTAATATCTTCATAGGTAGACTTTCCTATCCTCTTGCACTTAAGGAGATGCTATCAAAGTTTTTGAAAAACTTTGATACACAATATTATTCCTTAGCATGATCCTTGACTCCTCTTTTTGGTTCTTCTCTTCAACATTCATGCATTAGGTTGGTACACCTAATGTATCGATCTCTCCTCCATAGATTAGGGATTGATCAACTCCAATTATTCATCAAAGTTAAAAAAAAAGAATATTCAAGGCATAAGAATGGGAGCACATTCCCTCCAGAAAAGAAACAAGTATATTTATTCCATGTTTTACATTTCTTTCAACATTTATCGTAGCAATTTCCTTTCTAATACTTTCATTGTGTTTGAGTTAAATTTCAGTTTCCTATATTGCGCATTGACTACACTTTGTGTTTCACATTTCATTTTGGAGCATGACAATACCAACACAACAAGATACTACAAAACAAAGTTATTATGAGAAAATACAAAGTGTATCTACACACTCAGGTATATTTTCCTTTTAAGCATGTAATTTTCATTTCATCCTCAAAGGGGGAAAATGTATGTACTTAAATTTGGAAATCTATTCTATAACAATGTTGATCTTGATATTGCACACTTACATGTGCAGGTACACTCTCTTCACTCTTGTTTAACACAACTTGATAGCTCTTCAATCACTTTCTTATCTTTTCACACGTCTTTGACATCATTTCTTGAGGTTTATTATTATAAAACACATCTATAGACATCTATACTCCAACCTAGAAAGTTAAACTATGATTTTTTCCCTCTTGGTCAAAACCATCAGTTTTGGTCAAGATATATAATTATATCGTGACCCTATTGTATGGTTTTTACTAACATGATTTGGGGCAAAAATATCAATTCCATCATCTTTATATGGACTAATATTCCCACCTTTTTAGCCTTTCATGACATAATAACCATAGGAAGCCTATGTAAGCAAGTCAACAATAACCCATTTAGGATCATGGAACTTTATGTTCTCCTCATGTTAAAACAAACACTAAAGGCACTTACTCCTCCCTAAACAAAAAATAAATTGATGAAAATCCATTAGGGTAGCACCCTCTATAGGTAAGAAGTCTCCTTCCAGATCTAGGAGTCTACATCTTATTTCTACAAGCAAGAAAAGTAAGCCTTCCCAAGTATTTAAGAAAATGTGAAACTCAAGAAAGGCATTTTCAAGGCATAGTTGTCAAGTTCTAATTACAATACATTAGATATCACATGCTAAGAGAATGAGCTGTGGTTTGATCCCTCTTCAAAGTAGTGAAAATTTTGGTGATGCACATGGGTGCCCACAACCCACCTAATTTTTTTTTTAGAGAAATCCTTTCTGCACTACAAGTGTTAGAGGGTTTGATCAAAGTTTACAAAGCCATTATGAAGGTAAGAGAAGAGGACAGAAACACAAAGACACTCATTTCTAGGAAGGTGAAACACTTAGGAGGTTACAGGCCAAGATTCCAAGCATGTTCAAGACCATACCATAAAGTTAGAACCGTATGGATGATCTTAACCTACCTCCATGGTTTTGACTAGATTTAGTTTTAAGTGCTAGTTTCAAGTAACAAAGCATTTCCAGTCTTAGATCAACTTTTTTCCCCATTTAGATCACTCATACTCCTCCAAATCCACACAAAAAGTCAAGTGTAATCTTTCCTTTTGTTTTGGTAGTTGTTAGATCAATAGCCATTTTGAAAAGTTTTATTATGATTTGTGTGATAAATTTTAGAAGTTACTTAAATCACAATATCCACATGTAACAATAATTCATCCTTATTGTGCATGTTAATTAAGAACATTCTAAATCTTTAAAAGGTTGAGATTAATCACCTAAAAAATTAAATTAGTTCCTCATACAAAGATTATTAATCATGTCAAAATCATTTTAGATTAGTGTCGTTGATCCTTCTTTTTATGTGTTGAATAATGCATTTTTCCTTGTTACCATCCAATTTATTGTTGATAAATATTTTATGGTTTATTACGCCTTTTTTTGGAAAACATGGAATATTTTTAGGTCTTTTAATTCCTTCTTCAATCCTATAAAAATTCACAAAAAGATCCATTGTGACTTAAAATATATATAACCTCCCCAGTTATGAGGAATCTAGACCAGATCATATTTTACCTAATAAGGTGGGAACTTTTGTTAAATTAGAGAAGCTTCACTAAAAAATAGATTTGTAAGACATCGTTTCAGTGGATCTTTCCCAAACCCTCTCACATTAGGTTAAGATCATTTCTAATCTTGGATCCAAGATCTAACTCCTTAGCTTTGATGGGATTCACTTTATATGTTTCGTGTTGTAACCAAAGTGAACATCAAGTGATTTCTTGTTCTTCTCCTACACCAAGCCATATTCTCATTTTTGGAGATATAAACTTGCCTAATGTTGATTTTGTGTTCCCTAATCATAAGAAATTCATTTTTGAGAATTCAAATTCCTCTCTGGACATTGGAATGTTTTTTTGCTTCATGGATAGCCTCTTGTTCTCCCCGTCCTCTTGATGAAAAGGATCCCACGAAGGTGGTTTAAGTTGACATGGAATAGTTTAATGGGTTTGGCATTAACGATGGTGGTTTATTTAGAATTCTCCTATTGGTTCTTTTTCAATTCAGTTTTTTAACACCTTGTCCATATCGAACTGTGGAGCTTTTATTAAGAACAAAAATCAAAGGATGGATGTGGATATTTTGAAGATGGATGTACAAGATGCAGTTGATGACTATACATAATGGACGCACATGATCTTATTTCCAAAGTGGGAGAAGAGTGAATCCTAGTCATGGTAGATCTATCTCCCTAGTTATCTTCCCTTTACTTATTGTTTCTAGTTAGTATAGAGGATGATAGTCTCATGCGGAAGTTGAAGTTGAGGTTATTATTTACTCTCATAGGATAGCTTGTCATTTTCTTTTAAGAGGCCTCTCTTTTCTCTTTTCCTTTCTTCCATTTATATCTTCTTCGCGTGTGTTGATATAGTTTTTGGTTTGTTGTATTTACAACCTTTGGTTATTGTTTGTTCGAGATAAATTATTTTTTCCTTTCGGTTGTTCTTGTTAAAGGGTTTGGGCCATTTCACAAACTCACCTTAATAATAATCCAAAATTAAATAAAAAAATAATATTTCTTTTTCTATGTTATATTTTATTGAAAGGTGAGAACCTTTCCACTATATTATTTTTGGGTAATGTATCAAGCATAAATATTCAAAATTGACCTATCACAACCTATTTGCAGGGCTTCAAACTCATAATAAAAGAGTAGTTAAAAAATCAAAATATGCAAATTCTCTTACAATGTACAAATGCAAGTTACCATTACAATGATCAAAATAAGATCTAAGTTAAAAAAATGCTTATTGACAAGTATCACTTCAATTTATGAATCCTGAAAAATATGTTTAATCCTTAAATGAGATGTTGGATAGTGGTATTAGATTAAGATATATTAAAAATATCCAACTATAGTCTAGAAGTTAGAAATTATACAAATCTAAGTCTCAAAAATAAAATAAATTAGATTACAAGAAAGAACATTTCCTCGTTTTAACTTAGATATTTTGGTTAGCTAATTGTTAATATAAATTGTGTTTAAAAGTCTAGTACTAACTAGAACATTGCATTTAAATTCATGAACAAATAATATTTATAATTTAAATTCATTGTTAAAAGAATTAAAGATAAAACTTATAATTAAATATAACTAAAAATATATACTTATAATTTTAAATTTCAACATAATATTATAATAAATCATATTATCTTCATACCTATTATAATATAAAATCTTGAAATCCTAAAATATGATTAAATCTAAATTAGTAAAATATATACTTTTCATATTGAAATTTGAAATAGCCTTACAAATTTGCTAATTGCGAGACTCCCATTAAAACTATGTACAGTTCCATTAAAATTGTTTGACAAGCATAAGTGGCAGGCAAAATTAACCTCACATTTCTTTCCCCATTCACGTTTTTTTTCCTCCTTTCCTTTATTCTCTTCAAATTTGCGCAATAACCGGGCCGTGCCAATTACTTTATGGGATTCCATTTCCATAAAACCGGGCCGTGCCAAAATTGAAGCTTTGTGAAATTCGTGAAATTTCCACTGTTTCCACGAAAGTCTGGCCGTCTAAATTAATCACTGAGTCAATACACTTAATCACTGAGTCTGTTCCACGAAAGTCTGTGTCTAAATTAAATCTCTTAATCACTTGACTCACTTTTCTTACTCTACTTTTCCTAGTTATATGTTCTTTCAATTTTTCATTATTGCCTGGCGCTGCTGGATTTGAGCTCTAGAATGGCTGGAACAATGCTGCTACCTTCACTTTTCTGTATTCTCTTTCTCCACCAGTTTCTCATTACTCACTCGTCCCATTCTTTACATCCCCACACAGACAATACTTCGGATGAGCAGGCTCTGTTGAAATTCAAGTCTGCAATCCAATACGATCAAAACAATTCATTCATCACATGGACTTCCAACGTCTCATTCTGCAACTGGAATGGCGTCACCTGCTCTCACCGCCGACAAAGGGTCGTCTCTCTCAATCTCTCCGGTGCGGGCTTGGAAGGTACCATCTCTCCCTTTCTCGGAAATCTCTCATTTCTTAGGATTCTTGACCTGAGTACAAACCACCTTCATGGTCACATCCCCTATCAATTAGGAACCCTTTCTCGCTTAAGGTATCTATATTTATCCTATAATCAACTTGTGGGTTCAATTCCCACCGCTCTTAGTGCCTGCTATTGTTTAAGAAAATCTGGATTTATCAAAACCATTTGACTGGAAATATTCCTTCAGCACTTGGTTTTCTCCCAAATTTAGAGTGGATTATTCTTGGTCGCAACAATTTGAGCGGTAACATTCCCCACACCATTGGAAACATATCCTCTTTGAACCATTTATGGTTGTCTGAGAACAATCTGGAAGGCAATATTCCTTGGGATTTGGGTATGCTATCTCAACTCACTTTCCTCAATCTGGGTCACAACCATCTAGTAGGGCACATTCCTTCCTCCTTGACAAACTGCACTAGTCTGCAAATATTGGGTTTGGGTGACAATTACTTATCTGGAGAGATTCCAGGGGAATTGTGCGCCAAGAATACCCGCTTGACAGAATTGTATCTGCATACTAATAGACTTAGAGGCAGAATTCCTGTTACACTCTTCAATTGTTCGCAACTCCAAATACTTGAGTTTGGAAACAATCAGCTGAGTGGAATAATACCCACAGAGTTTGGAATGTTGCATGCATTAACTAGGCTTTACCTGGGGGTAACTATTTTGTTGGCGGCATCTTGCCCATTCTTACTGCTCTTACCAATTGTTCTCTTCTCAATGTACTAACTCTATCCTATAACCAACTGACAGGTGTCATGCCCTCTTCTCTGGGACAACTTTCTACAAAGCTTGGACAATTATACTTGGTTTCCAACCAAATAAGAGGGAATATTCCTCCACAAATTGGAAACCTCACTGGCTTAACTCGACTAGTTTTAGGGAAATAATTTGACAGGGAAAATTCCTGGCACACTCAGTATGCTTCAAAGGCTGGAGGGATTATACTTGGGCCCGGAATAATTTACAAGGACACATCCCGTTGGAGATCGGAAAGCTCAAAAGCCTAGGGCTTCTAGCTCTTCAATACAATAAGCTTTCGGGAAATATTCCCGACTCCCTGGCCCACCTCCACCAGATTAGAGAACTCTACCTTAGTCACAACCAGTTAAGCGGTGAGATTCCTGCAAGTCTAGGTGAATGCTCCAAGTTGGAAGTGCTCGACCTCTCATACAACAGGTTCCATGGACACATACCTCCACAGGTGGCAGGTCTCCCAAATTTAGCTTTCTATTTCAACCTTTCAAATAATTTATTGCAGGGTCCCCTGCCTTTAGAACTCAGCAAGATGAATAAAGTTCTGGCCATAGATATTTCCGGAAATCATTTAACAAGCCATATTCCAAATGCAATTGGAGACTGCATTGCTCTTGAGCATCTGAATCTTTCTTCTAACAAACTCCAAGGTCCAATTCCAGATTCTCTTGGTAAACTTCTAAATCTCCAAGATTTAGATCTATCCTCCAACAATTTGTCCGGCACAATCCCAATGTCTTTGGGAAAATTGAAAGTGTTGCAGCATTTGAACTTTTCTTTAAACAAGTTGTCCGGGAAAGTCCCGCAAGATGGAGTTTTCAAAAAGCTTGACACAACATCATTTACTGGAAATCTGGCCCTGTGCGGACTTTGGGTACATTTGTCACCATGCTCTACTCTCAAAGGAAAAAGTCTTCAACATCTGAAAGGGGTATTAATACCTATTGGAGCTGCTATATTTGTCACATGTTGTGTATTGATGGGATTATTATGGAGGTACTATTGCAAGAAATACCCTATGGCCTCTGAACCCTTTGAAGTGGGTCATGAAAGAATTTCATTTCAAGAGCTTCTCCGTGCAACTGATGGATTTGATGAGGCCAACTTGTTGGGAGTTGGCAGTTTTGGAAAAGTGTACAAAGGGGTTTTGAGGGATGGCACAATGGTTGCTATCAAAGTTTTTAACTTGGAGAATGAGGATGTCGGCAAGAGCTTTGAGAGAGAGTGCAATGTTTTGAGTAAAGTACGGCATAGAAATTTGCTTAGAATCATAACCTCTTATTCAAATCAAGACTTCAAAGCCTTAATATTTCCTCTTGTGCCAAATGGGAGCCTTGACAAGTTCTTATATCCTGAGGGTGGACAAAGCTCTCATGGGCCGGTGTGTAGTTTGGATTTGATTCAAAGGTTGAGCATAGCAATCGACATCGCACAAGGCATAGAGTACCTTCATCACCATTGTTTTGTGCAAGTCATCCATTGTGATTTAAAGCCCTCCAATGTGCTTCTTGGTGAGGATATGACAACATATTTAACTGACTTTGGCATTTCAAAAGTATGTTTGGGAAACTCTATGGATTCTTCCACTTGTACGCGTACACTAAAAGGATCCATTGGCTACATTGCTCCAGGTATGAGTTCAATTAGTTATCATGAGAAAATGTCATATTTTTTGTTATTGAAAATTGTGTTCATATAAATCATTATGTTTCGTTCTCTTGAATGTAGAATATGGAGTAAGCGGAGGTGTCACTACAAAAGGAGATGTCTATAGCTATGGAATATTGTTGTTAGAGATGCTAACAAGAAAGAAGCCAACCAATAGCATGTTTGTAGATGGAATGAATTTGCAAAAATGGGTCAAAAGAGGTTATCCAGATAAAATAGAAGAAGTTGTTGACAATCACTTGTTGAGTGCTGCTACAAATAATGAAAATGAAGTGTTCAATTGCCTTAGACAACTCATATGTGTGGGTTTTCTTTGTACAAAAGAATATCCACAAGAACGACCAAGTATGATTGACATTGTGAAAATATTGCATGATATCAAAAATGCCTTTCTTGGAGCTACTTCAACTCCAACATTCCAGTCTGATTTATCACGTCTCCTTGGAAGCGCAAGTGTTATTGGGACAAACGATGAAAGCCAAAGTTTGTCTTCATTCTAAAACAAAACAAAAAAACTTCCAAAGAAACAATATTGTGACACCTTTCAATAGTTTGCATACTGTGATATTGGTATTGTGTTTTGACTTAAATAAAGTCTATCCTCTTAGAAATTTCAATATAGGTGGGTTATTTTTTTAGGATCCTTGTATACATGTGAGATCTTTATTATTGACCATCACTTTAAGAATATGTAATAAGGTCAAGGAGATGCACAATTTGTGTTATTTGGTTTATTTTTAAATAACGATAATAATTTGTAACAAGGTTTTTACTAGAGTTGTTGATCTTCATTTTAAGAAATATTTGGTAGGCATCAACAAATTATTTCTATACAAGACAAGTTTTATGTTATTATTAAATACATCATTGTATGTTATCATATTGCTTTTAATAGTTTCTCATCTCATGTATGAGGAACTTTATATTACTTTTTTTAGTATTCCCTCTTGAGTTGTACACAATTGATCTAATAATTGCTAGTTTGATACCCTATTAAATATAGACTATGTAACTAAAGAATATTTAGTAGTACAAAATCAAGAGGAGATGAGTAGAAACATAATGATTTTCTATTGTTGTGTTTATTTAAAATATGGGAATGACAACAATAATGAACTAGGGGTAAAGCATGATTTCAAGCTCTCTCATTAAGAATATTAGAATGGAAACTTTTGTGGATGGCCTAGATAAAATAGGATGGTTTAAGTATGTTAAAGGCACAAATCCCAAGATATATAAAAAAGGAACGAGGTTGAGTTCTCTTTAGCAAATTTGGTATAATTGATCTCCCTCAATAATTAATACTAAGTTGAAGAAGATAATTATTCTTGTACATCCAATATCAGTGGATGCTAAAAGTCTACAAACAATTGTTTCATTCAACCTTTAAGAAAAAAAACTTGAGGCATTAAGAGTGATGTGTCAAAATATTATTAATGCAAACAAATTAAGGTTTAGACAGAGTACAACTGTAAGAAGTAGAGGTGAGAAAATATAATTTATATAACTTTTATAAGTCTGTAGTAAGTATTAGTTATTATTCTTTTATCTATAGAATTTTAAATTAGGTACACTATATTGATCTAGGTGGCAGTTTCAGGAGATGGTCTTTTTGGCATAATACCAAAAACTCTAGTATATCACTAGTGTATCACTATGTTGAGGTCATATAACTTATACTAGTAATAAAATTGTAAGGCATAATATATCTTTTGGAAATATTAGAATGAGCAGCACCTTTTACAAGGGTGTATGACTTAGAAAGTTCTATATTTGACCCTTGATAACGGCTCCAAAGGTCCTACAACCATAAATTACAAAAATGATGGAGAAAACCTATTAAAACTATATTTTTTTGAGTTTTGAGTTGTGACAAAACCATTCCACTTCTTGGGGAATGCTTCTCACAAAAATCTTCACATTCTAAGTCGAATCACTTCATATTTTATTTTTAAACTACTCATTTTTTGTTAAAAATAGTTATAAAGGAAATGGCATACAAATTATGGATTGGATTATATGAAGACTAGAGTCTTGTAGCTTTGCATCTCTTAGTAGATATTTCTACCATTAATAATATGTATAATAGAGAGTGGTAGCATCACATCTCCTCTTATATTACTACCTTTATTTGTAGCATAGGGGTGTCACTTAGAAAAAAAAAATCCAGGACACTTTTGATCATGTGATTCTATATATCACACATTATTTTTTAGGATTTACCACTACATAATCTCTTATTGGTCCCCTTTTACACCTCTACCCCAAATTATTCTGATATACTGGTGAAAATAAATAAATAAATTTCCCTTGTATGATCACGCATGTTATATACCACCTTAGCAAGTGACCCCCACCCATTGTTTTTAATATCATGGGAGAAATAACTCATATATAGATAGCAACTCACGTGTCTCCATAGAGATATGATTTCCCATTTCTTCTTAGAGATATGTGTATACCTCACACATCAATGAAATAGTAAATCCATTTCTTCAAAAATTGTTCTCTATGTATATTCAATTTGCAATAATCCATTGTTTGTTTTTTATAGTTTTGTAATATTATTTTATACTACAATCATTTAAGTTAAATCGATTTGGCTATAACACATTAATTTTGTGCAATTTAGTGTGTTTTCCATCGATTTTCAATTTAATATGGATCAAATATTCATCCACTTTAATAAAGTTGAGTTGGGTGGAGAAGGGATAAACTGTTAGTTTTTGGAAGAGGTGTTTCAACATTTTTATAGAAAGTGTAATGTTTGCTTTTAAATGTAATGGAAATCATTATAGGAAAACATCTCAATTTTAGAAATTAATGTCATATTTACGAGGGAATTTATTAAAGTACATACTTAACTTATGGAGTTGAAAAATTGATAACAATGAGCATGAATCAATGAATTGAAGGTAAGGTGGTGTGTAAGCCATGGTTTCTACCCCAACCTTCCCCTCTACTTTTTTCTTCTAAGTATGGGTACATGTGAGGTAGTAGGTGGTGCTAGGATGGATGAAAGAAGGTGATACCATGATAGAAGAGTGTTTGTGAATTTTTTAAGGATTTGTGTTTGTTTGCAAATAGTCTTTAGTGTCTATCTACTATTATGATAAGAATAATACTATGTGAGTATGATGGGAAGTTGTTGATGCAGTAAAATGAAAATCTTAGATTTCTACCACAAAGGATCTATTGTGGATCTTTACATTTCTTATATTATACCCAATTTTGTATTTATCTCTTTCTTCTCCCTTTTTAATTTTCTTCTAGGTTTTTTAGAGGCTTCCCTTTGGTATTTTTTTAGATTTGGCCTTTAGTTTTTCTTAGCAAAGGTATGAAAAAAGATGTGATATTTGGAATTAAGGGTTTACTCTTGTAGCCTATTTTTGAATTTTAAGGTATATTTTTGAATATTTGCATCGTGTTGTAGCTTAGTGATTTCAAATTGGAATATTAAAAACCTTGTTTATGAAATATGCATCAATATATTAACCTTTGAAGGCATTAATATTTGATATTATTGGGGAAAAAAACTTTTGAGGGTTTCGAAAACATTTAAAGAGACAATGATGTAGTCACAGTTAGGGCTTTAAGTGAATGAAAACCTCGGAATACACATATATATCCTTACCTCTAAAAAATTCATGTACATGTAGTAAAGGTACTTCAAAAATCTGAATTTTTAATTGCTCTTAATGGGAAACTACAAAAGTTACATATAAACATTATGATTCTCGGCTTTCTTATTAACTCGTCACCATACAAAGATACAATACTAGTCTGCCAATGAACAAGGCTTGATCCTACAACTCTATGTGTCAACCTTTATACAATCCTAGTAAGGCATTCTTGCAAGATAGTCATACTTGTACTTCAAGAAGAATAACATTATATTCCAACCTCAAAATACTCATTATCACCAATCCATATAAAAAATAACTCATTTTTGTACCCTAAATCATACAGAAATTTTATGAAAGGAAAATAACTTCATCTTCCATACAAGAGATGTGTCAATTGCATGTTGTAACACTTTAACTTCTTCTTGTCAGTTACGTTGATCAAATTGTTTGGGATGTTAACATACAACCTTATATGGAAACACGAAATTATGTTAATATTTTTGTAGTGCCATAAAAAAAATGCAGATTTAAAAGAATGCTTAACTTATAAATTTTAGATTTATTTTCAAAAAATACATATGCCATTTCATAGTTTTTTTTTTTTTTTGAACATTAAACACATTCAAGTCCAATAAATCAAATCCTCTTTGCAAGGTAAAAAAATTACATAACAAAGATCCATAAAACACAAGTTTCCCAAATCACCAAAAGTGATAAGTTTACAAGATGAGGCTATCCACAATCAGCCATACAACACATAGATACAAGGAGGTGTAATATTTACAATTAATTTTTTTTTTTTGAGGATAAAAAAAAAAGTCACCACTTCAACAAACTTCATCCTTGAGTTTCCAACCTTGAATGTGCTCTTAAGAATGCTGCAACAAGAGACATGGCTTTGTTTACCACCCAACCAATAGGCATCATCACATGCCTTTCCATGGTTGGAAGCCATGCTAGCCTCCCCCAAGCCCATGGGAGAGAGGTACAAACTTCCACAATGTGCACAAGTATAAAGGGGGATAAAACACATAATAAAAACATAAGACCATTTAACACATAGACAAACTACAAATGATAAAACAACCACTTGAAGATAACAAGGTCAGCCTCACAAGGGGGAAGAGAAGGAGTAGGATGCCCAAATCAAAGGTGTCCAACCATAGGAGCACCAACAAAACATGTTAACAAAACTCCTTATACCTCCTAATCAATCATCCTCCTTATTCCTCCTTTATGTTAAAGAAATCCTTCTTGGGAGGATTTTCAAACCCAAAAGGGTTTCCTCACCAAGAATGGGGAAAGGTTCAAGCCATATGAACCTTTCTCCCACCTCAAACCATATGAGGGGATGAGAAGGGACCTTCATGGCTTGAACAAAAATCATGAGGTTTGAGAGGGAAATCCTTCTCTCTTCCCCTACATTCTCCAAAAACCATCAATCCTAATGATGGTGGAGAGAAAACAAAAGAAAACAACAAGAACAAACAACAACTACATTCATCATACACTTCTCAACACATTATTTCACACACATTATTTCATTGATCAAGCATACTTAACAAGATAAGCACAACTAAGAAGAAGAAGGTTAAGTATCCTACCTCTATAATGCTTTCCAAGACTCTAAGCTTTTCTTTGTCCAAGCTCACCTCCAAGCTCCCAAAATTCTCCAAGTGCTCCAAAAAAATGAACCAAGAAGACCCATTCCTTCCACATGAGGAAGAATAAGAAGAGGAACCCAAAAGTTTCCTCACCAATGGAAAAGTGACAAGTGTCACCCCCTCTCCTCTCAAGAGTCAAAGATTCCAACAACCAAATAAGTAAGAGTAAACTCACCTTTTATCCCTTATCACCCAAAATACTAAAAACTAAAATAAAACAAAGTGGAGCAACTTTTAACAAAAACACACAAACCAACCATCTTACATGGATGGTGACTAAGGAGGGAAAAATGGGAGGGAAACTCCCTCCAAACCTTGGAAATAAGCCCCCCTACTTATTAGGTAGGGTCCAAGGGCCCATTTTCATGCTAAGGGAACTCCCAAACTCAAAAGGGGTCCCTAAAAATGCCCAAAATAACCCAATTTCGGGTTTGGCATGCTTAGGCACAAGGGTAGAGGGTGTGGGGTCCACCCAGGGTTCACATGTGGTCCCCAATCCATTCTACCAACACACACACACTTTCCCAAAACCAACACTTAACTTAAGAAGAGATCATTAAACCCCTAAGCTAGTTTACTTAATAAAACACACCCTAAACATGATTAATTTTACAAGACATAATTACATTACAATTGAGGGGTTCACCCATGGTGCCCAATTAAATACATATATTCTAAGGCCTCAAACATTTAGCATGGTTAGGACTCAATCCATGGGCGCTCGTGCACAATTGCATAGCTGCCCTGAAATCCATGCTCTCCTATACCTGTCACCTGCACACTCATTGCACACATTAACCGTATTTGTCCAATATAATAAACATCATCTACACAACACAAATTCAATCTAACTTATAATGTCCTAACATTATTAAACAATTGATAGTGCAATGCATACAGTTAATCACATAGTTTGCCATGAATCACCACCAAATAAAATTGCATCAACATACACTTAGGTTAGCATGAAAATTACCATCATTAAATCTAGAACACTATATCATTAATCAATCAACCACAAGAGACTAACATCTAACCAATAAATCTATCATATAATCCTGTTAGTGTCATCAACAACATAATAAATATATCCATATACGAATCTAGTCCAATTGGCGCTACACACCCAAAATGCCATAATGTCCATGAGGATAAAATATCATAGTAAAATGTCCAAAGTCTATCAGATTCTCAATCAAAACATGTCTATGCATAAAGGAACCAACAGATAACTGGAGCTATAAAAATGTGGGCACTACATCCCCCTCTCCTAGAATTAGACTTCCTCCTAGAAGTCATTGGAAGAGATAGGGATATCTAGCCCTTAGTGGTGTAGCATCCTCCCAGGTAGCTGATGACTCGTCATATCGGTCCCACTGCACTCTAACCTGGTCCAAATCTCGACCCCGAAGGGCCAACCTCCGGTGCTCCAGTATGCGTACGGGCTCCAGTCTCCACTGTCCTCCATCCTCTACCTATAATGCCGACCAATCCAAAACATGAGAAGCATCAGGTACATATCTACGTAGTACAGAAACATGAAAAACATCGTGGGCCCATGCAAGGTGTGGTGGCAAAGCTAGATGATAGGCAACTAGATTGATGACCTCAAGAATATCAAAAGGCCCCAAAAATGAGGCGATAGCTTAGAACCCTTTCCATATCGGATTGGACTCTTGTGAGAACGAACCCTCAAGAAGACTTTGTCACCCATTGAGAAGTGACGATCGATCCTCTTGGTGTCCGCATATGCCTTCTGGTGTGCTCTAGCCTACTCAAGACGCTGTCGAATCAGAACAACCTGCTGCTCTAAATCCTGAAGATAAGCTGGCCCCAAAATAATCCTATCATCTAGTCTATCCCAGCTCAAAGGTGTCCTGTAAGGTCATCCATACAAAGCCTGATAGGGAGCCATGCCAATGGAGCTATGATAACTGTTGTTGTAGGCAAACTCAACTAAATGCAAATAATCCTCCCACTTCTTCTGTTGGTCCATCACATACATCCTCAACATGTCCTCAAGAACCTGATTAACCCTCTCTATCTACCCATCTGTCTCTGGATGATATGCCGAACTGAAATTAATCTGTGTACCCAAGGCCTCCTGAAAAGAAGTCTAGAAAACTGATGTGTAGATGGTGTCTTTGTCATTGATAATCGTCTTCAAATCCCATGCAATCTAAAAATATCCTCCATAAACACTTTGGCGATGGCCTGTGCATTATAGGTAACCTTGGTTGGCAAGAAATGCGTAACCTTGGTCAACTTATCCATAGTGACCATAATGGCATCATGACGATAAGAGGACATAGGAAGTCCTACTATGAAATCCATGGAGATCACATCCCATTTCCACTCGGGAATGTCATGAGGGTATAAGAGTCCTGCGGGATGAGAATGCTCTGCATTGACTCTCGACAACTCAAGACAACGTGCTACAAAATCTACTATGTCCCGACGAAGACTTGGCCAATAATATAACTCTCTCAAATTGGCATGCATCTTCTTCACTCCTGGATGTGCTGTGTATGGGGCTTGATGAGCCTCAGTAAGGATGAAACTACGTAGATCACCTGCCTTAGGCACATAAATGCGCCTATGGAACCGAAGCAAACCATCTGACTCTAGCATGCATCCTGAATATCTACCCTCAAAAGAACCCTGAGAATCCAACATCTATGTAGCACCCTCATAAAACATGTCCTCTAGAAGATGCTCAAGTATCCTGCCTCTCAAATCTGATTGCAGTGTCAAAGAAGTAAGCACATGCCGTCGTCTACTAAGTGCATCTGCAACAACATTTTCCTTTCCTTTGATATATTGTACCTCCATGTCATACTCACATAGGAACTCCATCCAATGCCATTGACGAGCGTTGAGGTTCGGCTGAGAGAAGATATGTTGTAAGCTACAATGATCTGTCCTCAAGATGAAAGGTCTACCCAAAAGGAAATGTTGCCAATGCACAAGTGCATGAACAACTACTACAAGCTCTAATTCATGAGTAGGATAGTTAAGCTCGTAGTCCTTGAGCTTACGAGACTCAAAAGCAATAACCCGACGCTCCTGCATAAGAACTGCTCCCAAACCCTCTAGTGATGCATCAGTGCAAACAACAAAATCCTCTTGTCGGGTCTGGAACTGCTAAGATAGGTGCCGTGGTTAACCTTTCCTTAACCAATTGAAAGGCCTGCTCACATTTTTTTGACCAATCAAACTTCTTCTCTTTCCTTTGAAGAGAAGTAATAGGGTGAGCAATCCTAGAAAAGTCCTACACAAATCTGTGGTAATACCCTGCTAGACCCATGAAACTCCTTACCTCAGTAACTGATGTGGGTGTTGGCCAATCCAAGATAGCCTAAATCTTAGAGGGATCTACGGAGATACCCTCGCCTGATATGATATGACCCAAGTACTGAATCTCTATCTGAAAGAAGATGCATTTTTCCAAGTTTCCATACAACTTCTGCTCTCTCAAAACCTGAAGTACCTATCTCAAATGCTCCTCATGTTCCTCCTCGGAACGAGAATAAATCAATATGTCATCAAGGAACACTAAAACAAAGCGATCCAGAAATGTCCTGAATACTCCATTCATGAGGCTCATGAAGACAGCTGGGGCATTGGTCAAACCAAATGGAACCACTGTGAACTCATAATGCCCGTAACGTGTGCGAAACGTTTTCTTATGAATGTCTGCATCTGAAATGTGAAACGATGTTACCACGACTTGAGATCGATTTTGGAGAACACTCTAGCTCCCCGCATTTGATCAAATAAGTCATCAATCCTGGGGAGTGGGTAATGGTTCTTTATTGTGACTTTGTTGAGCTGTCTGAAATCTACACAAAGCTTGAGAGAACCATCCTTCTTCTTCACAAATATGACTAGCGCTCCCCAAGGAGATACACTAGGGCAAATGAGACCCTTCTCTAACAACTCCTCTAACTAAATCTTGAGCTCATGAAGCTCTGAAGTCGTCATCCGATAGGGTTCCCTAAAAACTGGTGCAGATTCAGGCACTAAGTCAATGGTGAAGTCCACCTCCCTACTAGGTGGTAAACTAGAAGCTCTCCTGGAAACACATCTGCATACTCCCTCAAAACTGCGTGATCATCAAGGGGTGAATGCTCTGGAGTACTGTCCGAACGATCACTAATAGTGATAGAAAACAACTGACAACCCTTACGCATGCTCCGCTTGAGTTGCTTAGCCGAGATCATATGCAAGGAAATAGGTCTCTGCATCCCTGAAATCACAAACGCACTACCAAGATCATCCTGACACTCAATGACCTTCTTTCTGCAATCCACCTTGGCTCGATGAGCCTCGAGCCAATCCATACCCAACACTACCTAATAGGATCCTAAAGGAATAACTCGGAGGTCAAGTGTAGTGGAGAAGACTCCCAAGTCAAGTACACAACTCTCCACATACGAGTCCACGGTGATTTTAGCCCCAGAGGCCAACTCAACCTGCCAACTATCTGGTTGCCTAACCACCACTAGCCCACACTGGTCCACTATAGAAGGAGATACAAAATAATCTGAAGCACCTGAATCAAAAAGTAATGAGAAAGAAATACCCCTGATAGTACTTATCATCTCAATGACTGTGGCCTGATGCTCAGCCTGGCGGTTGTCAACCGTTGCATATACACGATGGGCGCGCCCCACGTCACCCACCGTCTGCTCGGATCTAGGAGCTCTCTGCATATCTATAGTAGTGGACTTGTGCGGACACATACACACATAATGGTTTGGAGGCCCACAAATAAAACATCCTCATGTACCCCTCTGAGATGGGGTCCGTCCTGTACTCTGGCGAACTAAACCTACTGGTCCAACCCTAGCAGACTGCTGTGAGCGGGCTGGCTATGAGTGATGAGTACCCGGCCTCCTGTCTCTAGATCCACCAAAACCACCTCTAGATCCACCTCGCTAAAAAATATGAGTCTGTCTACCCCTTTGATACTGGTGTCCCTGATGATGTGTCTGCTATGATGGGTGTGGAGGAGCTCTCGATGCTGCTGGAGAAGACCAAAACCCTCCTCTAGGGGGTGGTACTACTCCTCATGCCCTCTGACTCTGGAATGCCTAAATCCTATCCTAGAACTTGCTCTTGTTCCTATCTCGGTGCTCCTGTGCCTTGGTCCTATTCTCCTCAGCCAAGTAGGCCTTCTCAACGGCCTTCTCAAGCGTGGGAGGAGATAACATCCTAACAACTCTTGCTATATCTGCATTCAGGCCCCGAATGAACCTATTTACCTGTAATTTCTCATCTTGTAAGTAGTCTACATACTGCAAGAGATCCAAGAACCGGCTCTCATCTTTGCGCCCACCGAGCCAGCCAAACCTGTCATCATAAGTTGTGAAACTCATCGATCCTCTTCTGCACAAAATGCTCTGACATATACCAGGCCCTAAATTACTCCTCGAACAACTCCCAGGTCACTGTATCTAGAGTCAAATGGAGCTTCCGCTCCTCATTCCTCCACCAAACGCCTGCTGCGTCTCGGAGGAGATGTATGGCGAACCTGGCTTTGACATTGCTCCCATGGGAGTGTAAGCCAAAGCAGCTATCCAAGCTAAGGAGCCAGGACTTTGCCCCAAAGCCATTTGTCGAACCAATAAACGTAGGTGGCTGAAGGCAAAGAAGGTCTCGAATCACACTGGTAGTGTCTCTATCCTAGCGATGTGGTCTAACAGATGAAAGAGGTCACCTATCTCCAAATGGTTCCTCGAAGCTGAGTGATCGGCTATGACGAAATGAGGCCACCCTCTCGCCAAGGATGGAAGGGTTGCGTGACCTCTCTCGTCTCGGAATGTCATGCTCAGGTGGCTTTGGATGTGCGTCCTTGCCAATCAACTCCTCATCTCCCAACTGAATGTCCTCCTCTCTCGGCACCTGCGGTGGTAGAAGGCGCTCCTGTACGACACCTATTAGTTGCTGCAGGGTCTTTAATATCTGAGGCCCAAAATCGGGGCCGGCGGCTCCCGTGTAGGTGCACTACGTCCCGAACCTCGAGCCGATCGTCCCCTCTTGGGTGCCATCCTGAACCCCAAAAAAATGTTTTATAAACTTTCTAAACTTTGCTAGAAGCGTTATTATTATTATTATTATTATCATTATAACACCAGATGCAATGCCCTTTTCCGTCAATAATTAATTTATAATAATAATTAATTTTCCCTGAAATAAATTAACACTATCCTCACAATAATTTAACTATTTTACTCTATTAAGCTCCCTAGGGCCATGTTTAAATATCTACACCCCTAGCAAGTGAATAGTCTTCCTTCCTTTTAATTTTTTTTTCCTACACACTCTTTAAATTTAATTTTTTTCCCCCTTTTAACTTAGTTTATCCACACACACTCCCCCTTTATTTATTCATTTATTTTTATTCTTAACAAAATCCCCATGACTTAAGAGGGTTAAGATTAAATAGGAACCCTAGGATCAAACCCATGTGAGCCTTAGATTTCTACATTTGCCCTAAATCTGACCTAATCATCCTTATGTTTTCCTTTCCTTGCTTTCTCCTCTTCTCATTCATTTTGTTTCTTCCTCCTTTCTACTTCTCTTATTTTTGTTTTCTTTGTTTCCTCTTGTGCAGGTGGAGGAGCTATGGAAGGTTAACTTCATGGAGTTTTGGTTTCAAACATATACAAGTATATTTATTTTATTTATTTATTTATTTTGTGTTCTTTGCGGCTTGGGAGAAAGAAAGCGACTTTTTGTTTTTTTTTTGTTTTGTTTTGGCGAAGGGTCATGTGTGGTGTTTGGAGGCGGCGGAAGATGAGGGAGGTCATGGTGGCGGGCGTGGAGACGAGGCTGCGGGGAGGCAATGCGGAGTGGCAGGGGACGATGACGGGGTCGCACGGGGTTTGCGTGGGTGAGGGGCGAGATGCGGACGGGGGCGCGGGTAGGGCTCGCGGAGGGGGGGAAGCGGACAGTGCACACGTGTGACGGTTTTGGGAGTCCGGCGCGGGGGTTTGGGGAGTTCGGGGCGGGAGGGACGGTTTAGGGTTGTGGGGGTATAGGGGTTACGGGAAGGGTGGAAGGAGCTGCGTGCGGGGGGGGTCGTGGGAGGGACATGGATCCGGGGGTGCGGGGGGGCAAGTTAGGGTTTGGGATCTGCGGGGGGGTCGGCCCCCAAAGCACAGATCTATTTTCTTTTTCTTTTCTTTTTTATTATTATTATTTTTTTGTTTGTTTTTTTTTTTTTTTAAAAATAAAACAAAACGACCATATATATATATATATTCATTTTTTTTTTTTTTTTGAATCCATATATATATATTTTATATATATATATATATATATTATATTACATAATATATAATAAATATATATTATATAATAAGAATATTATATGCAAGCAATAAAAACCAATATATATATTATTATTTTTTGTTTATTCTAGGAAAGATATAGTTATAAATAGGAAGCAAACAAAATAAAAATAAAAAATAAAGTAACTATATTAAATTTGCTTTCATTTCCTTGTTCAATACTATCAAACTTGCAGGCCAAAACTAAATTTTTATTTTTATTTTTAAAAGATAATATAACCATTTAAATTTTTTTTTATAAAACTCAATGAACACTAGTTTTCCTTAAATGAACTAACTAATTGGTATTTTCAAATTTCTGCAATGCTAACTAAAGAAATACTTCATATTTTCATGCAAAGAAGATTACATTAAGGACATCCATGTATATTTTTTTGTTAAATGCAAGACTAAAACATCTACTAGTTACCCAAGAGTCCGCGTGTTTGAACCACGGCTCTGATACCAAAATATAGTGCCATATAAAAATGCAGATTTAAAAGAATTCTTAACTTATAAATTTCATATTTATTTTCAAAAAAATACATATGCCATTTCATAGTTTTTTTTTTTTGAACATTAAACACATTCAAGTCCAATAATCAAATCCTCTTTGCAAGGTAAAAAAAATAAGTTCCATAACAAAGATTCATAAAACACAAGTTTCCCCAATCACCAAAAGTGATCAGTTTACAAGATGAGGCTATCCACAATCAGCCATACAACACAGATACAAGGAGGTGTAATATTTACAATGAATTTTTTTAGGATAAAAGAACAAGTCACCACTTCAACAAAACTTCATCCTTGAGTTTCCAACCTTGAATGTGCTCCTAAGAATGCTGCAACAAGAGACATGGCTTGTTTACCACCCAACCAATAGGTATCATCACATGCCTTTCCATGGTTGGAAGCGATGCTAGCCTCCCCCAAGCCAATGGGAGAGAGGGACAAACTTCCACAATGTGCACAAGTATGAAGGGGGATAAAACACACAAGAAAAACATAAGACCATTTAACACATAGAAAAACTACAAATGATAAAACAACCACATGAGGATAACAAGGTCAACCTCACAAGGGGAAAGAGAAGGAGTAGGATGCCCAAATCAAAGGTGTCCAACCATAGGAGCACCAACAAAACATGTTAACAAACTCCTTATACCTCCTAATCAATCATCCTCCTTATTCCTCCTTTATGTTAAAGAAATCCTTCTTGGGAGGATTTTCAAACCCAAAAGGGTTTCCTCACCAAGAATGGGAAAAGGTTCAAGCCATATGAACCTTTCTCCCACCTCAAACCATATGAGGGGATGAGAAGGGGCCTTCATGGCTTGACCAACAACCATGAGGTTTGAGAGGGAAATCCCTCTCTCTTCCCCTACATTCTCCAAAAACCATCAATCCTAATGATGGTGGAGAGAAAACAAAAGAAAACAACAAGAACAAGCAACAACTACATTCATCATACACTTCACAACACATTATTTCACACACATTATTTCATTGATCAAGCATAGTTAACAAAATAAACACAACTAAGAAGAAAAAGGTTAAGTATCCTACATCTATAATGCTTTCTAAGACTCTAAGCTTTTTTCTTTGTCCAAGCTCACCTCCAAGCTCCCAAAATTCTCCAAGTGCTCCAAAAAAAAAAGAACCAAGAAGACCCATTCCTTCCACATGAGGAAGAATAAGAAGAGGAACCCAAAAGTTTCCTCACCAATGGGAAAGTGACAAGTGTCACCCCCTCTCCTCTCAAGAGTCAAAGATTCCAACAACCAAATAAGTAAGAGTAAACTCACCTTTTATCCCTTATCACCCAAAATACTAAAAACTAAAATAAAACAAAGTGGAGCAACTTTTAACAAAAACACACAAACCAACCATCTTACATGGATGGTGACTAAGGAGGGAAAAATGGGAGGGAAACTCCTTCCAAACCTTGGAAATAAGCCCCCTACCTGTTAGGTAGGGTCCAAGGGCTCATTTTCATGCTAAGGGAACTCCCAAACTCAAAAGGGGTCCCTAAAAATGCCCAAAATAACCCAATTTCGGGTTTGGCATGCTTAGGCACAAGGGTAGAGGGTGTGGGGTCCACCCAAGGTTCACATGTGGTCCCCAATCCCTTCTACCAACACACACACACACACTTTCCCAAAACCAACACTTAACTTAAGAAGAGATCATTAAACCCCTAAGTTAGTTTACTTAATAAAACACACCCTAAACATGATTAATTTTACAAGACATAATTACATTACAATTGAGGGGTTCACCCATGGTGCCCAATTAAATACATTTATTCTAAGGCCTCAAACATTTAGCATGGTTAGGACTTAGCCCATGGGCCGCTCGTGCACAATTGCGTAGCTGCCTTGAAACCCATGCTCTCCTATACCTGTCACCTGCACACTCATTGCACACATTAACCGCATCATCCAATATAATAAACATCATCTACACATCACAAATTCAATCTAACTTATAATGTCCTAACATTATTAAACAATTGATAGTGCAATGCATACAATTATTCACATAGTTTGCCATGAATCACCACCAAATAAAATTGCAACGACATACACTTAGGTTAGCATGAAAATTACCATCATTAAATCTAGAACACTATATCATTAATCAAATCAACCACAAGAGACTAACATCTAACCAATAAATCTATCATATAACCCTGTTAGTGTCATCAACATCATAAGAAATATATCAATATACGAATCTAGTCCAATTGGCGCTATGCGCCCAAAATGCCATAATGTCCATGAGGATAAAATATCATAGTAAAATGTCCAAAGTCTATCAGAGTCTCAATCAAAACATGTCTAGGCATAAAGGAACCAACAGATAATTGGAGCTATAAAAACATGGGCACTACAATTTCATATATAGAATTTGACACATATCTATATGGGAAATTTAATTCATAGTAGTTAGCCTTAATCCTACTCCTTCCATTCATTCTACATCCTTATAATCTTCTCTATTGTGCAATTTGTGCCAACCTCCTTATTTCACTTAGGATTTGATTGTGTACTTTAATAGGACATGTTGATATTTATAGAAGAAGGTTTTTATAAGTCCCTAGTGTCTCATAGACAGATTTTTGTTGATATTAGGTAGATTTTTTCTACCAAGATTAGTGCACATATGTTTACAAATATTTACATACAATCAAGGAAATAAGAGGTTCATTCCCATGTGTGCATTATAATAATTTAGATCCTTGAAAAAAATAAAACCTATGTGTTGGTACCAAGATTTAATCCTTCTTCAAGAACCGATCAACATCAAGAAAAGAACAAGACACTCAGAGGCAAATAAACAATTATGTGTCATTTTATAGTCGGGGAAGCAATTTATCTGATTTTTTAGCAATCATGCTTTGAAAGAAGTGGGTAGCACCTTAAAAGGATGTGATCTTATCCTAAATATTTTTGGTTGTGCCTTTCAACCAAGGTAAGAGAACCTACTTTGTAACCTCTGTTAGTTAATAATGCGGTAAATCCTTCTTTTGCACAAATTTTATGAGGAAAACCTTGGAAAAAATATGATCAACACACCAAATATGACTCTCACGAGTTGTCACTTCCAGAATATGGAGATATTTTCAATACAAGGCTAAGGTTACTAAAGGCATTATGGAATCCTATCTGTTCTGCATACTTTAACAAATGGATTTTGTTCTTTTGTGGATATACATGGAAAAACAGGGGTAGTTTAGGGTAGGATTGGTTATTTGAATGATTTTTTGGTGGGAGATCAACAAGAAAAATTGGACTTTGCCAGATCCTTGAGGAACTTCACAACAATGGAGAACTCAACAACAGAAAGCTTCAAAATAGTTAAAATATTCCTTCAACCAGAAGGTGTGCATCAATGGAGGCCCAGATTTGCACTTTTTCACACAATCTTTGAGATTCTAGCATGAAGGCTTGAGTTAGAGGACCCAATAAAACATCAAAATCTAAGATCAATCACGCTTGAGGTACAGCCAGAGGCTTATAAACAATATCATCACAATGATGAAAGAAAATTAATTTTAAATCGTTTATTTCATTCCCAGATGAAAGCTCTTCTAAAAATGAAATTGTAGATGCCACTAAACTGTCACAAGGATTGAGATCTGTGTGATTAAGATAGATTTTGATACAAGATTGCAATAGGAACAAGATAAACTACTTGCAAACATTAAAAAGTGAAATAAACACAAAATTGCAGAGATTTAACACAAATTTACTCAAAATTTATAAGATTCAGTAGGAGGGGATACTTATTCAAACAATCTTAGATATTTTTGATGGATATACACTTATGTGAACTCAACATGAATGAAAATCTAACAAAAAAGAAGTTAATCGGGTTTCTCGGAGGATGAGCTTTTCTCCAAAAAATTTCGTGAAAATGAACTCCCGACCATTTTCATATCTCCAATATGCATTATATATCTTTTGTTTACATCCAAACCTTCTTTTCCAAGAAAAGAATTCACCAAGCATCAATTTTGTTACAAAATTTCACCATGATTCGCAGAAAGGGACATTTAACAAAAAAATGTTTTAAAAGTTGTCAGTGCCTCAAAAAGGTGAATTATTGAAAAAATTCACATCATTACTTCAATAGGGGACATGTTTTCATCCTTTGCACATGCAGACCCATTTCCTTTCATCATTTCATCTTTTCCCTTTCCAAAATTGCCTCTGCAATTTTTGGATCTGGCTTTTCACATTTTTACACTAGCCTGAGCAAAAATCCATTTCAAATATACCTCAGATCTACAAATTGAATCTCCAAATCTATTCCATTGATATTTACAGACCAAAATGACATGATTTTGCCAAAATTTTGATGAAGATTGATGCAAAAATCACATATCCAAACTTCCTGGAGCTCTAATGGTGGCCAAATTAGTGAAATGCACAGTTACCATTGATCTTCCTTCATATTTTAATATGAGCCCTTAACATAGAAAAATGTGATTGAAATCGGGCCTGGGAGCGCTTTTTGACATTTTATCACTTTTGGAAAAATGTAAAAAATTGACATTTTTCTCCGCCTCTCCGCCCCTTGAATATGGGCTTGACACGTGTCCCAATGTGGGTCCCAGTGGGATCACGGCTTGATTATGCTACTTTTCCTCTTTTTGGAAAAAATAAATTTTCCAAACTTTCCCGCATCTTCGCCTTTAGCTTCGATATGGGTCCTAGTGGACCTACGCTTCAATTTTTCCCCTTATACCTTTACTTCTCAAAAAAAAAAAATTCCAAGTTTTCTTCGTGGGCCCACACTTCCACCTCGACCTTGCCACGTGTTCTTCTCGTGATTTGCTGCTTTGGCCATGCTTTAATTTACAAGCTTAACTCATTTTGGTAAAAGGAAAAATTTTCATTTTTCCTCTGCGAGCCTGGGTGACGTGTCCTTCTCTAAATGGCTACGGGGATGCGCTTTAATTTTATACTTCATATTTTTTACCCAAAAAGGTAAAAAAATTCAAAGTTCTCCACCGGCCTTCCTTTCCTCTTTTGATGAAAACACGACACGTGTCTCTCTCTGATTCGGTGTGGAGCTATGTTTCATTTTAGAACTTTACAACTTTATAAAGCCAAAAATATTCAAAGTATTCCGCGAATCCGCCATTCTTCCCTTTGACTATTTAAACATGCCACGTGTCCACTTCGATTATTGCTGGGGTTGTGGTTTGTTTTGTAACTTTAATCTTTTTACCAAATAAAGTCAAAAAACTTCAAAATAGTCCGACAACCTGTAATTCCCTCTTTGATTCTGAAGCCCTCACGTGCTCCCTTACGAGTCGTTGTAGGTGATAAGCATTTTCTTTGCATTTTAACTCTTTTTCCAAAATGCCTTAGAGCACAAAAAAGACCCGCCTTTCCACAATCGCTCAACATGCGACACGTGTACATCCTCGGGAAAAATTAAGAAATTTTCTCCGCCACTTGAATTCAGCCAATCAGGACTTCGCGGGGCCACGGGATGATTTAAAACTTTTAGCCAAAATAGCCAAAAAGAACAAGTTCTCAAAACAGATTCATTGCTCCTCATCTAATTAGAAGGCGCCACATAAGCATCTAAAGAACCAATTAGAAAGATGCGGAACCATGGGACCAAAATTGCCTTTTTGCCAAAAAAAAAAAAGTAAAAAGCGATAAGTTAAAACATTTTCCCACCATCCCTAGACCAATTAGAAGAAGCCACATAGCTGCGGAATGCTCAAGAAAAATTTGACGGGTAAAATACGCTCGTCAAACCATCAAAAAACACAGAAATTGTCAGTCATGCCCAGAATCCGATTTTTTCGCTAAGGATGGATTTTTTTGAAATAGAACCAAGTGAAACATGATTCCAAACATTTTTCGACCATGGGGATGGATTTTCAAAGGCATACAAGTATAAATCAATCATTTTCAAGCTTCCACGATCGGGGAAAAAGAGAAAAAATGGCAGAGCCCGTGGATTTGAAAATTTTAGGGAAAAATAGGGCACACTTGGATAATTCTTCAAAATGGGGCACAACAAATGATTTGTAAATGAATCAAGGTACTCAAATGGAGATATAAGCTTCACATCATCCATTTCAAGAGGTAAAACATTTCAGAACATGCAAAGTGAAGGAAAATTAGGGAAAATGGTGTAAGATCAAAATGGACACCAACATCGGCTCCTTCTCGGGGATGGGAACTCCTAGCGAGTGCCACAAGAAAAAAAGTAGAACAAGTGCCAAAAACATCCATTGGGCAATGGAGTCAATATGAAGAGTAGAAAAAACCGAACCAACTTCCAAAAATGAACCGAGAAACCAACAAAACCAGGTCACTAAGGACCAAAATGAGCAAAAACACAAAAGACATAAATAAACCAAGGAACTATACACTATAAAAATGATGCATACCTCGATTCTGGGAAATCAATCAATGAAATGTTTCAAATGCCTATCATTAACAGGAAATTCGAGCAATTCCCCATCTAAGTCTTTCAAGAAGAAGGGATGTTCACCAATTCGAATGTCAATGGAGTATGGGCCCATCCATAATGCATCAAATTTACCATGCTTTCCCTTATCTTCATGCCTACTATCCCACAATAGCACAAGATCTCCAACATTAAAATCCCTTGGAGTTATCTTCTTATCAAATAACTTCTTCAACTTTTCTCTAAACTTTACATGCCTTTGGTGGGATGCCCTTCTTTCTTCATCTAGCTCAACAATCTAATTGATTAGAGCTTCATATGGGATGACTTCTTGATCTTCAATTTATTGAACAAATGAAAATGAAGACAACTGCAAATGAAGGGGGAGCAAATCTTGATTTCCATATACTAACTCAAATGGGGTTTTACAAGTAACTCTTTTGGTAGTGATCCTATCAGCCCAAACAACAAATTTTAGTTGCTCACCCCACTTCTTCTTATTCAGCTCCAAGGTTCTCCTAATGATCTTCAATAAGTTTTTATTGTTGGACTCATCTTGTCCATTACCTTGGGGATTGTAGTTAGAAGCATATGTCATATTTATCCCATACTCTTTGCACATTTCTACCAAAGGTTTAGCTTTGAAACACATGGCATTATCAGCAACAATCTTGACTGGCACTCCAAATCTACAGATGATATGATTCAGCATGAAGTCCATGACAACTTGGTGTGTTGCTTTCTTAGTGGGGATTGCTTCCACCCACTTAGTGAAATAGTTAGTGGCTACAAGAATCCACTTATGGCCAGCCTTGAAGGGTCTGAAATCTCACCAATGAAGTTCATTCCCCATTGTTTGAAAGGAGCTTCAATTGATACATGATGCAAAGGAAGGGACCACAAGCTTTCATTATTCCGAGAAAAACACTAGCAACTTTCACATCTTCTTACTAATAGAGTTATATCTTTGAAGAGATTTGGCCACCAATAACTAGCCCTCAAGATCTTGTGTGTTTGTAACTCTTCTAAAAAATGTCCCCACAAACTCCTCCATGGAGATCAGCAATTATCTTTGGGGCTTCATCTTCAGTTATGCATCTCAAGAGCACTCCCTCCGGGTTCTTCCAAACTAACCCAAAATCTGTTATGACATACTTTTGAGAGGCTATCTTAAGAGCTCTTTTCTGATTTTTATTCAAATGATCAGGGCAGCATAGATGTCTGAGATAAAATATTATATCTTTGTACCACTCAGAACTTACCAAATTTTCAAGCACATGCACCATTTCTTCTTCTACTTCAATATTTTGCAAGTTTCTCTCATTTATAAGCTTAGCTAGGCCCAAACCTCTTACCAAATTTTTGGTTTGGATGTCCATGTCATACTCTTGCAATTTGTTCATCCATCTGCATATTTTTCTTGAGACCTCCATCTCTGATAAGATGTATTTCACCATGGTGTGGGGAACATAAGAAACAACTTTGGAACTCAAGATGTAAGGTCTGAAAACCTTTTTGCTTTCACCAAGGAAAACACTTTTTTCTCCATGATGGTGTACTTTAACTCAACTGCTTGTAATGCCTTACTAAAAAAGGCAATTGGTATCTCATCCCCTTCATCATCCTTCTGCAATAAAACAGATGTAATGGTGTTTTTTGAGGTAAAGGAGAACATTTGAAAAGGCTTTTTGTAATTTGGAGCTGCCAAAACAGGTGCATGCTTTAGTGCTTCTTTGATTCCATCAAAATCCTGAATAGTAGCCTCTTCCCACTTGATAATCTAGTCTTTCTTCATCATGCAAGTAATGGGGAGAGTCAACTTAGCAAATTTAGACACAAATATTCTAATGAAATTGATCTTCCCAAAGAAGGATTGGATTCCCTTCTTGGTTCTTGGAATTGGCACCTTGCTGATGTCCTCTACCCTCTCGGGATCAATCATGACACCATCCTTTGATAAAATGTGACCAAGCAACTTGTCCTTTTGCACTCCAAAATGACACTTCTTTGGATTCAAAGAAATACCAAATTCTTGGCATCTAATCAACATCTTTTCCAAGTGCTACAAGTGATCATTTCTCTTCTTAGAAAACAAAGTCACATCATCTTACTAAACAACGATGAATTCATTAATGTAGCAAGCAAAAGCCACGTCCATTTCCCTTTGAAATGTTTCTCCAACATTCATTAGACCAAAGGCATCCTAACATAAACATATGTGCCCCAAGGAGTTGTAAAGGTAGTCTTTATTCTTTCTAATTCTTTTACAACAACTTGATTGTAGCTAGAGAAACCATCCAAGGTGGACAACAATTTAGATCCAGTCACTAACTGCAGCATGTTTTCCATGTTTGAAAAAGGATAATTATCCTTCATTGATGCTCTATTTAGATTTCTAAAATCCACACACAACATGATATCACCATTCTTTTTTCTAACTGGCACTAAGTTTGCAACCCAAGAAGAATACCTTGTGGGCTGAATGATCCCTCCATCCCTTAGCTTCTTCAATTCATCTTGCATTTTCATGGAGAGAAGTGGATTAATCGGCCTCTGCTTTTGTCTGAATGGTTTGGAATTTGTTTCAAGAGGAATTTCATGCTAAAACAAATCCTCTCTATATGCTTTCAGCTCAGAATACGACCAAGCCAAACAATCCTGATATTTCCTTAACAATTGAATGTAGGAATGTTTTTCTTCTTTATTCAGATTGCTTCCCAACCAGATCTTCCTTGGTTTCTCTTTCATGCCAAGGTCATGCTCTTCAACATCCCTTAAGGCTGCTATATGTTTGTTAATAATGCAATCAGCATTATCAAAGTTTGATTCAAGAGCAACCAACCCTCTAGGAATGGTATTAGTTTTCAATTAGATGATATCTTTTCCAAACAAAGTTTCTTTTCCTTCTGATTGTACACACCATTGGCTCCCAATCAATACATTGATCAACAAACTCTCCTTTTTATGTAGAAATCTTTTGACTTGAGCATCATCATCAAATACTTGCCAATTTTTTACGTTGTCAAGGACAAATGGCCTTGTTAGTACTTCAACATTATATTCACAACTGGGAGACATCGAAAAAACTTCAAAACGAGATCCCAATACTACAAGTTGGTCTGCAACAACATTGAACTTTCTATCATGATGCACAACATTGAATGAGTCAAAAATTTCAATCAAATCCCAGACTACATGCTTGTATTATTTCATTCTCTGATTTTTAGTAGCATACAATTTTCTAATCTACTTGACAATCGAGTTATAAATATCCCTTGACAATGATGTCCTTAATATAATACTTCCATGAAATTCTTAAACCTAATAATAATGTTTCATACTCAGCAATGTTATTAGTGCATTCAAAGTTAAGTTTGAAAGAGAAAACAAACTCTTCCATGCTTGGAGAAATCAGAACTACACTAGCACCATTTCCAAATTTGGAACAAGCCCCATCAAATAACAAGGTCCAAGGAGAACCTACCTTTTCAAGACACTTACATTGATCCATCTTGTTCTCCTTCCCATCAATGAATCTGACAAAATTATCAGCATCAACATCAATATACAATACTTCATAAGAGGCATTGTTGGGATCTTCAATAAGATGCAACATCTTCTTTTCTCCATACAATTTGACAAGGCTGCCCTCTATTGTAATGGTGGCATAGGAAATATCTATCTGAACACTTCCACCAACACTTGCAGCCCACTTTCTTGATAACAACATGCCCCATTTGGCTAGGCAATCAACAATGACAACATCAAGTTTCAAGTTCTTACTCGGATAGGATGCAAGTTGTACCACCAAACCTTTAACACATCCAACAACTGGGACCTCTCTATAGTCCATGGAAATACATCTTCCATATGTTGTTGTCACTTTGATATCTAGCTCATTCATGACCTCAAGAGGCATGACATTGCATAATGCTCTGGAATCAAACATATAATTGTGCAATAGTCTATCCTTAATGATCAAAGTTGTAAAAAATGGATCAAAATTTAATTGAGACTCCACCAAAGATGTCCTTAAGTAAACCTCAGGTGCTTCTCCAACCTCTTCCAATGCTGGTGGTGTTTCTAGGTCTGCAATGGTTGGAGGAGGAGCTTGTACAATGTTTACATTTTTTCCTGGGGTATTCTTCTCTTCTTTCAATCCCAAGTACTCAAATGCTCTCTTCTTGTGCTCAGGAATCCTAAGCAGCTCAACAATTGGAACACTAACCTTGATTTGACTCAAAACTAGGTCAATGTCATATGGAGTATTCTTTGGCAAAGAAGCATTGGAAGTGATACTGACACACTCATCAGATGGCATGGAATTCTTAGCAATTTGGGCATGAGGAGGACTGTAATTTTTCTTTGGGACAGTAGCGCCTTTGGCAGATGTATCTTTCCTAGGAGCCTCCCTAGGAATACTAGTAAGCAATGGAGTCTTAGGTTTGGCTCGAGGCCCTGCTCCTTTAAGAAATTTACTCCTTGTATTATACTCCTTTTCTTGAGCAACAACAATGTTCATCAATAATTTCCTATCTTCCTCCAAAGGGATTCCTCCATCATACTTCTTTATCATTAAATCTCTTAAGTACTCAAATTCATTATTAGGTATTTCAAAATTTTGTACTACATCTATTTCATAAGTATGAGGAGGGAGAAGTGGTACCCTGTGAATGTAGTCCCAAAACATTGTAGCAGATCTGGCACTAATTAGTTCAGTTGAAGTTGCTCCATATTGTGAGCTTGTAGAACATCCCAACATGCATACATCATCATAAGTTCCATCATCAACTTCCTCAGCTTGTTGATCTTCTTCACATGGAGGATGTGGCAGAAAGAATTTTTCACACCAATCAATTTCATTAGCTTCATCAACAGCAGCAACCCTAGTAGTCAGAGGATCAGGCACCATTCTATTCTCATGTGCTTGGGGATGTCTATTTACAGATCCCATGGGCCCTTTACCTCTGTCATCTTCCCTCTAATCACCCCTATGATGATTCCCAAATATGTCATGATTTTGTACATTTTGCTGACCTTGTGAAGTCTACCCAATTCCCTTCTCAGCTCGAGCCAACTTGTAAGAGATTTCTTTGATAGCCCCTGCCAAATGTTTTAACAACTTCCTCAAGATACACACTCTTACTTGCTTGAGGCTTCTCTGGGTTTATCAGTTTAACACCCTCCCTCTTAGGAGGTTTCCCAATGGCCTTAATGTTATTCTCAATTTACAGAGCCATGGTAAAGGTCTGCCTTAAAGTGCTAGGTTTTTTATTTCTCAAATAGTATGCAGCCTTTTTGTTAAATGCATCAACATATTTTATAAGACAAGATTCATCACATGGCCTCAAATTCATAGGCAATATTATTAATGTCTTATTAAATATTCTATTGAAATCATGCACTGATTCATTGGGATTCTTTTTAATATTCTCAAATTCTGACAAAAGAAACCTAGGGTCTGTTTTGTCACCATACTGCAATCTAAATGCATTCCTCATTTTAGTCCAAGAATTAATAGAATTATCAGGCAAATATTTATACCAGTTCCTTGCATCTTCATCTAATGTATGAATAAATAATTTGATATATACATCCTCAAATTCAATCTCAAAATCCTCCATCATGTCAACAAAAAGTTTAAGGTGTTGATCACCAGTTATAGAATTATTGCCTTGAAACTTTAACAATCTATTTCTTACATCTTGAGGGACAACATTTGAATAACCATCCATTTCTCTAAAATTGATAGGACCAAAGGTGTTTACAACAAATGGAGGTCTAGGTGGGGGCTGAGCCATATTTTTTGATGGGGTGATCTTGGAGGAGAAACAAAATGATGAGGAGTGAGAGGTCTTTGGGGAATAGAAATGTAATTATCAAAATGGATATCCCCTATAGGATCAGCTTTTTGATAAATTCTAGCGATTTGGAAAATATTGGGACGAGAATGAGAAAAATATTTTCAAAGATAAATGAAGATCCCTCACCGGATGGAGAATTCAATTCAACATACAAACTACCCGATTCAGATGTACTTGAGGAAGAACTATAATCTTAAATGACAGTGATCACTTTCAAGTTCAACAATGGAGATTTCTTTTCTTGGTGCTTGATCTCCAACAACTTTCCAAACTCTTCTACCTTCGACTTTGTTCTTTCCAATTCTGGAAGCAACCTTCTAGAAGGTCCTTCTTGAAGATAGATCTTCTTCCCTCCACTTTGCAGAAATTAATGATAGATCTCACATGATATAAGTTAGGACACTTTGTATGAATTTAGAATTTAAATGAAAGACAGAGTCGCCACTAAGGATTTTCACCTTAGTTTGTGCAAATTAACTATGAAAAACCTATTAATTTTCATTCAATACCAGATTCATATAAAGCTCAATAGATCTGATCTTCTCCTACCCAAATTTATCAATTACAATGCAAACAAAGTGCAACAACTGCTAAAAACTGGGAAAATTGCTGACAGAGCTTATAACTTCACTTAATCCTTACAAATATGATTATAGAATGGTGCTTCAACAATGTATTTACATGTAATATTTGTAAGAAACATTACCAGGGTCTGATATGCATCCAAATATTTGAAATATTTTCAACAAGTCCTTGGTAGTGGCGCCAGAAGCATGTTGGTACCTAGATTTAATCCTTCTTCAAGAACCGAGCAACATCAAGAAAAGAACAAGACACTCAGAGGAAAATAAACAATTGTGTGTCATTTTGTAGCCGAGGAAGCAGTTTATCTGACTTTTTAGCACTCAGGCTTTGAAAGAAGTGGGTAGCACCTTAAAAGGATGTGATCTTATCCTAACTATTTTTGGTTGTGCCTTTCAACCAAGGTAAGAGAACCTACTTTGTAACCTTTTTAGTGAAGAATGCTGGTAAATCCTTCTTTTGCAAAAATTTTATGAGGAAAACCTTGGAAAAACTATGATCAACACACCAAATCTAACTCTCACGAGTTGTCACTTCCAGAATATGGAGATATTTTCAATATAAGGCTAAGGTTACTAAAGGCATTATGGAATCCTGATCTCTTCTCAAAACTTTAGCAAATGGATTTTATTCTTTTATGGATATACAGGAAAAAATAGGGGTAGTTCAGGGTAGGATTGGTTATTTGAATGATTTTTTGGTGGGATATCAACAAGACAAATTGGACTTTGTCGATCCTTGAGGAACTTCACAACAATGGAGAACTCAACAACAGAAAGCTTCAAATTAGTTAAAACATTCCTTCAACCGAGAAGGTGTGCATCAATGGAGGCTCAGATTTGCACTTGTTCACACAATCTTTGAGATTCTAGCACAAAATATTGAGTTAGAGGACCCAATAAAACAACAAAATTTAAGATCAATCATGCCTGAGGTACACCCAGAGGCTTATAAACAATATCTGTCAATAGATGAAAGAAAAGTGATTTTAAATCGTTTATTTCATTCCTAGATGAAATCTCTTCTAAAAATGAAATTGCAGATGCCACTAAACTATCACAAGGATTGAGATCTGTGTGATTCAGATAGATTTTGATACAAGATTGCAATAGGAACAAGATAAACTACTTGCAGACATTCTGAAAGTGAAATAAACACAAAATTACAAGATATTTAACACAAATTAACTCAAAATTTATCAGATTCATCAGCAGGGGAGATTTATTCAAACAATCTTAGAGTTTTTTCATGGCTATACACTTGTAACCAGCTCAACATGAATGAAAATCTAACACAGAAGAAATTAATCAAGTTTCTCAGAAAGGTTTCTTAGAGGATGAGTTTTTCTCCAAAAATTTTCATGAAAATGAACTCCCGACCATTTTCATATCTCCAATATGCATTATATATATTTTTTTACATCCAAACCTTCTTTTCCAAGAAAAGAATATGCCAAACATCAAGTTTGTTACAAAATTTCACCATGATTCACAAAAAGGGACGTTTAACGAAAAAACGTTTCAAAAGTTGCCAGTGCCTCAAAAGGTGAATTCTTGTAAAAATTCACATCATTACTTCAATAGGGGGCACATTTTTCATCCTTGGTGCATGTAGACCCCTTTCCTTTCATCATTTCATCTTTTCCCTTTACAAATTTGCCTCTACATTTTCTAGATTTGGCTTTTCACATTTTTACATGAGCCTGAGAAAAAATCCATTTCAAATATACCTCAGATATACAAATTGAATCTCCAAATTGATTCCATTTATCTTTGTAGACCAAAACGACATGATTTTGCCAAAAATTCGATGAAGATTGATGCAAAAATCACATCTCCAAACTTCCTGGAGCTCCAATGGCGGCCAAATTAGTGAAATGCACAGTTACCGTTGATCTTCCTTCATATTTTAATCTGAGCCCTCCACGTGGAAAATGTGATTGAAAACAGGCTTGGGAGCACTTTTTGACATTTTATCACTTTTGGAAAAATGTAAAAATTTGACATTTTTCTCCACCCCTCCGTCCCTTGAATATGGGCTTGACACGTGTCCCAATGTGGGTCCCAGTGGGATCATGGCTCGATTATGCTACTTTTCCTCTTTTTTGGAATTTTTTTTTTCCAAACTTTCCCCGCATCTCCGCCTTTAGCATCTGATATGAGTCCTAGCGGACCTGTGCTTCAATTTTTCCCCTTATACCTTTACTTCTCAAAAAACCAAAAATTCCAAGTTTTTTTCGCGGGTCTGCACTTCCACCTCTGACCTTGCCACGTGTTCTTCTGTGATTTGCTGTGGGGCCGCGCTTTAATTTACAACCTTAACTCATTTTGGTAAAAAGGCAAAATTTTCATTTTTCCTCCATGAGCCTGGGTGACGTGTCCTTCTCTGAATGGCTGCGGGGACGTGCTTTAATTTTATAATTTACCCAAAAAGGCAAAAAACTTCAAAGTTCTCCGTCGGCCTTCCTTTCTGCTTTTGGTAAAAACACGACACATGTCTCTCTCGATTCGGGCGGATCTATGTTTCATTTTAGAACTTTACAAACTTTATAAAACCAAAAATATTCAAAGTATTTCACCAATCCGCCATTCTTCCTTTGACTATTCAAACCTTCCATGTGTCCACTTCGATTCGCTGCGGGGTTGCGGTTTTTTTGTAACTTTAATCTTTTTACCAAATAAAGACAAAAAACTTCAAAATAGTCCAACAACTCGCAATTCCCTCTTTGATTCTCAAGTCGTCATGTTTTCCCTTTTGATTCGTTGTAGGCCTTAGGCATTTTCTTTGCATTTTAACTTTTTCCAAAATGCCTTAGAGCACAAAAAAGACCCACCTTTCCGAGATTGCTCAACGTGCGACACATGTACATCCTCGGGAAAAATTAAGAAATTTTCTCCGCCGCTTGAATTCAGCCAATCAGCACTTGGCGGGGCCATGGGGTGATTTAAAACTTTTAGCCAAAATAGTGAAAAAGAACAAGCTCTCAAAACAAATCCACCGCTCCTCATCCAATCAAAAGGTGCCATGTAAGTATATAAAGAACCAATTAGAAAGAAGCGGAGCCATGGGACCAAAATTGCCTTTTTGCCAAAAAAGCAAAAAGTGATAAGTTAAAACATCTACCCACCATCCCTAGACCAATTAGAAGAAGCCACGTAGTTGTAGAATGCTCAAGAAAAATTTGACGAGTAAAATACACCCGTTAAACCATCAAAAACATAGAAATTGCCAGTCATGCCCCGAATTTGATTTTTTCACTAAGGATGGAAATTTTTTCAAATAGAACCAAGTGAAACATGATTCCAAGCATTTTTCAATCATGGGGATGGATTTTCAAAGGCATACAAGTGTAAATCTATCATTTTTGAGCTTCCATGATCGGGAAAATAGGAAAAAATGACAGAGCCCGCGGATTTGAAAAATTTGGGGCAAAAACAGGGAACACTTGTAGACTTCTTTAAAATGGGGCACAAAAAATGATTTGCAAATGAATCAAGGTACTCAAATGGAGATAAAATATTCACATCATCCATTTCAAGAGGTAAAACATTTCAAAACACGCAAAGTGAAGGAAAATTAGGGCAAAATGGTGTAAGATCAAAGTGGACACCAACACTATGAACACACATTATTTCTATTTCATTTTGGTTGATGCATAATTGTTTGCGAACTTGGATTCTCTTGCATCATACGCCATAGGTAAGTGAAATTAACCATAAAATTGTTGTTATGAACATATCGCACAATCTTTTATGGTTTTTCTATGTCTTGAAATATTGAATGAACTCATCTAAGCTATGAATTTTATTTCTATTTCTATTTCACAAAATAGTCCATGTACTTGTCTCCTCTGGTATTCTTGACAATTTGGGGTTATATCAACATCTTCATCTCTTCTTGCACTCTCTTTGACAAATTTAGTATCAAGTCCACAATCAAAGTGTTTTAACCCACATTCTCATCACTTATTTATTTATCATACTATGGGCGCTATTGGCAAAATATTTTTGTTGTATATATTCTTTATTTGCACAGTGGAATTTCTAGAAAATACACAATAGTTAGGGAAAGTCACTTATCAATAGGGTGATGTTCCTCCATGTTTGAGAGGGCGGTTCCCTCATATGATGTAATTTTTTGTATTTTTGGCATTTTTAATATGAAAACACAAAAGGAAACAAAATTGGGAAGAAAACATAAAGATTCAAACAATGGAGGAGGTAAGAAATCTACAACAAAATAGAATCAGAGAACTGTTGAGATATCTCAAACATAAAAAAATAGAACCTTTTTCCTTCCACATGATCAATAGTAGAATACAATGATGACTACAAATTACAAAGCACAAATCTCTAAAAGCTTTTAACTATAGAAATATGACACAAAGTCCATGTACCTTGATAATCAACAACAAAGTCTAAATATCATAGCATTAAATACAATATACATGAAAAATAATATCAATGGAATTATTCAATCATAAGTAGAAAGACACATTTTACTTGAATTAAGGAGCATCAATACTGCACCGAGAAAAATATTATATTCATAAAACAAAAAGAAGGATAGTGTACATAAAGTTACAACAATCGTTCTCCAACATTCCAAGATGAGAAGAGGGAGATACTTCCCCCTTTTAAAAATACTTTTCACCAAACCCACTTCTACTCTCAAGTTGACTCCACATGAGTTTCACACCATAGTTTATATGAATAGCAATCACATGGTGGAGCATGCGAATGTGGACGCCGTAAGGGATCCGAGCGTGTATCGCTGCATAATGTGGTTCATATTTGCATCGGGAGTGGAAAACAACCCTCGTAGGAAATATAGCGGTAAGTTTATGTCGATGGATTAGGGCTTGATTAGTGAGGAACATGTATGGATGATCTGTATGAATGTACCAAAATGAATATTTTTAAGTGATGGTTACAAATATATGCACAGAGAATTACTTCATTTAAAACCAATAGTTATGAAATTCATGAAGTAAATTATACGTTACCTTTTTCGATTTAAATTGTTAACTATTTGCTTTGTCAATCAAAGTAACATGGTATGTACATAGTGGATCCTATATTATTTTGGATTTGCCCATACTTTCATATGAAATTTAATTTACAAAATGGAAAATTCAAAAATAGTAGATAAATGTCTTTTTTATAAGGTCTTGGAAGTCACTTCTCCATAGCCTATAGTGTTTCCATTACCCAATCAAAACCTGCAGTCATGATTGCAAAAATGTGAAGTAAAGTATGATGTAATTTATTGTTTTTTTAAATTTGAAATTGTCACCAGTTTTGTTTCTTTGAAAGAATACTTACGTGCATGAGAGCAGAAGAAGAGGAATGGGGAATGGCATTGTGAATGAATATGGTGGGAGGAGGGGGTAAAAGGGTAGGGGCGGTTTATGTTACGGAGAGGTGAACTGAAGATTTTGTAGTCGTGTTTCCTCTTCCTTTATTTTGAGGAGGTGTCGGGAAAGGGACATTCTAGAGTAGCGTTAGAAAGAGAAGGGAGGTGATATGTGCAGGTCATTTAAGGAGGGGACTCTAGAAATTGTTGTGAATGTAAGTCTTGGTCATTCTGAAGAACCTGTAATGCCCGCTAAAATCTCCCACTAGAGACCCAAGAACAGCCTAGGTTTAGTTAGAAAAATTATGGAATAATTTTTTTTTTGAAGAACCAAAACAAAATTTCAGAGTCCCTTATAACACATATCACATCACATTACAAAACACTAATAGAGTAAAGTTAACCCAAGCACAATTAAATTTCCCTTAGGTGATAATTTAATAATTAAACTTAGATTATCACAAGCTAGACATTTCTTAATTAAACTTTGAGAGTAATAAGGGCTAAAACAGTTAATAAGGTCTAATTAAAAGGGGAAGAGTACACATTTAAATTAACACGGTAAATTCTCACTTACCCACTCCTAGAACTCACTTAAAGGATTCAACTTGATTTTTCTCCTAATTAATACACTTAAAACTTTCTGAAACCACTCCCATAAGATAGGAAATTTCCTCACCTTTCCAGTGATATAAAGAAGTCCTCCTAACTCCTCATATTTCTCAAGTTATGAGCCGGCGGGCCTTGGGGTGAAAATTTTCCCAAGAGTGGCCCTGCGGGCCTAGGGAAGAAATTTTTCCCAAGAGTTGTCTTGCGGGCCACGGAAAAGAGTTTCGCCTAGAGGTGAAAATGCAGACTGGTGGAGTGGGGAAGTAAACTTCTCCCAGATGTGGACCGGCGAAGCGGGGAAGGAATTTAGCGCTTTTCTTTTTAGGGACAAAGTTCAATATTCTGCATGCACCCATGAAGCCCATAAGGAGACATGTGTTGCGTTTCTAGCCAAATGTGGGAAGGCACATCATCGGAGGAAACTTGATTTCCTATCTTTTTATGGAAAAGGTGCTAAGGGATAAAAGGGATCCGTGCCTCCAAACACACCCAATGATGCCACGTGTCAAGCCCAAATTCTAGCGGGGAAAAAGGACTTACGGGGAAACTTAAGAATTTAAGAATTTTGTGTTAAAAGCGCAAAGGTTAAAATTAACCCACGCCTCTGCCGACATCGAACGATGCCACGTGTCAAGATCTCATTGGCTGCAGGTCGGCGGGTTGTCAGAGCGACTTAGAAAATTTAGATTTAAAGAGAAAAAGGATTAAAGGTTTAAAACACTATGCGCCTCCGCCTATGGCTAAGGTTGCCATGTGTCAACCAACCATTGGTTGTGGGCGGTGGGGCAGTGGAGAAACTTTAGAATTTTCATTCAAATTTTTTTAAACAAGTTAATTTTTAGAAAACAACCGCTCCTCCGTTGTCGCCTCGTGATGCCACGTGTCAGCCAATCATTGGCTGCAGGGCGGCGGGCCAGTGGGGAAACTTAGGAAATTTTGCTAAATGTTTTTAAAAGCTAAGTTTGATAGCGCGAGCTCGCGTGCCCGCAGAAGAGCTTTTCCAAACGAAGGGCGGGTGTGTGGGGCCGCGAAGAAACTTAAGAAATTTTCCCAAAAGAAAATTTTGAAGTGCTAGGGTTTAAGGCAATCTGCTACTCCACCAATGCCTCAGCACGCCACTTGGTAGACTCTCATTGGCTGCGGGATGGCGGGGCTGCGGAGAATACTTGAAATTTTTTTCCCAATTTTTTTTTTTCTGAACTTAGATCTCATTTTTAGACAAACATGAGGTTTTTCGGGTTAGTGGAGCGGCGGGAGACTTCATGCCTTTAGTAATTTTTGGGTAAAAACACAAAGGGAAATATTTAGCCTGCGGGTCCACCCAAGAATATTTTATCCATTTAAATTTAACAGTTAGATTATTTTTTGAAGCCAAGTGAAGTAAAAACTTCAGAAGGCCATAACTTTTGATTGGGAACTCAGTGTTTGGCAAACAAGGACTTTTTGGAAAGGTTTCGATGCCCTCTTTGCACAATAACCTTAAGATTTTGATTTTGATAAAGTTTAAAGGGTAAAATTTGAGGAAATGTATTTCTGTCAATTAAAATGTAAACTGGACTTTTCTTAACTTACACAATTTGTTCAAATTTGTCATTAATTCTTTCTCAACATGCCAAACAGGCATGGAGGATTTCACTTGGAAGAATTAGGGATAGAAAGAAAAGGTCAATTTATTTTATTGATTTGCAATTCAAATATCCCAATTTTACACAGAAAAATGTCAGTTATTTTGCCTTTGCCCGATTTGAAAGGCTCTATAAAAATTCCTTAAGTATTTTTGTTTTCTTGGGATCATTTTGATCACATTAAGTTCAATTTATTATTTCATTTGTTTTCTAAAGTCTACACGGTCATTCTGTTCTTTTTGATAAAATTTTGTCAAGTTTACATGAAGTAAAAATGAAGTTTATACACTTCAAAAACAAAGATTAAACTACCTATTTTTCCATACTATAAAAATTGAATTCATTCCATGCTAGTATGCTTTATATTCCATCTTTCCTTCAATCCAAAAGGTAGAAACAAGAATATAGCTTCTATTTTTCAAATCATGCATTTCAACAAACAGAATAATACATTTTCTTCATAAGTATTTCTTTCTTTCAAACAGGGATTTCTCAACATGCATTTCAATAATCAGATTTCAAATGAAAACAATATCCTTTGAGAAAGGTAACAACTTCCATTGAATTTGAAAAGATTTCGTTTACAACTTCTCTTTTTCATTCCTCGAATACAACATACAGAATACAATTTCTTTCAAATATTTTTCAAAAGAAGAAAATAGAGTATATCCCTTTCACATTCAAATTACAACTTTCATAGCCAATACAGGACATCTTTCCATCACAAATAATGTACAATTTCATCCACTTAAAATTAGGAAAAGGTTATAATAAGATTACATCTCAACAAAGGACTGTCAAACTATCTTTTTCCTCTACTCCAGAACAACATGAAGCTCCATTGTTTTATTTATTTCAATTTGATCACAACAGAACAGGGGGAAAGGCAACGCTCTCCACCCAACCAAGACATCTAATGAAAAGGAGAAGACACCCTCTTCATTTTCCCCCGATCCCCAAGCACAATTCAATAGAAGATGTGTTTTCAACTCATGGAAACAATAGGCTTCCACAAAACACAAGCAAATTTCACATTTTAACCCACAGTCCAAAACCAAAATTGCAGTTTGTAACTACAAACAAACAAAACATAAAAAACTCAGGCTTCATCATGCAAGCCAAAGGAGCAAGAAACTATGGGGGATGCTACTTATGCCTCCTAAAGGGGAAATGGGTATCACCATCTAGAACAAACCGCCAAAATATAACATTTCAAAACCCTGACAATCCCTTATGCTTCCCTCAAGTACCTCTTATTCCTCACATTTCCTTATGCCTCCCCAACCTCTTATGGCACCCCATAACGAGTAAAGAAATGCAAGCTATTTCTTTGCAAGGTGGAACCTAAATCCCAACTCCCTCCACACTTATACCTCCCCAAAACACTTATGCCTCCCACAAAATACCCCATAGTCTTCTCCTACACCTTCACTAGGCAATCTGCCCAACCAGCCAACAAGCAATAACAAACATACAACTATTCACATATTCATAAAAAGAAAGAAGAGCATTTCCAAGAGATAAGATCTTACCTCTCCATGGTGGAGTTTGTTCCAAGTTCCAAAAAACAAGATTTTTCCAATGCAAGCACTCCAAATATCAAAAAAACACAAACATCCAACAATCTTCAATCTTCTCCAAAAGCAAGAGCTCAAACAACAAAAGAATTCACCCCAAATGAAGTATCTAAAAGTGAAGCAACCAAAAACAAGCCAAGGAAATTTGAATATATAGAAGAGGGAAGAGAAAAGGATGAGGTGGATCCATGTAGGATGCCACTTCACATATCCTCAACTCCAACAAAAAGTCAACTTCAATCTCTAATGCATAATAAATAGGTGGGTGAATAATATGATAGATTACTTACACACTCCAAAACAAGCCCACACCCCATAAGGACTGAAATTAAAACTATGTAAGAAAGTACAATTACAACTTACAACTTGACTTACAAAATGCATAATGAAGGCTAATTTTAACTCTCCAACCATAGGTAAGGTTGGTATGCAAATTTAAGAGGTATGGGACAAGTTTAACTTGTTCCACAAACCTCAAGGACAAATTTGAATTTCCAAAGAAGGTGGAGTGTTTCATACTCCAAAATTAACTTACACATTACTTAGAACACTTTAACCAAGAGCCAAAACTCTAATAATTACTTTCTTATGTCCCAATTTGATTTATTTAATCTTAACAATATGATTACTCATAAAATCTTCACACAATTTAATAAATAATGAAAGGGGTAAATGCACCAAAAAATAAACACATATAAACATAAATAAAAAGGAACCACATAAATAAATGCACATAACCCATTTGGTCACATTTAAAGGTAATTCCCCCCATGGGAATCCATAACAAAATACAAACACACACAAACAATACATGTTGCCATGGTGACCTTGTTGAATTCATGTAGAATTCCAATGTGGTTGGTCTCCAATCCCCCGATGTTTGTTGTGATATTTTAACCTACAAAACACAAATACCTCCTTCGGCCTCATGGCCACATCAGAACATCCAAAATAAATATAAATATAATTTCAAATCATTTATATATATGAATCACAACAACATCAAGGAAACCAACAATATCATTTGCAATTTTATCAACAACTATATGATCATCAATTTGAATTCAATTTACTAGGTCTACTCAATATATCAAAATATCACATGTCCGAACAACATCCATAAATATAACCATGTCGAACAGTATATCAACATCAACATATAAAATGTCTCTAATAATCATCATACATCATATACAAATCAGATTCAACAAAATCCATGATCTAACATCTAACATCATACTAAAATCAAAACTATAATAATGTCCATAATATAGTCAATAGTATCATGATCAATATCAAAAGGTGTCAAATGGAAGTGGGCACTACATCCCCCTCCCTTTAGACTCGACTTCCTCCTGGAAGTCACTGGAATAGATTAGGGAACTAAACTCGTAACATAGTAGCATCCTCCAAAGTAGCCATAGTATCATCATATATGTCCCATTGCACTCACACCTGATCTATCTCTCTTCCTCGAAGGCCCAAGGTCTTGCGATCTATAATTCGAACAATGTCCACCATCACCTTCCCCGATCCTGCACCTTTTTTGTAAAGAGGTCCAATCTAGCACATGAGAAGGATCTGCAATATATCTCCTAAGCACTGAAACATGAAACACATCATGTACATAAGACAAGCTAGGTGGAAAAGCTAGACGATATGCCAAAGGGCAATACGCTCCAAGATCTCAAAAGGACCAACAAATCTAGGACCTAACTTAGAACCTTTTCCATAGTGGATAAGGCTCTTATGTGGCTCGACACGAATAAACACCTTCATGTCCGCATCAAAACTACGGTCGATCCTATGATGATCTGTGTACTTCTTCTAGCTATCTCGTGCGTCCTGCAGTCTCTGCCTGAACATCACCACCTGTTGCTTCATGTCCTACAATAGAGCTGGTCCAAGAGATACCCTTTCCTCTAACTTGTCTCAGCTAAGAGGTGTTATGCGCTCTCTGCCATACAAAGCCTGAAAAGGATCCATGCCTATAGAACTTTGAAAACTATTATTGTAGGCAAACTCCACCAAGTACATGTACTCCTCCCATCTTGTTTGTTGATCCATAACATACATCCTAAGCATGTCCTCTAGAATCTTATTCACCCACTCAATTTTTCCATCTGTCTCGGGGTGATATGATGTGATGAAATTGATCCTTGTCTTGAGGGCATGCTACATGGTATTCTAAAAATGGGAAGTATACAAAGGATCGAGGTCACAAATAATCTTCCACGGAATCTCGTGCAACCTAACAATCTCATCCAGATAGATTCGTGCCACTGCACTAGCTGTATAAGTGGTCTTCACCAGAGAAAAATGAGCCACTTTTGTCAACCTATCCATCGTGACCATGATGGCATCGTGGTGGTATTTTGACATTAGTAGCCCAAAAATGAAGTCCATGGAAATGGTGTCCCACTTCCACTCTGTATAGCATGAGGAAAGAGAATGCCGAGTTGGATGTGTTATCTTATTTTAGTGATTGAAGCTAAAATTAGGATAACCATAGAATTTTTTTGGAAAAATCTCTTAAAATTCCCTTTGAAGGAGATTTTTGGGTTTTCGGGTTTCCACAACATGGAAACATATTTCTTACATGCTTCATGTCAATTGATTCCTGAAACTCGATTCTAAGCTAGTGTGTCAGGTTTTCGGAACTCAGAAGCATCTGAACATGCCTTGTAAAAAAATATGCTACATGTCGTTTGACTCCCGAAACCCGAAAACCTGAAACAATCCTTTGTGTCGGGTTTTCAGAACCTTGGAGCATCCAAACATGTCATGCTTCGTGTCGTTTGTTTCCTAAAACCTAAAACCTGAATTGATAGCAAATCCTTTGTGTCAAGTTTTCGGGCACTCCAAGCATGATGACATGGCATTAATGCCGAGTTTTGGGTGGTTGGCACACACGTGTCGGGGAAGAGTAATAAATGTGAAGGCTTTATAAATAATTTGATTTTACATGTCATTTTTACTGTTGTACTTTTGCTACGTGGATTTTTCATGCTTGTGCCTATGACCTCCAAACCCGATTGAGCTTCCAAATCATTTTCTTGTTCTGTTTTTTATTATTTTTCGAGATTACTGAAGGTATTTTTCTCTTCTTTCCACTTTGAGGCCTTTTAGATTTATTTTTGAGGTGTTCTTTTGGGGGTTTTCCTTTCTTTTATGTTTTCCCTCTAGGTTTAGGGTTTTGGGTTGTTTTCTTCATTTTAGGTTGTATTCCAATAAAAATATTGTTTGGAATTCACCCTTAGTGTGTTTTCTTATTTTATCCCATGGAATATACCCTTATGTATTTTGAAAAAATATCAAAATCCTAACTGATGAAATGGCGGGAATTTTGCATGTCCTAACATCTCAGAAACCTGATTCTTTTGTTTTAGATTTTGCAGGGTGTTCAATAGATTCTTTCTTCCACAGTGTATTAGGTTCTCTCAAGTGCTTAACAATCTCTGAATTCCACGTGTATCGGGTTTCATTGAGTGTCGGACATCTAACAATCTCCAACATACACTTTGCAGTGTATCGGTTTTGCCGAGTGATCAACATTTTCCGACGTCCGCCAGTGTTTCAGGTTTCTACAAGTTTTCAACACCTACTAAGTTCCGACACATTTAGTAGTCTATCAGGTTTTGTGAAGTGTTCGACAAGGCCTAACTTCCGACACACTCCACAGTGTATCATGTCTGAGGGGTTGCTCAACAAGCTTTCCAACCCGAGTGTTCAACAAGAAGTTATTAGGGCATTCCTTCTCCAAGACTCCTCATGTTGCATCCTGGAAAATCTAAGGACAAGTCAGATAGGTTTGAAAAAATGAAGTACAAGTACAAGAAGATGGAGACCCTTTCCTAAATTGATTGCAACTACGACATCCGGGACAATGAACTCGGTAATATATACATGGAGGACTTCTGGAACAAAATCAAGGATTATTCCCAAACTCCCTAGATGAAGTCAATAGCTGGCAGTGGCCTCCCTCTCATAGAAGGAATCCCAATGTCTGCTCAATATCTCGAATTCATCTTAGTCTGTGCTTCAAATTATGACTTTGTTTCCCACTCAGTGAGAAGTCAGGCTGGAGAGGTCATAGTGAAGTTGGATGGAGGTTACTTTGATGACATCCTAAGATTTCCCAACTTTGAGGAGTATGTTGATTTGAATCTTCAATCAACATAGAAGGCCTAGGACAATGATCAAGAAAATTTCATCAAACATGTGAATAAGAAATTCTTGATCAAGGCCAAGCCGGCCATCTCTAGGTTTTCAAAGTTTGTTCCTAAGAGTGATTTCATTCATGAGATCAATGATATCATCACCTTGCTAAGTCGAGTGTTTGGACTCCCCGAGTCAAGTGTTTTCCAAGGAAGGATGTACCAATTCATGGTCATCATAAAAAAGAATGAATATGGGATTGATTGGGGTAGTCTTATAAGTGATGAGATACACTCCCATATGAAAACAGTCTTGTCCACTGGAGAGTTTTATATGTCCTCATATGTTACCTATGTAGCAGCTGGCATGAGGAATTTTCCAGGGCTGGATACAAAAGGAAACCGGACAGAAAAGCACATCTTTCAAAGCACTTTCCTTAGTTGACAATGAAGGATCGAGGATCAATTAAGAAGAGTGAATGATGCTTTCTTTTATGAAAACATCTGCAGGATGAACCATGAGTTGAGAAAAATAAGAGTCTCTGATGATACATGGGCCGAAGTGTCAAAGTGGGGTTGTGTTTTCTTTCAATTCAAGAAGTTCGTATATCTTCGGGTGGTCATGTACCTAGGTGATCCTTTTTGTTTGCCTAGGTATCCGGTGATAAGACGATCCTGATGGGTTGGTTAGAAAATTGTTAGATTTCCACAAATTCCAATAGAGTAAGCAGAAGGCTGTCGTATCCTTCCCCATTTCCATCAGAAGGTACACATGCTCAACAATAGTTAAAGCCAAGAATGTGGTACACGAGTTACAAGAAAAGTTGAAGAATCACATGAAGCATAGGATGGGTTTGACTTTTGAGGAGTACTTAATTCATACGAGACCTAATATCTGCATGTGCCTAGCATAGAGGACATCTGGGTTGATCTTCGGGATGAAGTTTCCATCTTAGAAAGGACCATAACAGATTGAAAATTGAGGAGATTCAAACACTAGAGCTTGTTGACATCCTAGAAGGCACTATAGACAATGAAAGTGTCCTGGACGCCTCATATGATGGGTTGAACGAAGACCAACATGTACTCCCAGTTATTGATTGGTCTATTGTCGAAAAAGCTTCCATTGTAGAAATATTTACTCCAATTCTTGCACACACTAAGGCATGGCTCGTTTCATGGGGAATAAATTACAAATAAATTTTTTTCTCAAAGTTGGTCACTTTGAAAGTGGGGCCCTCCAAGAAAGAAAAGGAAAAAGATAGGAGCTCTTCCAAGAGGCCTATAAAAGTCAATTTTGTTAAGAGGGGAGAAGAGCAAGCAACCATTTCATCTAACACTCCTACTTAAATAGTGAATATATCAGATTCACCTACCCCACCAGAAATAGGAGAAATCTCTTTGGAAGTAGAGGTTAGCCAACCTCTAATTTCACCTTTTGCTGATTGCCCATCATAAGTAAGTTTGTCTCTTGCTTCTCAAGCTCTGGCTTCAGGATCTGTACCTCCTCCTTTTTAACCGCTCCCACCTCCTATTTTTTCACCAAGTCTATCAGCCATGACCAACATCTTCTCTGACCTCTCACCTCTCTCTTCTGGAACCAAAATGTCCATAGATATGCCTCCTCCTTCTGCACCTCTATTCACTGAATCCATTACCACACTTGCAGTTGTTACCACTGCACAAGTAAATCTCCCTCCACCTACAAGTGTGACCATAACACCTCCAATAGGAGTAACTTCTTCTGGAACTCCTCAATGGTTGATTGATTAGACTCTGAGGAAAAGGAAGGTGGTAGTTCCCCTACCAGACTTCAATTTAAGTTCACTCAAGGTTTCTCTTGCGAAATCTACTAAGAAATCCAAAACAGTTTCAAGGGTTTCAGTGGATGCTTCAGACAAAATTTGTAGAGATCACCACTACCGTGGTGACAAAACAAGAGAGGACATAATGGCCACCGACTATTAGATTACAAGGGTTGATCTAGGGAAGGTGACAATGAGAAGGTGCACAACAAGATGCACAGATGCTATGAATGTGTTGTGTCAAAAGTTAATGGAGAAAAAGTAAGCAGAGATGAGCTCAAGGAGAAAGTGGAGCAGTTAACAGAAGTGTTACTCAAGCTTTCAAAGCCTTCTGAGTCAACACCATCATCCTCTACCCCTACTCCTATCAGGTTCGATTTCTCATCGGTACCTAGGATCGAAAAGATTAATGAGAAGGGGAGAATGGTAGATGAATGGATCTAGAGGTTACTCCTCTAGGGAAAGAAGTCATTGAGATCTCATTGGAGGTTTATAAATCCTTGGTGGAAATAAAGAAGGAGGGTGAGAAAATGGATGAAGATTTTTCAGATGAGATTGGGAACCTCGAGCTAACTTTGGAAGCTCTCAATGCATTGAAACAAGTTCCATCTCGTATCTTGGTAGAAGAACGAGTCATCCCTCACGTGGATAGACATTTCCAGCTGACCAAAGCCATAAGATTTAGGGTGAAGATTCTCAATGAGGCTTGCAGTAAATTGAGAGAATATAGAGACCAATTGGTTGATGGTACCAATGACATTGAGGAGGAGCTTTTGAGGATATTTCCCAAGGTTTTGGATGGAAGCCCAAATATTTTACCTGCTGAGGAGTTCCACAAGCAACTCCAAGATTCAATCCAGCACGAACCGACTGCTACCTTCAACCTTGAAATCATTGATAAATTTGTGAATATGGAGCATGTCTTGGAATCGCTGAGGATACTCAATAAAAGGTTGAAGAAACTTCCCAGCGATGCGAGTGATATTCATGAAAATTTTGAGGTCTTGAGTGACCATTCCAAAGCACCCAAGAGGCCGAGATGCGGGATATAATCGAGAAAATTCCAGGAGTTCCGGATAAGCAAGCACTGTTGGAAGAAGATAAGGATGACGAAACAGAACAAGCATATATGTTGCATGTCATTTTCCTCTAGAAATTGACATGTCTTTTTCATTTTTGTTTCACCATGAAGGAAGAAAATTTTGACTTGGTCTCCTACGTGAGAGTCAAGCAAAATAGGATTATTGTTTAAATGACTATTTCCTAGGGATTATCCTATTTTCTCTCCGCTCTTTCTATTATAAATATAGCGTGCTCATGTATTTGAAAGGGGAGAGATTTTTTATCAAGAAAGCTCTTGTGAAAAGAAGAAAAACTTTTATTTTCTTTTAATCATTGAAGAATAGAAACGAATGTTATTTTGCAGACTTTATGTTGTGAGATTCATTTATCTTAGTGATTTCTCTTATGTTCAAAGATCTTAAGCTATTATTTGTTAGTGTTCTTGATTATTTTATCATTTCCAAAGCATTACATAAATTTGTCTAAAACTCGTATGAGTACTTCTTGATCTCAGTTTGCTCAAGGAAAATACGTTCTTCTCATTCCCTTCATGTTTTGTTTCTGTCATAATAGTTTCTTTTCTAATCCATTATGTTTCTGCAACAGTAATATGTCCACTTCGTGTTGATATGAAATTCAGGATTATATCCCAACCCCAATGGTTAGAATAGTGTGAATATTGTATATATTATTTCTACTGTGTTTTAGATTAGTAATAAATAGGAAGCCTCACCTGTCTTTGAGGAGGAATTTTATCCCATGCACTATGGTTGAACCTCATATTTTGACTTAACAAAATATCCATAATTTTCCCAATCCATTCATCATTCTAGGATTATTTTCCCAATCCATCATTCTACCTGGGTTACTAACATCGTTCCTGTCAGAAAGAAGAATGGCAAAATATGGATTTGTGTTGATTTCCAGAACCTAAATCAGTCTTCATTGAAGGACAACTACCTCTTGCCTATCATGGATCAGGTGTTGTAGATTTTCACTGGATCAGAGATGTTATCCATGCTTGATGGATTTTCAGGGTATAACCAGGTTGAGGTAGTTGTAGAGGATCAGCATAAAACGACATTCACTACCCCATGGGGGACCTTTTCTTATAGGAGAATGCCTTTCGGTTTGATCAATGTTGGAGCCACATTTTAGAGAACTATGGACTTAGCTTTCAGGGATTTGATAGGCAAGGTCATAGTTGTATATTTGGATGACTTGATTGTTTTCTCTAAGAAGCGGAGTGATCACTATGATCATCTGGAGCAAGTACTCTTAAGGTGCAGGCGTCATGGGATTTCGTTAAATCCTAAAAAATCTATGTTTGGAGTAAAAGGAAAATTTTCGGGTCACATCATGACTAGAGAAGGAACCAAAATCGACCCAGAGCGGGTGAAGGCCATCCAAGTCCTTACCTTACCTACAATAAAAACTGGAGTACATTCCTTTTTGGAAAGGTCAATTTCCTAAGGAGGTTTGTACCTGACTTTGGTGATAAAACCAAGGATATCCTTGGGATGATGAAAGGTAAAACTCCATTTCGATGGAGCAACAAGGAAGCTTGCTTTTGAAGAAGTCAAAAAGGAAATTGCACATGCCCCTGTTCTAGTATGTCTAGACTTCAAGAAAGATTTCATCATGTATAGCTATGCTTCCGCTCATACAGTATCAACCATCCTGATGTAGGAGAATGAAGAAGGAATTGAAGCTCCCATCACTTTCATGAGCTACCCATTGAAAGAACATGAATTGAAAATGTCACATATTGAAAAGCATGCTTATGCGGTGGTAAGAGTAGTGAAACATTTCAAATATTATGTGTTGAGTTCTCATACTCTCATTCTCATTCCCGATACTGCAGTTAAATCCATATTGACTCAACAAGAGTTAGGTAGTCAACGGGGTAATTGGATAGCTAAAGTCCAAGAGTATGACTTGGACATCAGACCTACCAAGTTGGTATGAGGAAGGTGCATGTGCCAATTGATTACAGAAAATAATGCTAAGACAGAATGCAAATAAACTGAAGATACCTCTTCATAATTGCCCATGGTGCTTTTTGTGAGCACAACCGATAAATGGTACATAGATATTGCTTTATTTTTGAATTATGATGAATTCCACCCGCATTTAAGCCAAAAGGAGAAGAGGATAGTTAAGTTAAGATCTACAAGATACATTCTGTGGGATAATGGTATATAGAAGAAGGGTATTGATGGTGTGTTCCTGTGCTGTGTTGATAAGTCCCATCGGGAAGGTTGTTAGAATCCTTCCACAATATATCATGCGGAGGAGATTTCTCTTCCTCCGTGACAGCTTATAAGATCTTACGAGCCGGATACTATTGGCTAATCTCTTTCGAGACTCAAAGCAGAATGGGTGTCCAAATGTGAAGCTTGTTAACATTTTTTTGGTCGCCCTAAGCTAGCAGCTCTTCCCCTTAAGCCAATGGTGATTGAAGAACCTTTTTGCCAGTGGGGAATTGATTTCATTGGAGTATTAAATCCTTCCTCCATTCTTGGACACAACTACGTGCTCACTATCACAGACTATTTCACCAAGTGGGTGGAAGTTGCACCCATCAAATAGGTAACCTCTGAAGCCATGTGTAATTTCCTCAAAGAAAATATAATTGTTAGATTCGATGTGCCTCACAAGGTTGTTGCTAAATGCTTCCAATTTCTCATCACATGAGTTGATGGAATTTTGTTTCTGATTTGGGATCACTTTTGCATATTCATCCGTGACTATTACCCCCAAGGCAATGGTCGAGTGAATCAAGCAACAAGAACATGGTTACTATAATCGAAATTTGGTTTATGAGAATTAGAGGACATGGCACAAAGCATTATATGATGTGTTATGGTTAGATTGGATTACTCGAAATGAGCTATTGGAATGTCCCCATTCCAGGTTCTATATGGGATTGATGTTGAGATCCCTATCTTGATAGAATTACCAGCCTTACGGTTGGCCAAAGTAATTGAAGATGAAACTTTTTAAAGTTCTATTGAGAAGAGGATTATGGGTAAGTACAGCAAGTTGGGGACAAAAAGGGGGTCATAAGTGGACGTCATATTGCAAATAACAACATAATATCAACTTGTAGGGATTATTAGAAATACATACACTCAAAATTAGAAAAACTTATATTAATATGAATTGTAGCATCCGGAATCTAGTTTCTAAAATACTAATTTTTTTAAAAATGGACAAGTTTAGCTATATTAAACACTCAAAATTCAATGACTTGGTATTTTTTTTTTTAAAACGCCTATAAGATTATAGTCCGTTTGCCCACAATTTGGATGACCAAAAATTGATATATATTTTTCTCCTTTAGTAAGAAGTTAGATGCCACTATCTATCTTGGGATGGATTTTATTTTGTATTTTTTTGAGTAATATTTTATTTTTTATGATTTTTTCCGTGAAAGTGGTATGAAAACATAAAGAAAACAAAGCACTTTCCATTTGCCCGCCATAACTTCATCAAAAAATATTGAAATCAAATAATTTTTTTTAACATGTATATAATTTCACCACGGTTGGGATGGTATAAGTTTTATCACATTCTGATAAGTGAAACAAAATTTACAGTCTTAAACCTAGACATAAACATTCACGGGAAAAATCATCTTAAAGACCTACTATTATTAAAAAATTAAAAAATGATATTTATCCTATTATATTCACTTTAAAATCAGTATTTCTACAAAGCTAACAGTCTCCCCTACGCAATGGTACCATTTTTATGATATATTTTTTACTTTTTGGCATGGTTTAAGTTAGTGGAAGACTAAATTTGATGTTTTGCTGTTTTTAATGTAAAATTTAGGATTTGATGTCCACTTAATTGCCCCCCAACTTGGTGCACTTACCCTTATGTACCTAGCCAGGCTATAAGAAGAAAGGAGCAAGGTGTTTGATCACATTGCAGATCATCATAGAAAAGTAAAGAAGATATTCGATAAGAAATCAAAGCAACGCGACTTCCAAATTAGAGATCTAGTACTTCTCTAGGATAAGAGAAGGGAGCAGAAAGGGATGCATGGAAAGTTTGATTCTTTATGGAAAGGACCTTTCAAGATTCATCAGCTGAATGGTGAAAATAACTTGTCTATCATATCTTGATGGAGAGTTTCTCCCTCTACCTTTCAGTGGTCAACATCTGAAGGTGTTCCATCAGTAATGCAAGATGCTCTCTTGCATTGTATATAATTTTTTTCTGTCATGTGTTTTCTTTCTATTTTCTTTGTTTGTTTGTTTGTTTTTGGTTTTCTTCTTTTTATAGACTCCGTAGCCCAATGGATAAAACCAGAGATTTTAAGTCCTCTTCCTTTGTTGTCTCAAAGAAAGTCCCCAACTGGAGCTAGTTGTTATTTCATTTTAGTGATTGCAGCTAAAATTAGGATAACCATAGAATTTTTTTACAAAAATCTCTTAAAATGCCCTTTGAAGGAGATTTTTAGGTTTTCGGGTTTCCACAACATGGAAACATATTTCTTACATGCTTCATGTCAATTGATTCCCGAAACCTGAAACCTGATTCTAAGCCAATGTGTCAGGTTTTCGAAACTCAGAAGCATCCGAACATGCCTTGCAAAAAAATATGCTACATGTCGCTTGACTCCTCGAAACCCAAAAACATGAAACAATCCTTTGTGTCTGGTTTTCAGAAACTTGGAGCATCCAAACATGTCATGCTTCGTGTAACTTGTTTCCCGAAACCCGAAACCTGAATTGATAGCAAATCCTTTGTGTCGGGTTTTCAGGTGCTCCAAGCATGATGACATGGCATTAATGCCGAGTTATTGGGTAGTTGGCACACGTGTCAAGTGAAGTGTAATAAATGTGAAGGCTTTATAAATAGTTTGATTTTACCTATTGTACTTTTACTGCATGGATTTTTCGTGCTTGTGCATGCAACCTCCAAACCCGATTGAGCTTCCCGATCGACTTCAAGTTCCATTTTCGATTATTTTTCAAGATTACTGAAGGTATTTTTTTTCGCTTGCCGCTTTGAGGCATTTTAGATTTATTTTTGAGGTGTTCTTTTGGGGTTTTCCTTTCTTTTCTATTTTCCCTCTAAGTTTAGGGTTTTGGGTCATTTTCTTCATTTTAGGTTGTATTCCAATAAAAATAATGTTTGGAATTCACCCTTAGGGTGTTTTCTTATTTTATCCCATGGAATATACCCTTATGTATTTTGAAAAATATCAAAATCCTAACTGATCAAATGGCAGGAATTTTGCATGTCCCGACATCTCGAAACCCGATTCCTTTGTTTGATTTTGCGGGGTGTTCAATGACTTCTTGCTTCCGCAGATGTATCGAGTTCTCTCAAGTGCTTAATAGTCTCGACTTCCGCGTGTATCATGTTTCATTGAGTGTCAAACATCTAACAACCTCTGACATACATTTTGCAGTGTATCGGGTTTTGCCGAGTGATCAAAATTTTCTGACGTCCGCCAGTATTTCAAGTTTCTACAAGTGTTCAACACCTACTAAGTTCCGACACATTTAGTGGTCTGTCGGGTTTTGTGAAGTGTCTGACAAGGCCTAACTTCCGACACACTCCGCAGTGTATCTGGTCTGAGGGGTTGCTCAACAAGCTTTCCAACCCGAGTGTTACACCAGAAGTTATTAGGGCATTCCTTCTCCAAGAATCCTCATGTCGGATCCTGGACAATCTAAGGACAAGTCAGACAGGTCCGGAAAAATGAAGTACAAGTACAGGAAGATGGATTCCCCTTCCTACATTGATTGCAACTACGACATCTGGGACACCAAACTCGGTAATATAGACATGGAGGACTTCTACAACAGAATCAAGGATTCTTCCTAGACTCCCTAGATGAAGTCAATAGCTGTCAGTGGCCTCCCTTTCGCAGCAGGACTCCCAATGTCTGCTCAATTTCCTGAATTCATCTTAGCCTGTGCTTCAAATTATGACTTTGTTTCCCACTCAGTGAGAAGTCAGGTTGGAGAGGTCATAATGAAGTTGGACGGAGGTTACTTTGATGACATCCTAAGATTTCCCAACTTTGAGGAGTATGTTGATTTGAATCTTCAATCAGCACAGAAGGCCTGGGACAATGATCAAGAAAATTACATCAAACATGTGAATAAGAAATTCTTGATCAAGGCTAAGACGGCCGTCTCTAGGTTTCCAGAGTTTTTTCCTAGGATTGATTTCATTCATGAGATCAATGATATCATCACCTTGCTAAGTAGAGAGTTTGGACTCCCCGAGTCAAGTGTTTTCCAAGGAGGGATTTACCAATTCATGGTCATCATAAAAAATAATGAATAGGGGATTGATTGGGGTAGTCTTATAAGTGATGAGATAGACTCCTAGATGAAAACAGTCTTGTCCACTACGAAGTTTTATGTCCTCATATGTTAACTATGCAAAGCGGGCATGAAGAATTATTCAGGGCTAGATACAAAAAGAAATCAGACAGCAGAGCACATCTTTTGGCACTTTCCTCAGCTGACAATGAAGGGGTTTGAGGATCAATTCAGAAGAGTGAATGATGCTTTATTTTACGAAAACATCTACAGAATGAACCCTGAGCTGAGAAAAGGAAGAGTCTTTGATGACGCATGGGCCGAAGTGTTGAAGTGGGGTTGTGTTTTCTTTTAATTCAAGAAGTTCTCATATCTTTGGGTGGTCATGTACCCGAGTGATCCTTTCCATTTGCCTAGGTATCCAGGTGATAAGATGATCTTGATGGATTTGGTTAGACAATTGTTGGATTTCCACAAATTCCAACAGAGTAAGCACAAGGCCGTTGTATCCTTCCCCATTTCCATCAGAAGGTACACGTGCTCAATAGTAGTTGAAGCCAAGAATGTGGTGCATGAGTTACAAGACAAGTTGAAGAAGCACATGAAGCACAGGGATGGGTTTGACTTCCGAGGAGTACTTAAGTCATACGGGACCTTGTATCTGCATGTGCCTAGCATAGAGGACATTTGGGTTGATCTTCGGTATGAAGTTACCATCCAAAGAAAGGACCATAGCAGATTGACACTTGAGGAGATTCAAACACTAGAGCTTGCTGACATCCCAGAAGGCACTATAGACAATGAAAGTGTCCTGGATGCCTCATACGATGGGTTGAACGAAGACCAACATGTGGTCCTAGCTATTGATTGGTCTATTGCTAAAAAAGCTTCCACTGCAGAAAGATCTGCTCAAATTCTTGCATGCATTAAGGCATAACTCATTTCATGGGGAATGAATTACAAAGAAAAGAGTTTCTCAAAGTTGGTCACTTTGAAAGTGGGGCCCTCCAAGAAAGAAAAGGAAAAAGATAGGAGCTCTTCCAAGAGGCCTATAAAAGTCAAGTTTGTCAAGAGGGGAGAAGAGCAAGCAACCGCTTCATCTGCCACTCCTGCTGAAATAGTGAATATATCAGATTCACCTACCCCACCAGAAATAGGAGAAATCTCTTTGGAAGTAGAGGTTAGCCAACCTCTAATTTCACCTTTTCTCGATTTCCCATCAGAAGTAAGTTTGTCTCTTTCTTCTCAAGCTCGGCTTCGTGGATCTGCGCCTCCTCCTTTTTAACCGCTCCCACCTCCTATTTTTCACCAAGTCTATCAGCCATGACCAACATCTTCTCGACCTCTCACCTCTCTCTCGGAACCAAAATGTCCATAGATATGCCTCCTCCTTTTGCACCTCTATTCACTGAATCCATTACCACACTTGCAGTTGTTACCACTCCACAAGTAAATCTCCCTCCACCTACAAGTGTGACCGTAACACCTCTAATAGGAGTAACTTCTTCTGGCACTCCTCAATGGTTGATTGATCAGACTCTGAGGAAAGGAAGGTGGTAGTTCCCCTACCAGACTTCAATTTAAGTTCACTCAAGGTTTCTCTTGCGAAATCTACTAAGAAATCCAAAACAGTTTCAAGGGTTTCAGTGGATGCTTCAGACACAAATTTGTAGAGATCACCACTACCGTGGCTGACAAAACAAGAGAGGACATAATGGCCACCGACTATTAGATTACAAGGGTTGATCTAGGGAAGGTGACAATAGAAGGTGCACAACAAGATGCACAAGATGCTATGAATGTGTTGTGTCAAAAGTTAATGGAGAAAAAAGTAAGCAGAGATGAGCTCAAGGAGAAAGTGGAGCAGTTAACAGAAGTGTTACTCAAGCTTTCAAAGCCTTTTGAGTCAACACCATCATCCTCTACCCCTACTCCTATCAGGTTCGATTTCTCATCGGTACCTAGGATCGAAAAGATTAATGAGAAGGGGATAACGGTCGATGAATGGATCTAGAGGTTACTCCTCCAGGGGAAAGAAGTCATTGAGGTCTCATTGAGGTTTATAAATCCTTGGTGGAAATAAAGAAGGAGGGTGAGAAAATGGATGAATATTTTTCAGATGAGATTGGGAACCTCGAGCTAACTTTGGAAGCTCTCAATGCATTGAAACAAGTTCCATATCATATCTTGGTAGAAGGAGTCATCTCTCACATGGATAGACATTTCTAGCTGACCAAATCCATAAGATTCATGGTGAAGATTCTCAATGAGGCTTGCAGCAAATTGAGAGAATCTAGAGACCAATTGGTTGATGGTACCAATGACATTGAGGAGGAGCTTTCGAGGATCTTTCCCAAGGTGATGGATGGAAGCCCAAATATTTTACCTGCTAAGGAGTTCCACAAGAAACTCCAAGATTCAATCCAGTACGAACCGATTGCCACCTTGAACCTTGAAATCATTGATAAATTCGTGAAGATTGAGCATGTCTTGGAATCGCTGAGGAAACTCAATAAAAGGTTGAAGAAACTTCCTAGTGATGCGAGTGATATTCATGAAACTTGTGAAGTCCTAAGTGACCATTCCAGCGCACCTGAAGAGGCTGAGATGTAGGATATAATCAGAAAATTCTAGGAGTTCCGGGATAAGCAAGCACTGTTGGAAGAAGATAAGAATGACGAAACAAAACAAGCATAGATGTTGCATGTCATTTTCCTCCAGAAATTGACATGTCTTTTTCATTTTCGTTTCACCATGAAGGAAGAAAATTTTGACTTGGTCTCCTGCGTGAGAGTCAAGCAAAATAGGATTCTTGTTTAAATGACTATTTCCTAGGGATTATCCTATTTTCTCTCTGCTCTTTCTATTATAAATATAGCGTGCTCATGTATTTGAAAGGAGAGAGATTTTTTATCAAGAAATCTCTTGTGAAAAGAAGAAAAACTTTGTATTTTCTTTTAATCGTTGAAGAATAGAAACGAATGTTATTTTGCAGACTTTGTGTTGTGAGATTCATTTATCTTAAGTGATTACTCTTATGTTCAAAGATCTTAAGCTATTCTTTGTTAGTGTTCTTGATTATTTTAATCATTTCCAAAGCATTACATACATTTGTCTAAAACTCGTATGAGTACTTCTTGATCTTGTTTGCTCGAAAAAAATACATTCTTCTCATTCCCTTCACGTTTTGTTTCTTCCATAATAGTTTATTTTCTAACCCATTTTGTTTCTGTAATGGTAATATCTCCACTTCGTGTTGATATGAAATTCGGATTATATCCCAACCCCAATGGTTAGAATAGTGTGAATATTGTATATATTCTTTCTGTTGTGTTTTAGATTAGTAATAAACAGGCAGCCTCACCTATCTTTGAAGAGGGATTTTATCCTATGCACTGTGGTTGAACCTCATAGTTTGACTTGACAAAATATCCAACCAACAGGATGTTGATGCTTGGCCTTCACTTTTTGGCACTCTAAACAACGTGACACAAACTGAGTCATGTCTCTACAAAGTCCTCTCCAATGATACAACTGTCTCAAGGTGGCGTGCATCTTCTTCACCCCGGGATGGGTTGAATAGGGTGCATGATGTGCCTCTGTCAGAATATCTTGTCTCAAGCCTCCATCTCTGGGAACATAAATCCGGCCTCTATGCTTGAGAAGGCCATCTTCCTCTAAAGAAAAACCATCAAACTTCCCCTCAAGGGGTCTCTGAGACTTGATCTCTGCTCTAGCTGCAACGTAGAAACTGTCAAGAGGAAGTTGTTGAAGAATCCTACTCCGCAAATTTGTGCCCATTGAAGTGGCCATAACCACATGTATCTGTCTGCTGAGAGCATCTACAACCACATTATCCTTCCCCTTCACATTCTCTATCTCCATGTCATACTCACAAAGCAACTCCATCAAATTTCGTTGATGAGCGTTGAGATTGGGTTGTGAGATGAGGTGGCAAAGACTCAAGTAATCTATCATGAGTGTGAATCTCAGACCAAGAATAAAGTGTCTCCATCGAACCAAAGTGTGAACAACTGCCGTAAGCTCAAGATCATGAGTCAGATAATTGAGCTCATAATCTTTGAGTTTGCGAGACTCAAAGGCCAATACTCTGCCCTCCTGCATCAACACACCTCCAACTCCTGCCAAAGAAGCATTTGTGCATATAAAGAACTCACCCTGTGGATCCGGCACTACAAGAATGGGTGATGTCATGAGGCACTCCTTCAATGTCCTGAAGGCATGCTCGCATCTATCTGACCAATCAAACTTCTTCCCTTTCTCGCTGAAGGGAAGTGATGGGATGCACAACCTGAGAGAAGTCTTGAACAAATCTCTGTAATAACCTGCTAATCCCATGAAGTTGCACACTCTCATGTCACACTAGTGGGTGCTGGAAAATTCATAATAGCTTTAATCTTGGAAGGATATGTTGGTGTCCATTTTGATCTTGCACCATTTTGCCCTAGTTTTCCCTTTGATTTACATTTTCTCAAAACATATTTTACCTCTTGATTTGATGAAGTGAAGCATTTATCTCCATTTGTATGCCTTGAATTGTTGCAAAACTATTTTCATGCCCTATTTTGAAGAAATCCCCAAGTTTTCCTGTTTTTGCCCTAAATTTTTCAAATCCACTGGGCTCTACCATTTTTCCATTTTCCCAATCGTGGATTCTCAAAATGATCAATTTATACTTGTATGCCTTTGAAAATCCATTCCCATGGTTGAGAAATACTTGGAACCTTATTTTGTTTCCAAAATTTTCCATCCTTAGCGAAAAAATCAGATTCTGGGCATGACTGGTAAATTTCTATGTTTTTGACGGTCTGATGGGTGTATTTTACCCATCAATTTCTTCCTTAGCATTCGGAAGCTACATGGATTCTTCTAATTGGTCGAGGGATGGTGGGAAAATGTTTTAAACTTAGCACTTTTGGCTTTTCTGGCAAAAGGGTTAATTTGGTCCCATGGCTCCGTCGGTTGTTGATTGGTTCTTTGGGTGCTTACGTGGCTTCTTTTGATTGGATGAGGTGCAATGATTTATTTTGAGAACTTTTTCTTTTTGGCTACTTTGGAAAAAAGTTTTAAAATGCCCCGTGGCCCCGCCAAGATCTGATAAACAAAATTCAAGTGGTGGAGAAAATTTCTTATTTTTTCCCGAAAATGTACACGTGTCACATGTTGAGCAATTGTGGAGTTGTGGGTCTTTTTTGTGCTCTAAGGCATTTTGGAGAAAAGAGTTAAAGTGAGAAAAAATTCCTAAGGCCCGTGGGAGGACACGTGGCGCTTCTAAATCAAAGATGGAACTACGGGTGGTCGGATTACTTTAAAGTTTTTTGGCTTTGTTTTTGAAAAGATTAAAGTTACAATACAAACCGTAACCCCACAACGAATCAGAAATGGACACATGGCAGGTTTGAATAGTCAAAGCAAAATAGTGGATTGGCGAAATACTTTGGATATTTCTGGCTTTATTTTATAAAGCTATAAAATTTGTAAAATGAAGCACAGACCCGCCAACACGAGGATGATGGACACGTGTCATGTTTGCATCAAAGGAGGGAAGGAAGGCTAGCAGAGTACTTCAAAAAAATTCCTTTTTGGTAAAAGGGAGAAAAATGTTGTAGAAAAGCCCACATTTCCGCTAGGGAAAAATATCATGCTTAGGTTAACTTTGAAAATGAAAAAATGGAGAAGCAGATATTCGGGGTTGTTTGAATTTTACCTTTTTGGGGTAAAAGGAGTTAAAGTGTTGGAAAAGGCCATAGCCCGTTAAAATTGAGTTAATGCCTTGGTCCAATTTCGTTCAAGAGGTCAAATATGGGTTGGTGTGTCGCGGAGGAAATTGAAACCTATTTTCTTTATTGTGAAAATATATAAAGTGAAAAAATCTAAGCGCGGCCCCGACAAATGAAAAGTTGAAGTATGCTTTTAAAAAGATCAAGGCGGAGGTACGGGCCTTCGGAGGCAGCTTGGAAATTTAGCCTTTTTGGAAAAATGAAGTAAGTTTCTAAAAACAAGCGCGCCCCCAAAAATAGTTGAAACCTATATTGAAAAAGCAAGTTGGATCGGCGGGTCGTCGAGAGTTTGAAACTTTTTAACTTTTTTCCTAAAAAGGGTTAAAGAGATAAAAGTAAGCGCGACCCCAAAAAAAGGGCATTTGAAGCTTGTGCGGGAATGGCCAGAGAACAAAGGAAAATTTTGCCTTTTTGGCGAAATAAGTCAAAGTCTTAAAAATAAGCGCGGCCCCACCAAAGACTAATTTAAAACCTACGCGAGGAGACGGAGCATCGAAGAACTTTGAGGTTTTTTTCCTTTGTGGCAAAATAAGTTAAAATCATAAAAGAGAGTGATAGTCCCATGATGAATCATAGAGGAACACATGGCAAGGTTAGAGGCGGAAGTGCGGGTCAAGAGAAATTCTGTAATTTTTTTCCTTTTTGGAAAAATAGGTATAAAGTGAAGAAATGAGGCGTGGGTCCGCTGGGACCCACATTAGAGCTAAAGGTGGAAAGACGAAGTTGTGGGGAAAATTTAGAAAAGTTTTTTTACAAAAAAGAAGTAAAATAGCATAATCAAGCCACAATTCCACTGGGACCCACATTGGGACACGTGTCAAGCTTGTTTTCCAAGGGCGGAGGGGTGGAGAAAAATGTCAAAATTTTACATTTTTCCAAAATTTATAAAATGTCAAAAAGTGACCCCAAGCCCGTTTCCAATCACATTTTTCCACGTGGAGGGCTCAGATTAGAAGTTAAAAGACAAGATCAACGGTAGCTGTGAATTTCATCAATTTGGCCCCCATTTGAGCTCCAGATGTTTGGAGATGTGAGTTTTGCATCAATCTTTATCAAATTTTTCCAAATTCATGTCGTTTTGGTCTGCAAAGATCAATGGAATCACTTTGATATGCTTTCAGACTCAATTTGTAAATCTAATATGCTTTCAAAGTGAATTTTTCTCGACCTCGTGAAAAACGTGAAATGCTGATGATCAAATTTGCCTTTTTGAGGCAAATTTCTAAAGGAAAAGATGAAATGATGAAGGGAAAGGGGTTTATAATGCATGTGCCAAAGATGAATATCGTGCCTCCAAATAGAAGAATGATGTGAATTTTTGCAATGATTCACCTTTTTGAGGCACCCGCAACTTTCTAACCTTTTTGTTTATTTAAACGTCCCTTTCTACAAATCATGATGGAATTTTGCAACAAACTTGATGCTTAGGATATTATTTTCTTGGGAGAGAAGGATTGAATGTAAACAAATCATATATAATGCATATTGGAGATATGCAAATGGTCGGGAGTTCATTTTCCATTGTTAGTACACCTTGGTTGAAGGAATGTTTTAACTATTTTGAAGCTTTCTGTTGTTGAGTTTTCCATTGTTTTGAAGTTTCTCAAAGATCTGGAAAAGTCCAATCTATCTTGTTAATCTCCCACCAAAAAATTATTCAAATAACCAATCCTACCCTAAACTACCCATGTTTATATCCTTGTGTATGAACAAAATGTAAAATCTCAATGTCAAAATATGCATAAATAGATTAGGATTCCAAATGTCTTGATGTCTTAGCCTTGTGTTGAAAATATCTCCTTATTCTTGAAGTGACAACTCGTGAGAGTCAGATTTGGTGTGTTGATCATATTTTCCCAAGGTCTTCTATATAAAATTTGTGTAAAAGAAGGATTTACCATCATTCTTCACTAAACAGAGGTTACAAAATAGGTTCTCTTACCTTGGTTGAAAGGCACAACCTAAAATAGTTAGGATAAGATCACATCCTTTAAAGGTGCTACCCACTTCTATCAAAGTCTGAGTGCTAAAAAGTCAGATAAATTGCGTCCCCGGCTACAAAATGACACACATTCATTTATCTGTCTCAGTGTCTCATTCAAATATTGATGCTACTCAGTTCTTGAAGAAGGATTACATATCGGTACCAACACGCTTCTAGCGCCGCTACCGAGGACTTGTTGAAAATATTTGAAATATTTGGATACATATCAAACCTTGGTAATGTTTCTTATAGTTCTGTGTGTGAATACATTGTTGAAACGTCATTCAAATATCAGATCTATTGAGCTTTGTATGAATTTGGTATTGACTGACACTTGATAGGTTTTTCATATTGCATTTTCACAAACTAAGGTGAAAATCCTTAGTGGTGACTCCATGTTGTTTAAATTTTTAATAGATACTAGTGTCCTAACCTATGTCAAGTGAGATTTTTCATTAATTTCTGTAAAGATGGAAGGAAGAAGATATTTATTCAAGAAAGACCCTAGCAGAAAGTTGTTTCCAAATTTGGGAAAATCAAATTCTGAGGGAAGAATAATTTGGAAAGTTGTTGGAGATCAAGCACCAAGAAAAGAGATCTCCATTGTTGAACTTGAAAGTGATCAGCCTATCATTGAAGATTGTAGTTCTTCCTCAAGTGCATCTTAATCAGGTAGTCTTTTTGTAGAGTCCATCTGGTGAGGGCTCTTCATTTGTCTTCAAAAATTTTACTTATGATTATGCCCCAGTATTTTCCAATTCTGCTAGAATTTTCCAAGAAGTTGATCCTATAGGGGTTATTCATTTTGAAAACTATATTCCTAATAGACCCCTCAGTCCTTGTCATCTTGCATCTCCTACAAACTCACCTCCACAAAACAATATGGCTCAGCCCCCACCCAGGCCTCCATTTTTTGTTAATACCTTTGGTCCTATCAATTTTAGAGGAATGGATGGTTATCCAAATGTTGTTCCACAAGATGTAAGAAATATATTACCTAAGTTCCAAGGAAATAATGCTATAACCGGTGATCAAAACCTAAAATTTTTGTTAACATGATGGAGGAATTTGAGATTGAGTATGAGGATGTATATATCAAAATGTTTATTCACACATTAGAAGAGGACGCAAGAGACTGGTATAAATATTTTCCTGATAACTCTATTAATTCTTGGACAGAAATGAAAAATGCATTTAGATTACAGTATGGTGACAAAACAGACCCTAGGTTTCTTTTGTCAAAATTTGAGAATATTAAGAATAATCCTAATGAATCAGTGCATGATTTCAATGCTAGAGTCGATAAAACATTGAGAAGATTGCCTGTGAATTTGAGGCCATGTGATGAATCTTGTCTTATAAATTATGTTGATGCATTTGACAAGAAGGCCACATACTATTTGAGGGATAAAAACCATGGCACTTTAAGGCAGGCCTTTACCATGGATTTGCAAATTGAGAACAATATCAAGGCCATTGGAAAACCTCCTAAGAGGGAGGGTGTTAAATTGATAAACCCTGAAAACCTCAAGCAAGTAAGGTTGCTTGATTTGGAAGAAGTTGTAAAAACTTTGGCAGGGGCTGTCAAAGAAATCTCATACAAGTTGGCCTGAGATGAGAAAGGAATTGGACAAACTTCCCAAGGTTAGCACAAGTAGCAAGGGAAAGACAGATTTGTAAACCATCCTAGAAATGAGCAGAGATCTGATGACAGAGGTAAAGGGCCTATGGGATCTGCATATAGACATCCCCATGTTAGGGAAAATAGAATGGTGCCTGATCCTCTGACATCGGGTTGCTTGCTGCTTAATGAAGCTAATGAAATTGATTGGTGTGATAAGTGTTTCTTGCCCCATCCACCATGTGAAGAATATCAGCAAGCCAAGGAAGTTGATGATGAAACTGATGATGATGTATGCATGTTAGGGTGTTCTACAAGCTCACAAGATGGAGCAACCTCAACTGAACTAATCAGTGTTAGAACTGCTATAAATTTTTGTATTGCATTCACCGGGTACTACCTCTTCCTCCCTCTCATACTTTAGAAATAGATATGGTACAAGCTTTTGAACTTCCTAATAATGATTTTGAGTACCTAAGAGCTTTAATGATTAAGAATTATGATGAAGGAATACCTTCATAAGAGGATAGACAGTTGTTAATGAATGTTGTTGTTACCCAAGAAAAGGAGTATAATACAAGAAGTAAAGTTTTCAAAGGAGTAGGGCCTCAAGCCAAACCTAAAACTCCATTGCTTACAAGTATTCCTAGAGAGTCTCCTAAGAAGGATGCATCTACCAAAGGCCTTGCTGTCCCAAATAAAAACTATACTTCTCCTCATGCCCAAAATGCCAAGAATCCCATGCCAAAAGATGATTTTGTCAGTCCTCCTTATAATGTTGCTTTGCCCAAGTATATTCCATATGACATCGCCCAAGTTTTGAGTCAAATCAAGGTTAATATTCCAATTGTTGAGCTGCTTAGGATTCCTGAGCACAAGAAGAGGGCATTTGAGTATTTGGGATTGAAAGAAGAGAAGAATACCCCAGGTAGAAATGTAAACATTATAGAAACTCCTCCTCCAACCATTGCAGACCTAGAAACACCATCAGCATTGGAAGAGCTTGGAGAATCACCTGAGGTTTACTTGGGAACATCTTTGGTTGAGTCTCAATTAAATGTTGATCCATTTTTTACAACTTTGATCATTAAGGACAAATTGTTGCACAATTGTATGTTTGATTCTGAGCATCATGCAATGTCATGCCTCTTGAGGTCATGAATGAACTAGATATCAAAGTAACAGATGCATATGGAAGGTGTACTGCCATGGAATCCAGAGAGGTCCTAGTTTTTGGATGTGTGAAAGGTTTGGTGGTAAAACTTGCAGCATACCCAAGGTAAGAATTTAAAACTTGATGTTGTTATTGTTGATTGCCCTGCCAAATGGGGTCCGGGGAATGTTATCAAGAAAGTGGGCTGCAAGTGTTGGTGGAAGTGTCCAAATGGATATGTCTTTTACCACCATTTTAATTGAGGGAAGCCTTGTCAAGTTATACGGAGAAAAGAAGATGTTGCACCTCATTGAATATCCCAACAGTGCCTCCTATGAAGTGTTGTACACAAGTGTTGATGCTGATAATTTTGTTGGATTTGCTGATGGGAAGGAGAACAAGATGGATCAATGTAAGTATCTTGAACATGATGGTTCTCCTTGGACCTTGTTATTTGATGGGGCTTGTTCCAAATTTGTAAATGGTGATGGTGTAGTTCTGATTTCTCCAAGCTTGGAAGAGTTTTTTTTCTTTCAAACTTAACTTTGAGTGTACTAACAACATTGCTGAGTATGAAGCATTGTTGTTAGGTTTGATAATTGCTTGGAAGTATTATATTAAAGACATCATTGTCAAAGAAGATTCAAAACTGATTGTCAAGCAAATTAGAAAACTATATGCAACTAAAAATCAGAGACTAAAACAATAAAAGCATGTAGTTTGGGATTTGATTGAAATATTTGACTCATGTAATATTGTGCATCATGATAGAAAGTTCAATGTTATGGCAGACAAGTTTGCAGTCTTGGGATCTTGGTTTGATAATTGTGTAATATCCCCATTTTGTGAGTATGATGTTGAAGTATTGACAAGGCCATCTGTCCCTGACAATGTTAAAAATTGGCAAGTGTTTGATGATGATGCTCAAGTCAAAAGATTTCTAGAAACAAAGGAGAGTTTTTTGATCAATGTATTGATTGGGAACCAATGGTGTGTGCAGCAGAAGGAAAATAAACTTTTTTGGAAAAGATATCATTCAATTGAAAACTAATACCATTCCTAGAGGGTTGGTTGCTCTTGAATCAAACTTTGATAATGTTGATTGCATTATTAACAGACATATAGCAGCCTCAAGAGATGTTAAAGAGCATGACCTTGGTACAAAGGAGAAACCAAGGAAGATCTAGTTGGGAAGCAATCTAAACAAAGAAGAAAAATAGTCCTACGTCCAATTGTTGAAGAAATATCAGGATTGTTTGGCTTGGTCTTATTCAGAACTGAAAGCATACAGAGAGGATTTGTTTCAGCATGAAATTCCTTTGGAATCTAATGCAAAACCATTCAGAAAAAAGTAGAGGCCGGTTAATCCACTCCTCTCTATGAAGATGCAAGATGAATTGAAGAAAATGAGGGATGGAGGGATCATTCATCCCACAAGGTATTCTTCTTGGGTTGCAAACTTAGTGCCAATTATAAAAAAGAATGGTGATATCGAGTGTGTGTAGAATTTAGAGATTTGAATAGAGCATCAATGAAGGGTAATTATCCTTTGCAAAACATGGAAAACATGTTGCAATTAGTGACTGGATCTGAATTGTTGGCTACCTTGGATGGTTTTTCTTGCTATAACCAAGTTGTTGTGAAGCAATCATAAATAATTAAGACTGACCTTTACCACTCCTTGGGAACATATGTTTATGTTAGAATGCCCTTTGTTCTAATGAATGCTAGAGCAACATTTCAAAGGGAAATGGATGTGGATTTTGTTGGTTACATTAATGAATTCATTGTTGTTTATCAAGATGATGTGACTGTGTTTTCCAGAAAGAGGAGTGATCACTTGCAGCACTTGGAAAAGATGTTGATTAGATGCAGAGAATTTGGTATCTCTCTCAATCCAAAGAAGTGTCATTTGGAGTGCAAAAGGCCAAGTTTCTTGGTCACATTGTATCAAAGGATGGAGTTATGATTGATCTCGAGAGGTTAGAGGCTATCAATAAGGTTCCAATTCCAAGAACCAAGAAGGGAATCCAATCCTTCTTTGGGTAGATTAATTTCATTAGAAGATTTGTGTCTAAATTTACTGAGTTGACTATCCCCATCACTAGTATGCTCAAGAAAGACCCGATTATCAAGTGGGAAGAGGATGTTATTCAAGATTTTGATCAGATCAAAGAAGCACTAAATCATGCACCTGTCTTGTAGCTCCAAATTACAAGACGCATTTTCAAATGTTCTCCTTTTCCTTAGAAAACACCATTGCATCTGTTTTGCTGCAAAAGGATGATGAAGGGGCTAGAGATACCGATTGCCTTTTTAGTAAGGCATTGCAAAGCAATTGAGTTGAAGTACACCATTATGTATAAACAAGCATTTGCCTTGGTGAAAGAAACAAAGTTTTTCATACCTTACATCTTGAGCTCTAAAGTTTTTTCTTATGTTCCCCACACCATGGTGAAAATATCTTATCAGAGATGGAGATCTCAAGCAAAAGATGCAGATGGGTGAACAAGTTGCAGTAATATGACATGGAAATCCAAACAAAAAATTTGGTAAGAGGATTGGGTTTAGCTAAGCTTATGGCTAAGAGCAACTTGGAAACCATTAAAGTAAATGAAGTAGAAGAAGTAAGGGTGCATGTACTTGAAAATTTGGTAAATTATGAATGGTACAAATATATTATCTTTTATCTCAAACATCTATGCTTCCCTGGACACTTGAGTAAAAATAAAAAAAAAGAGATTTTAAGCTAGCCTCCCAAAAATATGTTGTTACTGATATTGGGTTAGCTTGGAATAACCCAGAGGGTGTGCTCTTGAGATGCATAACTGAAGATGAAGCCCTAAAGATAATTTCTGATCTCCATGGAGGAGTTTGTGAGGTACATTTTTCTAGAAGAGTTACAACACACAAGATCTTGAGGGATGGTTATTAGTGGCCAACTCTTTTCAAAGATACAACTCTATTGGTAAGAAGATGTGAAAGTTGTCAGCGTTTTTATGGAAGAATGAAAGCTTCAAGTTCCCTTCCTTTGCAGCCTATATCAATTAAAGATCCTTTAAAACAATGGGGAATGGACTTCATTGGTGAGATTTCAGACCCTTCCAGTGTTGGCCATAAGTGGATTCTGGTAGCCATTGAATACTTCACTAAGTGGGTGAAAGAAATCCCCACTAAGAAAGCAACACACCAAGTTATCATGGACTTCATGTTGAATCATATCATCTGCAGATTTGGAGTGCCAGTAAAAATTGTTGTTGATAATGCCATGTGTTTCAAAGCTAAACCTTTGGTGGAAATGTGCAAATAGTATGGGATAAATATGACATATGCTTCTAACTACAATCCCCAAGGTAATCGACAAGCTAAGTACAACAATAAGAACTTATTGAAGATCTTTAGAAGAACCTTGGAGCTGAACAAAAAGAAGTGGGGTGAGCAACTGAAATTTTTTGTTTGGGCTGATAGGATCACTACCAAAAGAGCTACTGGTAAAAGTCTATTTGAGTTGGTATATGGAACTCAAGCTTTGTTGCCCCTTCATTTACAATTATCTTCATTTCAGTTTTTTCAACAACTTGAAGATCAATAATTCAACCCATATGAAGCTCGAATCAATTAGATTGTTGAGCTACATGAAGAAAGGAGAGCATCCCACCAAAGGCATGTAAAGTTCAGAGAAAAGTTGAAGAATTTGTTTGACATAAAAGTGACTCCAAGGGCTTTCAGTGTTGGAGATCTTGTGCTATTGTGGGATAGCAGGCATGAGGATAAGGGAAAGCATGGTAAATTTGATGCATTGTGGATGGGCCCTTACTCCATTGACATTCAAATTGGTGAACATACCTTCTTCTTGAAAGAATTAGATGGGGAATTACTCGAATTTCCTATTAATGACAGACATCTAAAACATTTCCTTGATTGATTTCCCAGAATCGAGGTATGCACCATTGTATAGTGTATAGTTCTTTGGTTTCTTTATGTTTTTGGTTTTGTTCGTTTTGGTCCTTGGTGACTTGGTTCTGCTGGTTTCTCGGTTCATTTTTGGAGGATGGTTTTGGTTTTTTTGCTCTATATATTGACTCTGTTTTCCAATGGATGTTTTTTGGCACTTGGTCTACTTCATTTGTTCTTGTGGAACTCACTGGGAGTGCCCAACCCCGAGCAGGAGCCGATGTTGGTGTCCATTTTGATCTTGTACCATTTTGCCCTAGTTTTCCCTTTGATTTACGTTTTAAAATGCATTTTGTCTCTCGATTTGATGAAGTGAGGATTTTATCTCCTTTTGAATGCCTTGAATTGTTGCAAAGCTATTTATCATGCCCTATTTTGAAGAAATCCCCAAGTTTTCCATGTTTTTTGCCCTAAATTTTTCAAATCAGCGGGCTCTACCATTTTTTCCATTTTCACGATCGTGGATTCTCGAAAATTATCAATTTATACTTGTATGCCTTTGAAAATCCATTCCCATGGTCGAGAAATGCTTGGAACCTGGTTTTGTTTCCAAATTTTTCCATCCTTAGTGAAAAAATCAGATTCTGGGCATGACTGGTAAATTTCGATGTTTTTGACGGTCTAACGGGCGTATTTTACTCATCAATTTCTTCCTCGGCATTTGGCAGCTCCGTGGATTCTTCTAAATGGTCGAGGGATGGCAAGTAAATTTTTTAAACTTAGCACTTATGTCTTTTTTGGAAAAATATTAATTTGGTCCCATGGCTCCATCTTCATTCGATTGGTTCTTTCTTTGGTGCTTACGTGGCTTCTTTTGATTAGATGAGGCGAAGAGGATTTATTTTGAGAACTTTTCTTTTTGGCTACTTTGGCAAAAATTTTGAAAATGCTCTGTGGCCCCACCAAGATTTGATAAACAAAATCCAAGTGGCGGAGAAAATATCTTATTTTTTCCGAAAATGTACACATGTCACATGTTGAGCAATTGTGGAGTAAGCGGGTCTTTTTTTGTGCTCTAAGGCATTTTGGAAAAAAGAGTTAAAGTGAGAAAAATTTCCTAAGGCCCATGGGAGGACACGTGGCGGCTTCTAAATCAAAGATGGAATTGCGGGTGGTCGGGTTACTTTAAAGTTTTTTGGCTTTGTTTTGTGAAAAAGATTAAAGTTACAAAAAAACTGCAACCCCGCAGCGAATCAGAAGTGGACACGTGGTATGTTTGAATAGTCAAATAAAAATGGTGGATTGGTGGAATACTTTGGATATTTCTGGCTTTATTTGTAAAATTTTAAAAATGAAGTGCAGACCCGCCAATGTGAGGATGATGGACACGTGTCATGTTTGCATCAAAGGCGGGAAGGAAGGCTGACGGAGGACTTAGAATTTTTTTCCTTTTTGGTAAAAGGGAGCAAAAATTTGTAGAAAATCCCGCATTTCCACAAGGAAAAATATCATGCTTAGGTTAACTTTGAAAATGAAAAAATGGTGAAGCGGATTTTCGGGGTTGTTTGAAGTTTTTACCTTTTTTGGGTAAAAACAGTTAAAGTGTTGGAAAAGGCCACAAGCCCGCTAAAAATGAGTTAATGCCTTGGTAAAATTTTGTTCAAGAGGTCAAATATGGGTCGGTGGGTCACCGAGGAAATTGAAACCTATTTTCTTTATTGTGAAAATATATAAAGTGAAAAAATCTAGAGCGGCCCCGACAAATGAAAAGTTGAAGTATGCTATTAAAAAGATCAAGGCGGAGGTATGAGCCTTCGGAGGCAGCATGGAATTTTTTCATTTTTGGAAAAATGGACTAAGTTTCTAAAAACAAGAACGCCCCCGCAAAATAATTGAAACCTATATGGAAAAAGCAAGTTGGATCGGTGGGTCGCCGGGAGAGTTTGAAAAATTTAAACTTTTTTCCTAAAAAGGGTTAAAGTGATAAAGTAAGCGCGACACCGACAAAAAGGGCATTTGAAGCTTGCACGGGAACACGGGCTTCCGGAGAACAAATAAATTTTTGCCTTTTTGGCAAAATAAGTCAAAGTCTTAAAAATAAGCGCGGCCCCGCCAAAGACTAATTTAAAACCTGCACGGGAGACAAAGCATCGGAGAACTTTGAGTTTTTTATCTTTTTGGAAAAATAAGTTAAAATCATGAAAGAGAGTCATTGTCCCGCAGCGAATCACAGAGGAACACGTGGCAAGGTCAAGCGCGGAAGTGCGGTCCGTGAAGAAATTCTAGAATTTTTTTCCTTTTTGGAAAAATAGGTATAAAGTGAAGAAATGAGGCGTGGGTCCGCTGGGACCCACATCAAGAGCTAAAGGTGGAAAGACAAAGTTGTGGGAAAATTTGGAAAAGTTTCCTTTTTCCAAAAAGAAGTAAAATAGCATAATCGAGCCGCGATTCCACTGGGACCCACATTGGAACACGTGTCAAGCTTGTTTTCTAAGGGCGGAGGGGGAGAAAAATGTCAAAATTTTACATTTTTCCAAAAGTTATAAAATGTCAAAAAGTGACCCCAAGCCTGTTTCCAATCACATTTGGCCACGTGGAGGGCTAAGAATAAAAGTTAAAAGACAAGATCAACGGTAGTTGTGCATTTCATCAATTTGGCCGCCATTTGAGCTCCAGGATGTTTGGAGATGTGATTTTTACATCAATATTCATCGAATTTTTGCCAAATTCATGTTGTTTTGGTCTGCAAAGATCAATGGAATCAATTTGAAGACTCAATTTGTAAATCTAATATGCTTTCAAAGTGAATTTTTGCTCGGCCTCGTGAAAAACATGAAATGCCAGATCCAAATTTGCAGAGGCAAATTTCTAAAGGGAAAAGATGAAATGATGAAGGGAAAGGGTTTTCATGTGCCAAAGATGAATAACGTGCCTCCAAATAGAAGAATGATGTGAATTTTTGCAATGATTCACCTTTTTGAGGCACCTGGCAACTTTTTAACCTTTTCATTAAACGTCCCTTTCTGTAAATCATGATGGAATTTTGCAACAAACTTGATGCTTAGGATATTCTTTTCTTGGGAGAGAAGGATTGAATGTAAACAAATGATATATAATGCATATTGGAGATATGCAAATGGTCGGGAGTTCATTTTCACGAGAAAATTTTGAGAAAAGCTCATCTTCTGAGAAACTTGGTTAACTTCTTCTCTGTTAGATTTTCATTCATGTTGAGTTGGTTACAAGTGTATAGCCATCAACAAGCTCTGAGATTGTTTGAATAACTCTCCCCTACTGATGAATCTGATAAATTTTGAGTTAATTTGTGTTAAATCTCTAGCAATTTTGTGTTTATTTAACTTTCAGAATGTCTGCAAGTAGTTTTTCTTGTTCCTATTGCAATCTTGTATCAAAATCTCTTTGAATCACATAGATCTTCATCCTTGTGTTAGTTTAGTGACATCTGCAATTTCATTTTTCAGAAGATCTTTCATTTGGGAATAAAATAAACAATTTAAAATCACTTTTCTTTCATTTGTTGATAGAGATTGTTTGTAAGCCTCTGGGTGTACCTCAAGCATGATTAATCTTAGATTTTGATGTTTTATTGGGTCTTTTTAACTCAAGCCTTTGTGTTAAAGTCTCAAATATTGTGTGAAAATGTGCAAATCTGGGCCTCCATTTATGCACACCTTCTGGTTGAAGGAATGTTTTAACTATTTTGAATCTTTCTTTTGTTGAGTTTTCCATTGTTGTGAAGTTTCTCAAAGATCTAGAAAATTCCAATCTATCTTGTTAATCTCCCACCAAAAAATTATTCAAATAACCAATCCTACCCTGAACTACCCCTGTTTTGTCTTGTGTATGAACAAAATGCAAAATCTCACTATGTCAAAATATGCAGAAATAGATCAGGATTCCAAATGTCTTTAGTAACCTTAGCCTTGTGTTGAAAATATCTCCTTATTCTTGAAGTGACAACTCGTGAGAGTCAGATTTGGTGTGTTGATCATATTTTCCCAAGGTCTTCTCTATAAAATTTGTGCAAAAGAAGGATTTACCAGCATTCTTCACTAAACAAAGGTTACAAAATAGGTTCTCTTACCTTGGTTGAAAGGCACAACCTAAAATAGTTAGGATAAGATCACATCCTTTAAAGGTGCTACCCACTTCTTTCAAATCTTGAGTGCTAAAAAGTCAGATAAATTGTTTCCCCAGCTACAAAATGACACACATTCATTTATGTCTCTTAGTGTCTCACTCAAATTTTTATGCTGCTCAGTTCTTGAAGAAGGATTAAATTTGGGTACCAACAGGATCGACTGTGATACCTTCCCCAGAAATGATATGGCCCAGATACTGTACCTCTGTCTGAAAGAATGCACACTTCTCCAAGTTCCCGTAAAGTTGTTTCTCATGAAGACACTGAATAATGTGGAGAAGGTGCCCCTCTTACTCCTCACGCATACATGAGTAAACCAAAATTTCATCAAGGAAAATGAGCATGAAATGATCTAGGAAATTCTTGAATACCCCATTCATCAAACTCATAACCATTGTGGGGGCATTCGTCAAACCAAAAGACACCACTGTGAACTCATAGTGCCCATATCTTGTACGAAAGGCGGTCTTATGAATATATGTCTCTGTAATCCTCAGTTGATGATAGCCTGACTTATGATCAATCTTACAGAAAATTGTGGCTCCCTTCATCTGATCATATAAATCATCTATGCGCGGAAGGGGATAATGATTCTTGATCATTACCTTGTTCAGCGGCGTAATCAATACACAACCACAAGGACCCATCCTTCTTCATTCATGAAAATCAACGGTGCACCCTAAGGGGATACACTAGGACGGATGAGGCCTTTCTCCAGAAGGTCCTCTAACTGTAACTTGAGCTCACAGAGCTCCAAGGTGGTCATCTAATAAGGTGCTCGTGAGATAGGTTCTGATCCGGAACCAGATCTATATGAAAATCTATCTCACATGGGGGTGGTAACCCTGGTAGCTCCCCTAGAAAAACATCAGCAAACTCTCTCAAAATGGGATGGTCATCTAGCGATGGTCCACTAGACCCATCCTCTGATCGGTCACTAAATGTAGCCACATACATCTGATAACCCCATCGCACACACCGCTTAAGCTGCATAGCTGAGATGGTGCAAATGGAAACGGGTCTCCTGACCCTTGAAATCACTAAATCCACTCCTAGATCATTTGCACAAGATATAGTCTTATGGTAACAATCCATCCTGGCCATGTGTGCAGATAACCAATCCATACCCAAGATGACTCCATAAGAACCCAACGGAAGGATACGAAGATCCGAGGTAGTGGTGAAAGGTCTCAAATCAACTACACACTCCTTAACCAAGGAGTCTATAGAGATCTTGGCTCCAAAAGCCATCTCTACATCCCAACTATGACCTTGCCTAACTACCACCATCCTACATCGTTATACTTAAGATGGTGCAATAAAAGAATTAAAGAACAAAATCAAACAAGATGGAGGTAGGAATACCACCAATGCTACCTGTAGTCTCAATAACTATACTCTATGCTTTGCCTGACGGTTCTTGACCACTGCATAAATCCTATGACCGTGTCCCATATCACCAATATTCAACTCTAAGATTTGTGTCTTACCCTTGTTAGAATTCCGAGGGCGAGTCTCTCTCCAAAATGTCTGGCAACACCACAACCAAAACAACCACCTGATCCTCTCCCATTAGTAGCTGGTCCAGTCGGTGATCTGGAAGTTTGTGTTGTGGATCCTGATGATCCCTATGTGGTATGTTGCGGTCTCCACCGGCGAGCTCCTGCCGATCCGAACTCTAGGTCCACCTTGTGTCCTGATGGGACCCCTAGGAGGAGGCCCCATACTTCGGCCCCTCTTTGCATCAAATCTCTGTGGAGGTCTATAAGGTGGGCGGGACTGCTGCTATTGTTGTGGCCTAAATTATGATTGTGATTAACCCTGTCCACCATGAGGAGGATGAGCTGACCTCCTCGACCTATTATCTTTATTTGTTATATGTGGCTCTAGACTCGGTCTCGGCATGCTTGGGTCTTCCCCCTCGTATGTAGGCCTTCTCAACGGCCTCAGCTAAATTCTATGGACAATGAATCCAAACCACACCTCCAATGTCTAGATTCAGGCCCCGATGAACCTAAGGATCCGCACCTGCTCATCCTGCATGTAATCAACATACTAGAGTAGATCCAGAAATCTACTCTCATACTCAGCCACTATAAGTGATGATTGTCAAAGGTCATGAAACTTATCAATCCTCTGCTATATGAATCTCCATGACAAATATCTTCTCCTGAACCACTCCTCAAAGATCTCTCGGGTAATTTCTTAGAATCAACATGGAGCTTCTACTCCTCTATCCTCCACTAGACACCTACTCCATCCCTCAATAGATGGATCGTAACACGAACTTTCGTGTTGCTAGAACAAGGACAGAGCTTGAAGCACCCACTCAAGCTCACTAACTAGACCTCTTCCTGAAATCCTCTTGTGTGTCACCGAGTAATGAGATGGTCGTAACTTTAGGATCTCCCCAATGTGATCTGTAGCTGTGGTCTGACGACCCCTAGAACTCTCTTCATGATCATCCCTAAGCCTAGCACTCTGAGATCTATCTCTATGTCCTGAATCCACTCACCATATCCCCTCTGTAGTGAATCTACTCAGCCTAACTCCACATGGGATTTATCGGCTCTACGCTCATCGTTGTGACGAGGAGATACATGGGCATCTACGAATGACTCTCCATCATGTCTAGTTGTATGCCCTCTAATGGACCCTCCGTGTAAAGTGACATTAACATCCTGAAAGGTCTACAAAATCTGTGGTAGGATGGCTGCCACAACATGATTCGGTGGTGGCAAATCTAAGTCTATGTGGAAAGACCCCTCACCTGGTCCACGCCCCCTCCATAGACCAAGGTGAGAGTTAGTTCATTATTCTAGGTTTCTTTCCGTTTTCCATGTTTACTAACATATACAATTTTCAAACAAATTTTGTTTTCTAGATTAAAAAGTATGATATGTTTAATATTGTACTAGGTTTATAGTTCAAGTCTCAAGTTTATTAGTGTGTCCAAGGGTCCAAGCTTTTGAACCCATGTCTCGGATACCAAGTGTAACGCCCACTAAAATATCCCACTAGAGACCCAAGAACAATCTAGGTTTAGTTAGAAAAATTATGGAATAATTTTTTTTTGAAGAACCACAACAAAATTTCAGAGTCCCTTATAACACATATCACATCACATTACAAAACACTAAGAGAGTAAAGTTAACCCAAGCATAGTTAAATTTCCCTTAGGTGATAATTTAATAATTAAACTTAGATTATCACAAGCTAGACATTTCTTAATTAAACTCTAAGAGTAAGAAGGGCCAAAAAATTAATAAGGTCTAATTAAAAAGGGGAAGAGTACACATTTAAATTAATAGGGTAAATTCTCACTTACCCACTCCCAGAACTCACTTGAAGGATTCAAATTTATTTTTATCCTAATTAATACACTTAAAACTTTTTGAAACCGCTCTCATTAGATAGGAAATTTCCTCACCTTTCCAGTGATATAAAAAAGTCATCCTAACTCCTCATATTTCTCAAGTTATGGGCTAGTGGGCCTTGGGATGAAAAATTTCCCAAGAGCGGGCTCGGGTCCTGGGAAGAAATTTTTCCGAAGGGCGGTCATGCAGTCGCGGAAAGAAATTTTTCCCAGAGGTGAAAATGTGGACTGGCAGAGTGGGGAAGCAAACTTTTCCTAGACGCGGGCCGACGGAGTGGGGAAGGAATTTAGTGCTTTTCCTTTTTAGGGACAAAGTGCAATATTCATGTGCACACCCACGAGCCTATAAGGGGACACGTGGCATGTTTCTAGCCAAACGCGGGAAGGCGCGTCGTCGGAGGAAACTTGATTTCCTAGCATTTTTATGGAAAAAGCACTAAGGGATAAAAGGGATCTGCGCCTCCAAACACACCCAATGACGCCACGTGTCAAGCCCAGATTCGAGTGGGGAAAACAGACTTGTGGGGAAACTTAGAATTTAAGACTTTTGTGTTAAAAATGCAAAGGTTAAAATTAACCCATGCCTCCGCCTACGCCGAACGATGCCACATGTAAGGCTCTCATTAATTACAAGTCGGCGGGCCATCGGAGTGACTTAGAAAATTTAGATTTAAAGAGAAAGAGGATTAAAGGTTTAAAATGCTCCATGCCTCCGCCTACACCTAAGGCTGCCACGTGTCAGCCAACCATTGGTTGCGGGTTGAGTGGCGGCAGAGAAACTTTAGAATTTTCGCCCAAATTTTTTTCAACAAGTTAAGCTTTAAAAAAAACTGCTCCTCCGTCATCACCTCGTGATGCCACATGTAAGCCAATCATTGGCTGTGGGGCTATGGGGAAACTTAGGAAATTTCACCAAATTTTTTATAAAAGCTAAGTTTAACGCGAGCCCGCGCGCCTGCGGAAGAGCTTTTCCAAACGAAGGGCGGGGGTGCGAGGCCGCAGAGAAACTTAAGAAATTTTTCCAAAAGAAATTTTGAAGCGCTAAGGTTTAAGGTAATCCACTACTTCACCAATGCCTTGGCACGCCACATGGCAGAATCTCATTGGCTACGGGATGGCGGGGCCGTGGAGAAAACTTGAAAAATTTTCCCAAATTTTTTTTTTTTTTGAACTTAGATCATTTTTAGACAAACATGAGGTTTTTCGGGTCAGCGGAGCGGCGGGAGACTTCATGCCTTTAGCACTTTTTGGGTAAAAATGCAAAGGGAAATATTTAGCCCACGGGTCCGCCCAAGAAGATATTTTATCCATTTAAATTTAACACTTAGATTATTTTTTGAAGCCAAGTGAAGTAAAAACTTTAGAAGGCCATAAATTTTGATTGGGAACTCGGTTTTTGGCAAACGAGGACTTTTTGGAAAGGTCTTGATGTCCTATTTGCACAAAAAACCTTAATATTTTGATTTTAATAAATTTTAAAGTTTCAATTTTGAGGAAACGTATTTTTGGCAATTAAAATGTAAACTGAACTTTTTTAACTTGCACAATTTGTTCAAATTTTCCATTAATTCTTTCTCAACATGTAAAACAGGAATGGAGGATTTCACTTGGAAGAATTAGGGATAGAAAGCAAAGGTCAATTTGTTTGATTGATTTACAATTCAAATTTCTCAATTTTACATAGCAAAATGTCTCGTAATTTTGCCTTTGCCCGATTTGAAAGGCTCTATAAAAATTCCTTAACTATTTTTGTTTTCTTGGGATCATTTTGATCACATTAAGTTCAATTGATTATTTAATTTGTTTTCTATAGTCTGTAGGGTCATTATGTTCTTTTTGATAAAAAGTTTGTAAAGTTTACAATGAAGTAAAAATTTAGTTTATACACTTCAAAAACAGAGATTAAACTACCTCTTTTGCCATACTATAAAAACATTGAATTCATTCTATGCTAGTATGCTTTATATTCCATATTTCCTTCAATCCAAAACGTAGAAACAAGAATGCATCTTCTATTTTTCAAATCATGCATTTCAACAAACAGAACACTACATTTTCTTCATACGTATTTCTTTCTTTCAAACAAATTTTCTCAACATGCATTTCAATAATCAGATTTCAAATGAAAACAATATCCTTTGAGCAAGGTAACAACTTCCATTGAATTTGAAAATATTTCTTGTACAACTTCTCTTTTTCATTCCTAGAATACAACATACAGAATACAATTTCTTTCACATTTCTTTCAAAAGTAGAAAATAGAGTATATCCCTTTCACATTCAAATTACGACTTTCGTAGCCAATACAAGACATCTTTCCATCATAGATAATGTACAATGTCATCCACTTCAAAGTGGGAAAAGGTTACAATAAGATTACATCTCAACAAAGGACTGTCAAACTATCTTTTTCCTTTGCTCCAAAACAACAACATGAAGTTCCACTATTTTCTTTATTTCAATTTGATCACAATAGAACAGGGGGAAAGACAATGCTCTCCACCCAACCAAGACATCCAATGAAAAGGATAAGTCACCCTCTTCATTGGCCCCGAGCCCCAACCACAATGCAATAGAAGATGTGTTTTCAACTCATGGCAACAATAGGCTTGCACAACACACAAGTAGATTTCACATTTCAACACACAGTCCAAAAAAAAAACTGTAATTTGCAACTACAGATAAACACAACACACATAACTCAGGATTCATCATGCAAGCCAAAGGAGCAAGAAACTATGGGGGATGTTGCTTATGCCTCCCAAAGGGGAAATGGGTATCACCACCTAAGAACAAACTGCCAAAATATAACATTTCAAAACCAGACAAGCCCTTTTACCTCCCCTAAGTACCCCTTATTCCTCAAATTTATTTATGCCTCCCCAACCTCTTATGGCACCCCATAACGAGTAAAGAAATGCAAGCTATTTCTTTGCAAGGTGGAACCCAAATCCCAACTCCCTCCACACTTATACCTCCCCAAAACACTTATGCCTCCCACAAAATTCCCCATAGTCTTCTCCTACACCATCCCTAGGTAGTCTACCCAACCAACCAACAAGAAATAACAAACATACAACCATTCACATATTCATAAAAAGGAAAGAAGAGCATTTCCAAGAGCTAAGATCTTACCTCTCCATGGTGGAGTTGTTCCAAGCTCCAAACAACAAGCTTTTTCCAATGCAAGCAATCTAAATATCAACAAAACACAAGCATCTAACAATCTTCAATCTTCTCCAAAAGCAAGAGCTCAAGCATCAAAAGAATTCGCCCCAAATGAAGTATCCAAAAGTGAAGCAACCAAAAACAAGCCAAGGAAATTCAAATATATAGAAGAGGGAAGAGAAAAGGATGAGGTGGATACATGTAGGATGCCACTTCACACATCCTCAACTCCAACACAAAAGTCAACTTCAATCTCTAATGCATAATAAATAGGTGGGTGAATAATATGACAGATTACTTACACACTCCAAAACAAGCCCACACCCCATAAGGACTGAAATTAAAAATATGTAAGAAAGTACAATTACAACTTACAACTTGACTTACAAAATGCATAATGAAGGCTAATTTTAACTCTCCAACCATAGGTAAGGTTGGTATACAAATTTAAGAGGTATGGGACAAGTTTAACTTGTCCCACAAGCCTCTAAAATCAACCTCCAAGGACAAATTCGAATTTCAAAAGAAGATGGAGTTTTTCATACTCCAAAATTAACTTACACATTTCCTTCACATCACTTACAAATTACTTACAACACTTTAACCAAAAGCCAACAACTCTATTAACTAGCAATCGTACGTGAAATTTACGATGGAAACGCCGAAGGGGGTCTTTTAAAGGATTCAAATTAGAGGTAGAGAAACAATGGGAGGGGAAGAGGGGTGAAGAAGAAGGGGTTAGAGTGTGGAGAAGTGCGAAGGTGGTGAAAAAGGAAAGGGGAGATAATGTGAATTTCATGGAAAGGTGAAACAATTTAAAACTGAACCATCAAACTACCCCAACGTCGTGTGACAATCGGCCAATATTTTGTTGCACCTTTCGTCATCCCTGGTCACAATTACATTATGTTTCGCCAAATCATCACAATCATTTTCTAACGTGTTATATATTTTTTCGTTTTTCAAAAGCAAAGACATTGTGCATAAAATAACGATTTAGTACCTTGAAAATACGGCGTCTACACCTGGTATGCTCTGGAACATGTTACCACACACATGCTCAAAACCCACAAAAAAATTTATTTCTTGTAAATGATAAGATAACACACCTCTATTCTCTGGTGAAGAAGGAGAAAAAAAAAGAAAATATAGAGTCGGAGGGGTGGTTGCGATAACATGGGGGAGATCGAGGTCAATGCCATGGATGTGAGGATATGCCTTCACTATCTCCCCTAGTGTGGTTCCTTTTACACCACCAAAATCTACTACGCTCTTTAATGCTTTCAAAACCTCGTAGCAATTCACAAGCTTATTAATTGTTGTCATGGTAGTGGACACCAAGAAATTATTGATGAACATATAAGTATTTATTTGTCGTTAAATTATTGAGACTTAGATTATTTCTATTTTTTACGATTGCTAATCTAAATGGAGCTTTGGCACATGATATGATAGTGTTCAAAAAGACTTTATGTTTTCATAAAAATATGTGCCTTAACATTTCCATTCCACATCTCTCACGACAGTAAACTCGATAGAGATGTGCCAAAATCAATTCAAAAGAAATGGTGGGATTGGAATTACATGACAAAATGGGGTGCAAAAGTTATTGTGAATTGAAAAAAATCCTTATTATAATAACCAATAATTAACATAAAAGTTAAAAATAAAGTAAGAAAAATTAGTTTAGTATGACTACTACCATAATTTGCAACTCATGTGCAATTGCTAATTAGTTTAATATGTCTTCGTGTACGTAATTGTGTTGGCAACAACCAAAGCTGAGCATTACTTATCCATGCTCAAGATTTATTTAAACATATATCTCTAAATGTTTCAAAATTGAGGCCCGACCAAATTAGTACACCTCACTATGGGATGGCCGTATTACTATTAATATATATTCAATTACTATAAATACCATTGATTACTCAGACTCAAGATTCACTGGCGGAACTATATATGGTATTTTGGTCATAGAACCTGGAGCACAACATGACTCCTGCACAGTTAGAGGCGGCGGACTTGTTTTGAGGTAGGACATTAGAGGTGAAAACTTTAACAGGAATAAAACCATCGTTGGGCACATCGTCGGTGGAATACGGAAGGCCCGAGAAGAAACCCTGGGTCAGAGCAGTTGTTAGAAAAGTGGTCCTCTGTTTTCATGCATTCAAGAGATTGGAAGTGTGCCCATCTATGTATTAACATTTCGTGTTGTTGTAAAATTGGTTCCATATGTATTCGAACACCCACATATGCAATACGATCCCTTGAGAGTTATCCAAGTAAGGGCATTGCGTAGTAGTGCTAAGATAAAATTTTGTGGAGGAGTAGAGAGAAGATATGGCCTTTCCGAGATCATCGTAGTGCTCCGTTGTCACCTCGATATCAAAATCAATGCCATCAACAATGACCTCTCCACTAATCTTGTCTTTGAATTAATAAGATATGTCAACACATGTTAGAGATCCATACCCATCATCTACTTATCAATATCAATGAACCACTTCATAAACGATAGCTATCTAGGATTGTTTGTCATGTGTTTGCAACACATAAACAAAGCAGAAGTGATGAATCTTCATTTCCTAATGATGTAAAGGGTTTTGAGAGTTTCAAAAGTGGATATAATGTGGACAAACATGAAGTTGAATCCTTAGAAGCCCAGCCAAATTTTCAATCCTACATTTGTTATAACCATTGACTCACAATGGGCAAAAAGAAAAGCATGGTAATTGTCGAGATGATCAAGTGCTTGACTCATGAATATATGTTTGTCTGGGTCAAATGTCAATCCACACGCCATTTTCACTGATACTTATTCACTATAAAATGTAAAAACATTTCTTACAATTGCTAACTTGAACAATGGAAATGAATGGCCTCGATCTATTACATCAATAAATTGGAACCCTTGATTTTCAACCATTCACAAAAGTGTCGGCAACTAAAGTCATGCTAATGTTATTTAGGAAAAAATTGCAATTGTTCAATGTTCCTCTAATATGTGGTAAATCACCAAGTCGCTTTATATTCATGGAATGCATAGTAAAAATGTTGAGGAAATCCAGGACATCAAAATTGCCCAACATCAACACATCCCGACGGTAGCTTCAAACCATCCCATTTGCACTAACAACCACCTTATCACATTTAATGAACAGTTAAATCAATATAAAAATATTTTGCAATAAAAAACATAATATATTAAAAATAAACATCGACATATATTATAAAGTCTCAAAAAAATCAATAACTTTAAATGTTATGTTTTTAATATTTAAACGTTTAGTTGTTGACTATTCATTAAAAAAACATAAAATAATTCAAACACTAGTAATTTTTAAAAAAGACTAATCTTTATTTAAATTTTATAAATTAAATTCCATTTTTACTAAAACTAACATGAAATTTAAAACTTTTACCGTACTTTTAAAAACTCCAAAATATTATATACACGTAAAATTATGAACATCAAAATGTAAAGGACTCCTCTCCTATTTCTTTGCCCCATCGTCCACACCACCAGCTGGATCATCTTTATTATTTGTTCTAACTTTGAAGTTCTCTGGCGGAGGAAAAATTCATGAACGGCGCAAAGTTTATTTCTATAAATCTTTTCGTTCGACATCTTTAAATTGTTCCCAAAGCTAAATAATTTTAATATTCCACCGCATATGAACATAATTCTTGTGAATTCTTCTCACAAGATAGCTACGAAGTTGAAACATTGGATCGAGCTGCAGATGAAAAACACAGACAATTGAATTGAAAATGAATTTTCTTCATCTCCTCTCCTCTGATGTACTTAATAAGCGACATGTTTACGAGCTGGGTTCACGATTCGGGCTCAAAATTCATGCTTAATGATAATGGTTTTCACACATCTTGAGAGTTTGGGATGTTTGTGATGCATTTGTTCAACTACATGTCGAGAAAGGATGTGGAAGGGGATGACAGAGTATTTCCATGTTCCAAACCTTTCGTTCTAGTTTAAGTTACAGAAATCAAATTTTCCTGTGATTTTTCATAACACGAAGGGCAAGGGTGATTTTGGGTGTTGTTGTTGGTATTTAACATTAAAATAATATTACTTTCACGTGTCGAGAGTTCAGGCCTAAATCATCAAATCAGACACCAACGAAAAGTAAATCAACGAAATAAATCATTGCCTTTCGTTTGTTGTTATGTGTCGAATAAACAGTCTTAGTTCACTATAGAACGCCTCCGGTAAATTACTTTCTTATGTCCCAATTTGATTTATTTAATCTTAACAATATGATTACTCAAAATATCTTCACACAATTTAATAAATAATGAAATGGGTAAATGCACCACAAAATAAACACATACAAACATCAATAAAAAGGAACCACATAAATAAATACACATAACCCCTTGGTCACATTTAAAGGTAATTCCCCCCATGGGAATCCCTAACAAAATACAAACACACACAAACAATACATGTTGCCATTGTGACCTTGTTGAATTTATCTAGAATTCCAATGTGGTTGGTCTCCAATCCCCCGATGTTTGTTGTGATATTTTAACCTGCAAAACACAAATACCTCCTTCGGCCTCATAGCCATATCAGAACATCGAAAATAAATATAAATATAATTCCAAATCATCTATATATATATATGAATGACAACAACATCAAGGCAACCAACAATATCATTTGCATTTTTATCAACAACTATATGATCATCAATTTAAATTCAATTTTCTAGGTCTACTCAATATATCAAAATATCACATGTCCGAACATCATGCATAAATATAAACATGTCAAATAATATATCAAAATCAACATATAAAATGTCTCTAATAATCATCATACATCATATATGAATCAGAGTCAACAAAATCCATGATCTAACCTCTAACATCATACTAAAATCAAAACTATAATAATGTCCATAATATAGTCAACAGTATCATGATCAATATCAAAAGGTGTCGAAGGGAAGTGGGCACTGCAGAACCTATATCCACAGTTGCTTTATGTAAAGTAAGGCCTTGATATTTGTATTTTATATTCTTGGAATACATGCAACAAGGAAGTTACAATATTCTCAAAAAAAAAAACTTTCAAAAGGTATTACGGGAAAAAATAAATATAAGGAGAGAGTAGCTATGAAGAGAGGATTTGTGCATAAAAAAATATAGAACACGCATATGGTGGAGTTTGTAGGACATATCATGTTGTATTCGAATTAATAATAACACATTTCAATTGGGTTTTTCTGTAGTATGTTTCCTTTTTAAGGGAAAGAGTGAAGAGGAATGCATGTCCAATGACGTGATCGAAAATATCATGTGTGGCGTCATTATCAATACATAGAAATTGCAAGTCCACAGCTGTAATTCCCATTATCATTTATGTATTATCGTCAAATGCAAGTAACCCTTTAAGCTCCCCTGTAGAATTTTTCAAATCCATACGCAAATCATACTTGTAATTACAGTTTTGAACATAATTATTGCATTTTTTGCAAAACCATTTACCGTCTGGTTGTTCTAAATTTTTTCTGCATTGTTTTTCATCAACCATTCTTGGGCAAGCCATGTAGAAGAAATTATCCATGTTGATGTTTGATACTTTAGCTTCAACATTCACCCACTCATTCATTTCGATATTTCCCATGTCTAAAATTTGTAGCAAAGTAGCATTAGCAACCATAGAATGTGGAGGCCCATCTTTGTTGGTGACCGAAGAGCACGTAACATGTGAATTTGGAAAGATATCCAATCACGGAAACCTACGTTTTTGTAATTGGAGGGTTGACGTAGTATTTTGAAGCAAAAATGGTATCAACAATGGTATCATTGAAATCCAAAACACGGCCATATTTTATTGCCAAGACTGGAAAATCTGGAATTGATAGTATCTCTGCTAACTCTTTGCAAAGATCATGCAAATGTTGGCCCCATAAGGTCACAGAGATACTGAAGTTGGACATATCTCTCGCATTAGCAATGTTCTCCTTATAGCCTCATACTTGTGTCTACGAAAAATGGTTGAGCAAGGAGAAATGGCCATCACAACACCAATTAAGTCCACCATTGGGCATGCAGGGATGGATGGTATATCTTTCATCTCTTTGAAATGGAAGTGATGGAGAGGAACATCATTTTGTAGTTCAATTGCAGAAGTGACATTTGAAAAGAGGAGAAAAATATTTCAAATTGGTTGTTTAAATGGTTGTAAGCACAATTTTCTTTACCCACTCGGCATTAGATATACTGTATAGGCTTGCATTTTCTATTTGTGCATAGAATTTTTTTGCAGCCTCATTGAAAGAAGTGATCCTTATCTCTCCACCTTTTTTGTCCACGAAAATCAAACGAAAAATGATGCCACTACCCCTTGTATTTTGATACTCTCTAAGAGTTGTTTTAGTAAGAGCCTTGCCTTCTATAGTCCACACCCTTGACGTTATAGTCAAATTAGAAATGTATTTGTGGTTCTTTTCATTGTTTGCAATAGTGGATTTATTACATGGGGTGTGTTTTTGGAGACTGTTGGGTGTGTGCAGGGGGCATTGATTCACCTACTATTTCTTTCCCTCGTAAAATTTCTTCAGGAATGGGAACAAGTGTTCCTTTCCTTGTCCAGGTGGAGACAATGTTGTCCATGTCATTAGTAAGAATTGTTCTACAACACAGAGAAAAAATAATCAACATCAGAGAATCAGAAAATAAGACTTGGCAAAACTCAAGAATTACCAAGATGCAACTTACAGTCTTTATTACAAATTCTAAAAACATATTTCCAAAGTAGCACAATGGACCCTTCTTGCAATATTCTGTCGAGGACATGGCTTGCAAATTTTGAGGGAAGCAGGCAACTTGAATATGATTTCCGTTTGACAGGTCCACATGGTGCTGAACTACAGAGTTCAATGATGAACGTAACGGAGACAAGTTCAACAGTTGTAGTGTCAATCCGTTATGGGGGATCCTTTAATGATACTCAATACACCTCCTTCAGTCAATTTTATCTCCATTGTGTGTAAGATTGTCTAACCTTTGACGAACGTTGCAATCTGTTTGAAATTTGTTGGTTTATTCTTAGTGTCCTTTTTTATTTTGTAATCTGGCCTTTCAATCTATTTGTCTAGATTATTTAATTTTAATAAATGTTCATATTATTATTAGTTGGTACATATTTAATATTTTTACTTCACTATAGTTATTCAATGGTCATTAATGGAATATATATCAAAATAATTGAAGACTATTATTTTGTTAAATGCAAGTTCGAGCTTGCCTATCAATTTGAAATATGGGGGCCCCTTAAAATTTGGTGATTGAATGGTATGAAAATTTAAATTAGATTTTCAAAGTGGAATCAATTTGAGCGTGGTACGTAAGAAGATATTGAGTAATTTACAAGCGAACCCATCGTTTTATGACCTTAGAAAGTTACCTTTTGCCAAATGCAAGCGATTTGACAATAAATGAAGTAGTGTTTGGCCCAGTCAAAGATGTCTTTTTGCAATCATTGTAACAAACAAATGCAATCAACATACTTTGTTAGTGTTTTTCTTCTTAGGCTTTGCAATTTTTGAGGAGCATTATATGTATTGAGGCAGGAACAATATAGATGATATAGTTCACAAGTTGACATTGTTATAAATGCTTTAAAAAATAAATTACCTTTATCTAGGACAATGATGTAATAGATGCGCTTCAATTACTTTTCTAGCAGCTGCTACCGTCAATGAAACAACCAACCCAACAATTGTTTCTGTCAAAAAACCCTACCAAATATTAGATGGGTTTTTGTGTCATAAACGAAATAAATGCGGACAGAAAACAATCAACATTTCTATAATTCCATTGCATTCATGTTTATCATTGCTTGATGGATGCATTCAAAATAGGTATCATTCTAATCTCTTTGTATATACCTACTCATAACAAGTAATAACTCTTTATCAATAATGGTCATCAAGGACATGTTTCTTTTTAGGAATTATTTTTCAAATACTATTACTAATAACATGTTATAACCATAATAACAAGTTTACACTTTACACTTGCTCGTGGGCTTCTATAAATGTTATATGGGCTTGAGAATGCATTGTACTGAGAAGAAAACTAACCTCTACATCGTCACTAAATAGACAAAGTAGTTAATAGATGAAGATAACAATCTCTAACACAAGACAAATACATAAAGTAACTAATTTCTACAATTCGATCAAATGCCCTATCCCTTTCCACAAAATTTTAAGGTCTCAACATTATGTATGCATTTTCAAAGAGTAAAAATTCCAGCAATAAGGACAACCATTCAAGAAATATAAAGTACATATGTGTGTTTTAGAAAGTCATGAGCTTCCATGTATGCCTAGAAATAATTTGTAAAGTAGAAATCAGAGTTACATGTTCAGTTTTCATTTTCCCATAGGTGCAAGATTTAAATCTGGGTATATTTTCCAAACACTAGGGATGTTATAAATAAGTGCCAAGAACATTATGGACTTGAAACACAAATCCCAAGAACCAAATAAGATATACTCATTTTAAAGTAATATTAAGGATAATTATAAATTCATACTTGAAAGTATTTTATTACATAAAATTGATTTTTTTATAAAGATATAATTTAATGCAAAGTTTGTAATAAGAATGTTGTATAGTCAAACTACAACTCTATAATACAAATACCTATGATACAATGTGAAATTACTCCACACCTCAAAACATTCTTATGAGATTATACCACTTCTTAAACCAAATTTAATTAATCAATTAAGTAATTTGGAATTATTTAAATTGATGCATTTCAAATATAATTTGTTATATCACTTATTTTTCCTTTCTATCTAGAAAAGCAGACAAGCTCTAAAAGCAAGGCCAAACTTAAGTTTAATTTATTTCTATTAATAAATTGCAAACGTATAGAACGCATTGCAGAGTTCCGACTGAGAATGCAAATTGATTGAATCAGAGCCAAACAAGTTTGAGTTTAACAATGGGTCATGTCCAACCCTATCGTAGCTTAGAAGGGTATTGCTCTAAAGACCTGTTGGAACAACAACCATTGATTACTACCCCAAGGCTAATCCCATTATTTTCACATCTAGGAAGGACTATCAACATCAATTAATCCCTGTAACTCGGTAGAAGAAAATATGGAAATAGCTTCCATGGACAATATCCAACATGATAGGAAGTTTTTTGTTGAGAATGCTCATGTGGTCGTCAAGAAAAGCTCCCCTTTAATTTTTTATCATCGTGTTCAATATAATGCCTGCATGTTAGGAAATTATTCAACCCATTGGACAACTTGTTGCACCATTTATTGTCATTGTCCTCAACATCATAACATGGGCTCCTATGGGTTACAAACTGCAAGAATTTAAGAGTTTCAAGTCTCTTCTGAGCCTCAACAACAACAACAATTGGTGAATAGCCTAAAAATGTGAGTGAAAGTTTGGTTGAAGATGAAACAAGAAATTTTGTAGACAACAGCCCTGGAGCAGCTTCATAAGCAGCGAGTAATGATATTATCACAATTTGTTTTCTTGACAGTTTGATGTGAGTGTTCTTAATGAAATTTTAATTTTCCTTCTTAAATAAATGTCTTTTTGTTTTCTTTAATTAGAGCCTTTGTTTTATTTATTTAGCTCAATAATAGTTTTTTTTCATTAAACCTGAAAACTTATCTAAATAATTGTGGCCTTTGTACCATGCTTTTTGTAGGTGTGTCATCCTGAAACTCTTGCAGTTTTGTTCTTGATCATGCAGACGAACGAAGAGACTATCTCTTTTCTCATTTTTTTTCTTGAATAAAAATCTATATGGATATACATGTACTGTAATCTCCGATGGTTTAGCAACCTGATAAGAAAAAGTTTTTGTATACATTTTTAGCTTCTAACAAATGTTTCCAAGCGATTTATGTAATTAAAGAGGAGATGAAGAATACCTCCATGAATTCTATATATATATATATATATATATATATATATATATATATATATATATATATATATATATATATATATATATATATATATATATATATATATATATATATATATATATGCAATGATAAGTTGTAAGTTGTAACAGACTTTTAAAGTGGTTATATTGGCAGCATTGCAGATTTCATCTATAACTTGCAGATCTAGGTTTTCATAGCATCAAGCAGTTATATCATGGGAATAAGAAGATTCAACTACTGATCATAGTATGCAGACATGATAAACAACAATATAAAACCATCGTAACAGTAAAAGACATATTAGCATTTAAAATATTGAAAGAGTAATTTCAATAACATATATGTTATTTACATACACGTGCATACTGGCAAAAGACTAAGTGAAAGTAAGTACATTACTAAGAAACATTGATTACAGTATGCTATTAACATTAAGTATTTTCAGCTTGTTAAAAACTTACAATAATTACAGTATGATATTTGTATAAAGTATTTTCGAAGCCAAAAAAGAACATAAACAATGTCAAACATCATTTTTTCTTCTAAAATATTTCTTCTGCACATAGCGGATTTTCTTAGCACGGTCATCTTTCTTAAATCTTGTTTTCCCCTTATCAACAAAGACACACATTTTCTTCAATTTGTAGGGGGCTTACACTTCTCTACATCGGCAACTTGTGTCGTATACCAGCCCAAACCCTTTCGATAATGAAGCCACCATGTGAAATTTTGAAAGATAGATGACAATTCTACTGGGAAGTGAAGGTGTGCCTTCACAATTTCTGCAATCTGCAGTTTTTCTAGGTGTGGTTGTTTAGGATGGAACACATTCACAAAAAACTGATTTCTTTTAAATTCTTCTTACCTACGCAGTTGTGGTGTTGTCACAGTAATAACAACAGGTGAATGCAAATTTGAGTTCATGTGTTTTCATTAGTCCAATATGAGAGGAAACAATAAAACATCAGCCACCATAACCGCAAGCAAAACATGTTGAAAATAATGAAGACCTAGTGGAAGAGGCTACCATTCACTCATAATGTAGTTGGTCAACAAAGGTCAACATATGATGACCGTTCATTGCAATATGGACGATCATGATGCATTGACCAGGTGCATTATGAGTGAAGGGTGGCCGTTGGTAAGACAGGGAGCTTAAAAAGCCCTACCAAAGTGTATTCTAACGCCCTACTAGAGGCATATTGAAGTGGCCTCCCAGAGGAATAGAACCTCTCAACACACTCCAATTCCTGACCTTGGTAGGGAACTTGCCCCTATATGTCCATTTAGGTTTAACAAAAATCTCACAATCAATAATGGCTTCACAATTTTACAAATAAACTAAATCTACCAACAATATAATTCAAAATTTGGTGCGGAAATTAAAAGCACTATTATCATCTTTACACAAATTAGATGCCTCACTACACAATTATTAGAAATTCATGATCTAAAAACGTAGTGAAATGTGATTAGAAAACTTTAAATAGAATATACAAATCTATAGAAATGCATCGCAGCTTAAAGTTTTGATTGCTAATATTTGACATGATCTAAGAAATTGAATTTGTCCTAATAAAATTCCTCATGAAATCAATATTGAAATTTACATTAACAACAAAAGTTCAAATTCCAAACTCAACTATAGTTATTATGAAATCAATATCCAAATTTACATTAATGACCAAACTTCAAATTTTTTTATGGATGAGTATCGATAAAATTAAAATAAACACAAAAAAACCCAAATGTAAAATGCTCAAGAATCAAAACCAGCTAAACACAACTGAATATTCCATAAGTACATTACCATTCTGACCTAAACCCAACTAATCTCAAATGACACCTCTTCCAAAATTACAACTCTCAGCTATGTGGACGAAAACGCACTGATCCACTTCTGTTGTTATATTCACTCAAAGGAAATTAAAATGATTGTTTTGCTATCAATTACACAAAATGAAGTAAATTGAAATTAAAATGATTGTTCTGTTATAGACAAAAAATGGTTTGAAAATTTATATAGTTTCTATTGGTGAGAATGATGGTGTGTCACATTTTCCCCCAAGGAAAAAATACACACAGATACTCAATACAAATGCTCTTAGTCTTGAATATGTGACAGCTTGGCTAAATGATGGAAAAATTGTAGCATACTATCATGTGCATATTGATGGAGCAAAGGAAATAACAATTATTTATGCCTCTACATGATTGAAAAGAACTGAAGTAAAGGAAGGGTTATGAGCACAACCATCCCAAAACAAGAAGATCAAGATCGTTGTAAGTTCTTCAAGATATCTTCCATGCCCTTAACATTCAATGAAATCCCTATTTACAAACTCTTCTAGGGTTTTAAGTTATGAGGTCTACTAAATTAGACCAATGAGGAAATCATGATAAAGATCCACCAATTCAGACCAGACCAACAATCTTACTATACAAACGACCACTAAGAATAACAAGTATATTAACCCACAAGTTGTTATCGTGACTCAGTTTACAAATCACACCCCATCGAGGAAGAGTGTCTTTATACTGAATTCTCAATCAAATACAACAATATCATCTTAAACAAGAAAAACAAATATAATCATCCTCCCAAGAGACTCCCACTGGGTTAACAGCCTTTCCAAACCCCTCTGCTCACTCTTTGTCCCTCAATACTGGCAGGAGAAAAATACTATACTTGATTTGCGGAATGATATTGTTATTATAGCCGACAGATTTGTCTGATAGATTCATAAAATGAAAATGCCTAAGCCTTTTGCTAAACACAGCCCTTCTCATCTTCACTCAATCAGGGAAGGTGTTTGGATGTAAGACATTATAAATTTAAGTCTTTAGCTTCTACTAACGAATATTCTATTACTTACTTAATGGCTCAAAAAAACATGGAAGCATGTATAAGAAGATGGTTTCGTGGATTTTTATGGCTTGGGGAGCCACAACTCGAAATCCACTTGCTCCAAAATTCCTCTTAGCCTCCACACAAGATTCAACCCAAGGATAGAAATGAGCAAGAGATAATACGGTTTTTTAAATCCCAATGTATCCTCCAACAATTGCCACATCCGTCTATGTTCATAGATGATATGTGATTAGCATACTACCTACAAAATATCTTATTAGACCCCCATCAAAATACCTTATTAGACCCCCATCAAGTCTTAGCTTCATGCATGGCATCCTCAAAGCCTGGAATCTTATCCCTTCCTACCCACAAGTAGAAAATAAAATAAGAGGCAACTGCAATCAAGAGGGGCACAAAACCTCCATTGTTTGAAAGGGATATTTCTGGATCCACCATATTATGGAGTTATTTTTACATATTATGACGGATCCCGAAATCTCCATTTTAAAACCATGATCCAATTGCGGTTTAGGAGAAGAAATAGAGAAACCATTTTGCTGAATACAAGGTGTGGAATATCAAAACATGGTAAAAATCTTGGTTTTAATAACAACAATATTCGTGGAATATCAAAACATGGTAAAAATCCTGATTTTAATAACAACAATATTTGTGAACCCCAGGCATACCAGCAAGCAATAATTTATACATATAAAGCGCAATCCCTAAAGTTTAAGACTAAATTAAGGGTTTCAAACTTAATGAACTCGTTAACATTTTTAACATATGAGATCCATAAAATGTAAAGCAACATCCAGAAAAAACTAGTAAATCGAAATTTTAGCCCTGATAATCTTTGTATGTATAGCAGGCCAGCTAGTTTTCAACAGATATTTTAAAGCATAGACGATGCATTCGAAAGGGAAAATGCATTACCTGTTTGGCAGACTATTTTCGAATACTAAAGCTCCCAAAGCAAGAATACTTCGCACACAGAAACCTGCAACACAAGCAACACACTATTATCCACATAGCAAAGCAGCCTTTACTCAACCCAAAAATAAATTTGAAGAAAAAACTTACCAAACATAGACACACTGTATCGAGCAACTAGCATGAAGACGTAAGTGGAGAAGTGCAAAAACCAGATATTTATAGCACCCAAAACAACCCTGAGAAGCAAACCAGGTCTCCAATTTCTACCCGCAGCATATAAACCCTTCACTCTCAAATCACTGAGTATCAACCACAAATACAAGCACAATCATCATAAACCGTCAAAATAACAACGCCATGCAATTTGGCATTCACTCCATTCTCCATCTCTCCAACGGGGCTCATTAAATCAAAACCTAAATTGTAGTAACGGCGGGGAGCTGCCAGAGGAAAATTAAATGCCAAGCTAAAGTGCAACTACAATACAAACAGCGAACGGGAGAAAGTCGTAGCCCATGTAAATTGTGTAAACAAACAGGGCAGACGTCATGCGAGACCTTCCCAACACTCCGTGCCTCCAAAAAAACTCTACCTACTTCGAACCGAGCAAAATTTAATGACGCAGGAAGTACATCTCTCCATCAACGACTACCAGCAGCCCACTTGTCTCCACCGTCGGATTAACATTCAACAAGCACAATTTGTGTGCTGTTATTCCATTGGCCGCATTCGTACACAATGCAAGTTGTCTGATTTAAACGAAAACACCAGATCAAATTTGAGCTATCAAAAATCTGACATGTGTCAGAGAACCCAAAGCATGCCTCACATAGTAGCGCCTTATGGCGTAATTACTAGCAATCGCACACGAGCAATGCGATGTGAACGCCGAAAGGGATTGTGTATAGGAATAAAAAGTGGAAGAGACAAATAAAGGAAGAAGAGTAGGGCAAAGTGGAAGGTAAGTATTGGGATGAAACATGACATAACATAAAAATGTAATGGCTTTGATAAGTATACATGATAATTAAAGGAGATATTTGTGGAAAGTGTGTAGACGCAAATATAGATTGAATAGCTAGAAAAGATAAATGAAATAAAGGCTAACAACATGACATCATGTGAGGTGATTGGGACTTCCATTTCTCCATCAATCGAAAATGCACACATGGATGCTTGAGAAAGTTTAAGGTTGTTGATTCAGACTTCCATGTGGATGGACATGATCCGACACGCTGTCAGAAAGCACTCCCGTTTATAACAAGGTATACACCTTTCGACGTAAAGATATGAAAGTGGGTTTGATTCAAGATACTACAAAGTACAAGTTATCCTCACAAGTAATGCTAAATGTATATGTAATTTTCTTTCTTGAGGATCAAAAATAAAAAATGTTTAACCAACAAATTAAAAAAATTAAAAAATATATTTCTTTGAATGATAGAGGATGAAATATTTTTAGTTTCAACTGGATAGTAGGCCCAATTTGGAATCCAAAAGAACACTAAATTAAAATATCTACTGATGTCAAAGAAAAGGTTGGGAGGGAAATGAAATAGGCATATATTAGCTTGCACTTGAGCAAAGTTCAAAGATTCTATCTATTTCATGTATTTTTGCACAAATGGAATGCTTGTAACAATGTGTATGAAATTTCTTCAATTCAAAGTGAACTGATGCAGGCCTGATTTGAAATTCCGAAATTCCCTTGTTTGTCAGAGAAAAGGTTTAGATAAATTTTGAGAATTTGGCACGACATAAGGGCATGAATGAGCATGGGACAAAATATATTATATTTCCCCACATTCAAGATCTTGACTATCAATAGCCAATGGTCAACGACTTAGAAATTGACATCAGGTTGCAAAAAGTTTGGCCACCAAAATAGAGTACTTGATGAAGGAGATGGGATAACATTTAAAATACATGTGACTTAGTTTTCAAATCCGTCTTCATCATCTTCAAGAAGATATTTTTTTGCCATGTAAAAATTTATTGATCCGAAAGTTTGACTAAATGTTTGATTGGAATGTGATCTCTTGGATTGCAACCATTTCTCGAAATGCATGGACTGCCTCAAGACATTTTAAGAAAAATCGGTTATCATCTCAGAAACTAAATTTGTCAAACATTGCGAAACATTCTCCCAAAGAATCAAAACAGCGAATGGAGATGTGACAGATTTTTATCAGATTTAATAGTTTTCTCCCATAAATGAGGGGAAATGGCCCAAGAAATAGTGATTGATCAGAACAGTGAATGGAGATATGTGATAGTTTTTATCAGATTTAATAGTTTGCTCCCAAAACCCGAGAAATACTAATTGATCATCTGCATTGGGAAATCCTTGTTTCTATCACGCTTCAGAAGCAAAGATATTGGGATTTTTCATTGCTACTTTCAGCACTTGATACGGTTAGCGGGAGTCTTTCATCTAACTTTGAAAATTATCTACACTTCTGCATTGCATAAAAAAACAATATACATAGCCAACATAGCCCTTTCCTTGCTATCATCATTAATACCCCTGGACTCCTCGTTCTCACTTGCAATTATAAGATACACACAATAAATTTCATCCCCATTCACAACTCCCCCACCTCCCCCCTGACTGCTTCCCTACACGATTCGGAGAAAAGAAAATGCAGATATGGTTTTTTCACACATTTATAACATCTCTTGATTTCCACGTGCAATTTTTCTTTTTTTCATTTAATACCACTACATGCATGGCCTTATTAAGGTATTGTCTAGTCACTTTCATTGAATGAAAAACATCATATTCACACCACTTGTATGCTAGTGTCAAAGGAGCAAGTACAAATTTCTGATTTATAAATAAGCAAACTCACAATTTACTTGGAATGCAGTCCATCTAAAAGCATTTTTCCTGACATAAGTTCATTTCACATGGCATTAATTGGAAGAACCATGATGTTGTGACCTAAGAATTTACATAAAATAGTCTGTATAACCTACTACAACACAACCAGAAACAACATGTGTGCCAGATATTACATCTTACAGCTTCATCATGAGAATAAGAAGGCGGTCAAAGCATTCCCAAACGAATGGTGGAGTAATTTTGCTATCACTTATTTGACATTCTTCAAAGACACAAGAGTTTCTTGATCTAGAGTTCTTAGTGCTCACGGACCCTATTCCTTTTTGGTACAATTCTTGATCTGCAGCAAGTATGCAATTTGTAACACATCAGTTCTCAGAGTTTCAGACTTCTTCCCCAGTTGAACAGAGTGGCGGACAAGTTCATGGCTCTTGCTAAGAAGTTAGAACAACCTATCTTGTCACAAAACTATTTTTGACCTTATGCTTTTGACGTTCTGGAAGAAACACCCATCATATAGCAGATAAGATTTCATCAGAACACCAGAGGTAAGAAAATATCATGGCACACATATATATGAACTTACACACATCAGGAATAAGGAAATATGACAATCTTCTAACCGAACATTCACATGCTCTCATGATGTCCTACGCACATGGAGAAGAGGCGAAGGCTCGAGTTGGGCCTTATTTTCCAACGTCAAACTGTCCCGTCCCTTGTTCTACGCACATGAGCAAAACAACTCCAGCCCAGCCAATACTGTTACATGTCACATCTGCAGCGAAAGATTTCACTGTTTGTAATATTTTATGAATCTCAAGTATGAATAGTTTATAAAAAATATATTGAAACGGTCCTTTTCAGGTTCATGTCATACATTAATTACACTGGTAAAAGTCATCCCATTGAGGTAAGCCTTGGCTGCACCAAGGCTTGTGGTGAAGCGGAGTACGGAGCCACTATTATTTACTTTAAGTGCATCACATCAAAGACTAACTTCACAAGCATCAAATATAAGTGCACCCAAACAAATAATTTTTTTCATCTCACACTCTCCGTAATGCTAATGACAAGGCTAATGACAAGGCATATTTTTTTGATCAAGTAACATCAAGGTTGTAACCAAGCGCATTCCAAATGATCTCGGACTGATAAATAATGATGGAATATTCTATAAAGTGTCATCATTCAAGTTTAAGGCTTACAAAGATAATACTGTGACCACTCAGCTCTATTTGACATGCTACAGACTACAATTGATTGGAAAAAATACTCTACATCATAGAGATATAGCCTAACATGAACCCCTTCGCACTTTGTAACAACAAATCAAGGACATATTATGTTTCACCATAAGAATATTCAAATTTCAAGTACACATAAGTGATAACAACAATCACATGTCATCATTTATGGTATGTTGGAAACACTTATGACTTTAAGAACTAAATCTGCTCTTGACACTTGTTTAATTGAACATTCACATACTTTCTCAGACTTGGGTTATCAACAACAATAAATAGTCCTAGACTCGAATTGTACATTGCAGATCAAGACTACCTTTACAAGCATCAAATGTAAGTGCGAGTTTGTAAAGGTGGAATTTTTCTAGTTCGAGATATTAAGGAGCATATTTAATTCTATGTCAGTTTTAAAACAAAAGTAAGGCGTACGTCAACGAATTGACTTAATTTCAGCATTTCCAACAAGCTCACATTAGCTTGCTAAAAATAGATCTAGCAACTATTAGGTATAATTACAATAAAAAACCAAACATATGTGCCATTATGGGCAGATTCCGAAAGGATAGGAATATATAAGAAAGTAAATCTATACAAATGCACTCCTAAATCAAGTGTTGATACTCGCACATATGATACAACGGTAGATGTCATCACAATATCCTAATTTAACACAACCCAAGAATGAGGACAGAAGCCGAGTATGAAAATTTGAGACATAAGAAACAATGGCAATGACACGACTTTTCTCTACCTAAACCCTCACACCCTCCGAAAACCCATCACGTTAAGACACCTTTGTAAAATAAAACCACCTATTCCCGCTGATGAAGAAGAGGCGGTGGATGATGACGAGCCCCAAGGCCTCCACCGGATTCTAACCGACCACTTTTTTCTTCCTCAACCTATTGTCGTTTCCTGCCTCGCCCTCCATCTCAACCTGCAAAACCAACACATGAATGAATGTCAGACCAAGAACAATGTTAGTAAAAAATTAAATATAAAAATAAAGAATGTGTTTTCTTCTGCCCAGAGACCAGAGACATGAACAATATTAAGTGCACAACACCTCACAAAACAGCTGGAGGGATTCATTCAGTTGCATGGGATGCTGCACAGTAGGAAAGCAATGCAAATGATGTAAAAATCTATTCATTGAAATATCATTTTAGGTCCATACCACTATTTTCCTGTTTTGGGAACATATTACAATAATGCTTTTGGGAATCCCTAAATGTGGTGCCCAGGCAACATCACTTACCCAATTGGTATGCATTTGCAAAGGAGGAAAAAAATCAAACTTTTAGGAGCTAATGTACAACTTTTGTACCATAGAATAGGAAGCTTGTTTCTCTGTTCTCACAGCAGCCTTAGCTTCAGGTATAAGTATATTTTTAAATTGGAGATATGTTAATTTTCATATATTTATTATGGTTTCAATTGTATTTGCAGAAGAAATGGGGGATTATGGAGGAGGCATGAGTGTACACCGGTCATCTACTCGTATTCACAAAGGTTCACCCAAATTAGAAGACATTCCTCCTTATTTATCCTAATGCTTTTGCAGTTTCAAGACTGTCAAATTGGCATAGCTGTAATAGATTCTATATTCTGGTTTTGTTTAGGATAGCTGATCGATGTAACATGGGCATGTTATATAAGTAGCTTGCTTATAGTATTCTCATAAGACCCAACATGATATCTCATGGATAAATAACAAATCCTAAAATACATAACTCAGAAATTGCAGTAAAAGGATGCACATCTAAGAAACCTAAACCCAAACCCATATCTCCCGCATTTGCCCTACAAATAAGAAACCCAAACCCAGATTTTTTTTTGCAAATAAGAAACCAAGTTTTTTTTAACTGAAATAAACAACTACATTTTAAAACTTATAAAACCCAAAAAACACATCATTTTGCTAAAAAAATGAATATTTTTCAATGAAATGGCCAATACCCTTCAACAGACACCATCTATTTTTGCCCTAGTTTGTAGGGCACGTCTCCTAATACAACCATGTCGTCATGTAAAAGGATGTTTATTCGGACTATACCTTCGCTTTGATATATGATCCATCTCTTAAATGTATTGTTGTCAAGGAAGAATTCTCGGTTGTTGGATAAAAACGACTTTGAAGTCAAATCTGATTTAACATGGAGGAAATTCTTCTGCAAGGGTTCCAAGAAGAACACTTCTTTGCACAGATCTAACCTCGTGATTTCCACCAATCCACAAAGCAAGGAAAACTTATCTTCTCAAACAAATCGAAACCGAAAAAAGTTGGACATGAATAACTGGAAGTGGAAGGAAAATTTGGGCGTGTGAGTAGTACTAAAAACAATCCAATAACATGACGGATTTTCAAAATGAAAACTTTGGGATATCCTCTAAAGGAAAAAGAAAACACTACTAAAAATGAAAACCTTAAACCTCCACAAAATGTTCAATTTCTTTCGGCCGATGTATTTGGAAATACAATTCAATGGGTCATTTTAAAAGTGGTTGATGGGTGTGGTCACTCAAAGATAATAGTTGGTACAGCACCTCTCTCATTTATTATGCAATTACACCAACGAAAAAGATAACCAGCTTTATATTTCCTTGTTCCCCTGCAACCCCCATCGTCAGTCCATAGGCATTGCACCTCACAACCTCTCGCACTTTTTGTTTTTCGCATTTTCTTCCTGCTACGACAAAGGTAGCTATGTACTTTTAGTGTGTTGTCCCCCTAATTACTCATGTGACTAAGAGAAATGCTCATATGTGTATTTTGCATATCTCTTGTCATTTCTGCGTAGTTTTGGGATTGGTATCCATTGCGAAATGATAACAAGTAGAGAAAATTTTCAAATACCCTTTAAGGAATTTATAATGTAGATTATGTTGGTATGCTTCTGCTTCCCAGCTAGTATATGAGAGATCCTTGGTAATCCCTGAAGGAATGGAAGTCACTTGTGCCTTGCAGATTTGCATAAAGAAATCCAAGTCCTTATCAGAAAAAGGGATGTTTCAACTAAAACGGAAAGCATAAAATTAGGGCATGTCTAAATCGTTACCTCATATATCTGTGGATGTTCCCTACGAATTGAATCTGAAACACCAAGATATTCTAGTGCCCTCCAGGCATTGATCATGAGGGTAAATGCAGCTCCTTTTGTTCTCAATGAATCTGTTTTCTCCAACACCAAGCTCCTTAACCCAAACCTGAATTATATCAACATATAATTACAAGCCTGAATAACGAGCAATCCAATGAACATGACTATAAAAGTCACACTGAATGGCTCATAATTTTTTAAGCATTCATTAGTAAAAGATGCAAAAATATTAGTGCCAAAGTATCCGTTTGCATAATTTGGCTGAGACTCGAACTTAGCATCATCTTTTTTGAGTGATTTGTACCTTGTTAGATGGCATGACAGCACACTTTACTTCATCCCCAACATTTGGACAAAAACCCACACCTAACTCATTTTTAAAATTATCACTTCTTATTCGTCCCCTGTGTTGTACTACCACCCTTATTTTCTAGGGGACGTCACTACCTAATCTATTAAGAAAACAACTCAAAACACACACTATATACAGCTGCCCTCGATGTCATATTTATCATATCTTGAAGACAACCCCACCTGATTGTTTTTAGCGAAATACAACATACCTACTTCATCTAAATAGCCCCTTACAAACCAGACTTTCTAAAACATGGCTATTTCTAATTCAAATTTACCACAACCTAATTATATCCTTCACCGCTTTGATACCGCTAGCCCTAATTTTTCGTTTTGAGTGTTTAGGACTAGCTTTCACCATTGGCAATTAAGGGACTCTCATTCCACTAGTGCTCGAACTTGGATTGTTTCACTTTCAACAGCTAAAAACCTTTATTTTTTAGGATATATCACTACACAAACCATAAATAAAAAACACCCAATGTATGCACTTAGATAAAATTTACCATACCCATATCTTCAATAGAAATTCAGACATCAGCATAGTATGTTTTTCATTCAGTATAATTCAATAAACCCACATGATCTAAATGTACCCCAAAAAAATTTGAAATAAAAGTAGCATGAAAACAACAATGCTTGTGAAGAGCTACTTTGTTGTGGAAAGCCCCGAATTCCATCTCCGACAATAACTATGCCTTCAAAATCCACATCACTGGATGATGTTTTAGAGAACCCATCATTCTTCGTGCTCGTAGAGTTCATTTTTCTCTCAAATTTCAATAGTATGATGACTTTGCCCTGGTGGGTGTTCAAATTTTTGGAGTGTGGGTTTAATTATGAGGGCCAATGTAATTTATACTGCTGATTTCATCAACAAGGGACACAATATATTATAAAATTGAAGAAAAGAGGAGACGGGCCTTCCAATTATTGTCGGTATAGCGGGAATTTGTGTTTTCAGGAAGGGAGAGAGGATTTTGAATAAATGTAGTTTCCAAAGAGGAGGTGACATGGGAAACTACCATGACCTCTCTTTTTCATTTTTTTACAAATAAAAAACCAATTTATTTTTCAACTGAAATAAACAATCAAATTTTAAAACTAATAAAACCCATAAAATAAATCATTTTGCTAAAAAAACTGAAGATTTTTTCAATGAAATAGCCAATACCCATCAACAAAGAGGCCATGCCATGACAACACCAAAACGACAGTAAACTTCACCATTTTCAACGCAAACCGATGCACGTTTTACCTGACACGTGAACGGTCCCTAACTCGTCGTGCATCAATGTTGTCTGCCCCTCGTTCCTTGCTGTCTGATGACCTACGTTGTGTCAGAAATGGGAGGGCTCATTTCACTTATCACACGCCTTCCGGCATAATACTATTTAATTATTTAGATAGACAAATTAATTAAATATATTTAAATTTTAATATTGTATCACACTATCCAACAATCAACTGATTGAATGTTGCAGTGGCACTCCAAGCACTCTTCTCTTGAATATCCAGCTACTTACAATTAGCTATGTTTCTTCCATTTTAACCATGTTATCTCTATGACATTTTGTCTGACAGTTCATAAGAAATTACCAACACCCATATTTTCTGATGAAACCTCTTCTCACAATCTTACAGCTTGAAACGATGGAGTCACCCATGCATTCATTCCGCAGAGGATAAAGTTCCAAATTCCATTAGAGATCCATTTTGACCACGCATAATGTTTTAGCTTATCGGTTTCAGCGAAAAACTTGACATATATACGGTGTAAGGAAGAGAATACCACTCTTGAGTATCTCGCAGACAGAATATTACAATTCCTTTAGATCATGAAACAACAACAGTCATCACAGACCATTTCAGGAGAAGACATCATTGGAAGATGCGTCCTGATGAACCTTGGGTTTCAACGTTTGGTGAATATGGTAGCCAGGCAGAAAGCATGTGAATTATTTGACAAAATGCCTGAATAGAGTTACCTTTGAATGTGTGTGTGATGCCAAGATGGACAAGAGTTTGGTCCATAATGTTGATCTTCTTGGGAACCAACTAGAATTCCAAAGGTGCAATCCTCATTGCAGGACTTATTCAATAGGAAGGAACTGTGCAAGAACATAAAGTTGTTGCCAATGGAGCTGCTTTCCAGGATGCTATTTTGAGTAGAGAAGACGATGAAAAGTTTTGATTCTGAGAAATTCTCCACACCTATAAAGAAAGAACAGTTGTTTTCTACGTACTCAGGTAGCCAAAATGGTCTGTTGATCAAATTATATGAAGGTGAGAGGACAAGAACAAAAGATAACAACTTGGGAAAAATCGAGATCTATGACATTTTCCCTACTCCTAAACGGGTTCCTTAGATCACTGTTTGCTTTGATATTTTTGCCAATGGTAATCTTAACGTTTCTGAAAACAAGACTATTGGGCCAAGAAGAAGATCACAATCACCAATTATAAGTGCAGTTTGAGCAAGGATGATATTGAAATACAATTCTAAAGATGAAATATTTTTGAGAAAGCGTGAAACCCCATACGCACGTGCTCTCATTGGAATCCATGAAGAACTCAAGAATAGTTCGGTTGTTCCTCAAGTTCCCCGCATACCGAACTCAACCGATACACTGAACGTAACTTACCTTGCGTCAGTGTTGACTGTCCGGCAGTTAACTTCCAGCACAGACCAAAAAATGCAATTCTCGACTTTATTCCATCCATGACTTCAACACTTCACCATATGTCAAGTTTTTATTCCATCCCAATCAATTGGGATTTTGGAGGGGAAAGGAGAAACTAACCATTGAAGTACATCTACCCCTTCCAAGTTCCCATATAATTCTAGCTCTCCAAGATGGACATATGGTCGCATATGCACAGTCTTCCCTTGGTTTTCTCATGCTTTTCGGCTACTGATGGAATGGTGAGAACCTCCTTATCGGTTGCATCTATTCTTTGGGGAATTGGAGGAACTACGGAATGGTTCCCAAGTTCTATATGACACGTGATCGAGTATCAATGCTAATTCAATTACACTCCTCTATAGTCGGTGAATCGAGCTCAGTATGGAACTAAGGAAGAGTTCCATGAGTTCCTTGGGGAACCGACTTCACCGATTACAATCCAAAAATTTCAACTCTTCTACCCGTCAGTTGATCTCTTAAATGGGAGAACATATGAAGTTTTATAAATGCTCCTTTGCATTCCTATTGTAACCGATAGTTTAAAAAAATAAATGCTCAATCTCTTAGCCACAACCCATGAATCAATACTTAGTCATGTTATTAGTAGTCCGGAAGGTAGATTATATTATAGGTTTCATATTTGTTTAATCAATTATTATTGTTTCTACTTTCCAACCAATCAACAATTATTATTTTCATAAAATAAATGTATTACTTTAGATATTATGAAGCATTAGTAGAGATATATAAAAAAATTATATAAATAATTATAAAAATTAATTTATCTTTAATTTGATTGACCTATAAATTTACATGTTATTGCAACCTTCAACAATTTCAAGAAAAACATGATGTGATTACATTAAATATAACTAGCAATCACACGTGAGCAAAGTGCAATGCGAACACCAAAAGGGAAGTGGGCGGGGATTGGTTAGAGAGGAAATGGATAACAAGAGAAAAGGAATACAAATTTTGGTGGAGGAATAAGAGCGGAAAGGGGCGTACATTCTGGATTATTTTTTTAATTAGGAGGGGGATGGAAGTATAAGGGAAACAGGAGGGGAGGGGGAAAAACTAAATGGAGGAAAAAAGGGAAAAAAGAAAGTGAGGGAAGGACGGGCAATGGAAAGACATACAAAGGGAAGTAAAAGTCGATTGCGTGTGTGGGCGAAAGTGCGATAGGATTGTATGGGTTTTTTTTTTTTTAGTAGCATACAAAAGAAAAGCAATATTTTATGTACCATGTAAAGGTATAGTCTATCGAAAGCAGAAATTGTATTGACAATATACAAGAAGGAAATGTAGATACCTTCGAAAATATCCAACATGGAACCAATATAATGTAATTGTATCTTTCGGGAGAGAGTTCAAAGTCGAGCATCTTCTTTCTTCCTAACTTGAAGAAGGGAGCATTTAGCCATTCTACAGAAACACTCAAAAGAGAAAGGGGGAGAGATGTGCAGACTTCCTAGTGATGGCTCTCTAGAGATGACAATGAATGTAAGTCCTTGTATTTTTGTTTCACCAATATCAGCATTCCGCATTACAAAGTAAGACCTTGGGCTTTGTGGATGGTTAAATCCTATGCCATCTTGATTGTTAGTTGCCTGTGATTCCCTATAGAAATTTGAGGAATTAGAACATGGGATGGATTATGGGGATCCCAACATGCGCCAATGTATTTTTCAAAGTTAATGAAAATGAATAAAGGTAATTCATGAGGTGCAGAGGAACTTTCATAGACTATGTCAACAAATTTTCTAGTCGATCCATTTATAAGGCCCACCTCAACCCATAGGTTGGATGTAAGCCTAACACTTTAGTTTTTGCAGAGAAAAAAATTCAACTCGAGTTGTTCATCATCTGCTGAAGGTAAGGTTCCTCCCCTGCCTATTTGCACAATGCACCAAGCTATTGGAGCATTAAGAGATTTCATCATATGCATATTGTGGTGGTCAACCAGATCGTTTTTGGAGAACAAGTGGGGGCAGTCATGAAAAGATGTAATTTCCTGTTGTGTAAGCCTGGAATCTATTCTTGACATGAGGAGTTCCCGTTTTGTAAAACAGGTGTTTCATTGCATACATTTAGGAGCAATACTTGAAAAGAAAGTTGGTTGGAGGAGGATCCTTGTTGGTGAAAAATTGTGTCCAAGGTGATTGAAATAGTAAAACACTTCCAAAGGGTTGGACCATAAAAATGACTTTCATAAAGAGGAATGTATGAGACTGGAGGAAGCTGGCCTAGGTCACCCACAAGAATAATTGACTTTCCACCAAAGGGTGAGGTCTTTGCGTGTGGGAAAGCCTCCCGTAACCGAAAGTCTATTTTGGTCAGTAATTTTGGCCCAATGAAACTCATTTCATCGATAAGAACATAGTCAATATGCTTGAGCGACTCCTGAAAAGAGGATAAAGAATGACCTTCCAATGGCTTGAGATCCTTTATAGGTATGCGAAGGGAGGCATGTATGGTCGATGCGGAAATGTTAAATGCAACAACACCGGTAGGTGCAAGTAGAAGTAAAGGTGATTTCTCGACATGTGGCGCTTTGGAAAAAGTGGATCGTATTGTATTAATGAGAAATGAATTTCATGTTCTTACAGTTCCCTGAGTTATTAATTTCAGAGGAGGAAGTTTTGTTCTATGCAAGAAGTGATGTTAAATGGTATCATATGCTAGCTTTTTCCCGCTTGAGAAGATTTCAACGGTAGCTGCAGAGGACATGTTAAGATTATTCATAGATATATTGTTTCTCTGAAAATCTTTAAAAGAAAATCTATAAGTTTCTTTCAAGCAAGGAGGAGTGGTGTTTGAATGCCAATTATGTTGCATATCAAAGTGACAACGGACTAATAAATGTAGGTATTGAAGTACAATGGTTTGTACAGGGTGCAACTGTGCAAGGAATTTCCATTCTTTTTGAAGATGCTCACTCTACTTAGAGGGGTGCTCTAATTCTTCGTCCGATTGTGACAAATCCATTCAAGCAGAAACAAAATGAGCAGTATGCCATGACCTATAAGTGTTTTTCAGAAGGTTCCAATTAGACACAATATCTTTTGCAGTGGCATCGATGTCTGTGGAAATGACACGGAAGGGCTTGTATAGTAGAAGCTCTGACCAACAAAATAGTTCAAAGGATGTTGAACCTAGCACTGGTTCTTGGGAGAATTTAGGGTACATGCGGACAATTGTTGGGAGTGTTCTTTGTTTCCATTTATTTCCAGTATGACATCGGTTATAAGACCAATCTCTAGCAGTTTCAATGAGAGAAAGAGGTTTCATATCGAGAGGCCTAGTCTTGTAGGAATCAATGAATATTATTGTGTCCTCTAAATGTGATTCTGATTCTGTAATTTTTCACAGGATTTTCTTTCCAATATTTAAAGAAACGAATGAACGGCTACACAAAACCAATGACAATTTCTGTAACATGTGGTAGGTTTATTGGGTGTTTGTGTTGTGTTCTATGATGTTGTTTGACAACATTTTCCAGAGTGCAACCTGTGCAGGGAAATCGGGGTCATCATCTCACATGATTCTAGAAAGCATGCAATGGTATGTTTTTGAATGTTGCTTAGTCTTAGAAGCATTTTTTACAATGTAATTTATAACAACATGGTGAGAGAGTACAGGCTGGCAATCAATGTTGGCTCCCCAAATTGATAACACAACAGGGTTATGTATTTTGAACCTTTCATCACTCCTTACATGAAGGTATTTTAATGTCCCATCGCCATCAACAAGCAATGCAAAAACATGTCTAGTCTCCTAAGGGGCATTATAACAACATTGCAGATGGTTTTTTTTTTTCTGAGGCAAGTTTTTTCAGAGCATTTTGTGTGGCGCTACACTCTATTCAGAAACTCTTCAAGGTCAGAAGCAGGGGGACATGATAGAATTTGAGATGCATCCATGAGGCAGGGTCATCACTTACTGAGCAATGTATAAATTCATGCCTTCTGGATGATGGTCATGGATTCTAGGAAAAACAAAACAATCAAAGTATTTTTGGTGGCCTCCATAGCTATAGTATCTGTTGAATAGAGGGAATTAATGCAAGGAGAATTCTCAAGCCAAATGAGTCTGTGGACATGGGTAGAGCCTCTATGTTGCCATTCATACCTGATGGAAAGTCGACATATTAGAAAATGTTGTAAATGCAAAGTAAAAAAGATTCAACAAGGTTATGCAATAACCTGTACCAATAATCTTTTGCGCCAAGGTGTTTCACCAGTACTTCTCAGAAAAATGTGATTTTTTTGTGCAAGTATGTGGTCACTTAGTGCAGGTGGTGGAAAATATTGTCAATTCGCCAACATTACGTGGATCGAGGCTCAACAGCGGGAGTGTCGGGCATAACGCTATGTAGATCTGACCATTTATGTCTACGAAGCTTAAAGTGATGAACAAATTTGGTGGCTCTAACTGATCGATCATGTCTGAAAGCTCACCTCTACTTTTTCCTAGAATGATCGCGTTCCTTGGAGGTTTACACCAAAGCATATCAAGCTATCAGGGAGGCTACCGGAGGGGGACTCTTGAAGCCTTATGCGAAGATCTTGGATAGTGAGATGAACGCCATAATCAATATTTTGTTTCATATAAACTCAACGGTCGCCTCCCTTTAGTGATGCAAAATAAGATTGAGCATATAGTATGGGAAGAAAGGGTGACTCCTAAATATATTGTTATGGTATCGCAATAAATGCAAAGCATATTCATGTAAAAGAACTTCCTTCATTTTTGGTTTCTTGAACATGGCTTGTCCTGCTGGAAATAAAGTGAGGAATGCTATAGAGAACAAACCTTCCATGTTGTATTCGTTTACAGGGGAAACTCCAATTTAGGGCCATTGCAGAGTTGAAGGGGCCGTTCTTCCTGACTGAAGGATGTATTGTTGAATTTCCTCTTCTTCAGTACCTGAATTGAAGATGGAGGGAACAAAGGAAGAAGTTTGAATGACCGTGTCAGGCATGTCTGCAGAGTTTTGTTCAAAGATATCTGCAGGATCTTTTTGAGTCTCGTGAGAGGTGAGTGCAACCCTATTTAAAAAGGGTGAGATATTTGTAGAGGAAGAAGGCAAGGACTCAAGAGCATTGTTATCAATCAACACGTCCTTATAGTATGGATCGCGTGTATTTTAGAATCTCAAAGCTTCCCAGACACGAGATCTGTTAACATAAAAGTCATATTTTGTAAGATTTGCTCTGGTTTTTTACACGAGAATAACATACAAATCTGCAAGCCTATGTGACAGGTAGTTTGCTATGCTTGAGATGTTTTGAGGGAAGCTTATTGTATGACCTTTGTATTTGTATTGACCTCCTCAAGCTTGGGTGACCTGCAAGATAGGATTCACCCGAGCAATGAGCATTTCTTCAACTTGTGTTAACCGGCTTAGGACCGCATGACAGGCACCCGAATCAATGTTATTCCAGGACGATAACCGGTGGCCGTTTGTTTTAGATTTACGTCTGCTACATGCATGGAGACCTGGAAGCTTTGTTGTTTTCATTCTAGGGTAGTTTTCAAAGCAAATTGAGCATGTTTGGGTGTTCGACAACAAATCTATTCTTTTTCTGATCAACATACGCCGAGCTTCTGAATATGAAACCAATGCGGAGGATTCCAGGATGCAAGTGGAGGAAAGCGAACCGTATTGCTGCAAAGAACATTGAACAGCCGAGAAGAGGGGGAGGAATGCACAACAAACCGCAAAGGAGATGGCTGAGGGAGACGAGATTCTGGCGGAAGGGCATTCAACAAAGAGGAGGGCATAAATAAAATGGGGAATGCTGGAGAGGCAGGCCTGAAGTAGATGTTACACAGGGGTCGAAAATGTGGGGGGGAATGAAGTTTGCGCCCCAGCTTGTGGAGAAGGAACAAATGAAGGTAAATAACCAATGTCCGCTGTGAGAGTCACGTTCGTATGTTATCTGCTGTACTGAGAGTCACGTTCACGGGTTTGAGGAGTCAGTATGACCGTGGTTTTGAGAACCTGTACCCAATGGTAAAGGGTTAGGAACTTAGGAGGATTTTTTAATTTCCATTCGTGTTTGAAATCCGAAGATATACAAAGAACAAGGCACACAAAGTGCTTTTCTATAACATTTTTTGATCAAGAAGGGAAAAGTTAAATAACAATAAAGTTACATTTGATAGTATTGGTGGATACTTTTTAAAAAAGATTGTATGTTTCGTAGTTCAGATCCACTATAACAACCATAACACGAGCCGTCAAAGGTTTTAGAAAATATCAATTTATAATGCAATTATTTTATATCAAGAAGATTGTCGCAAAAAAATGTCGACATAAAAACTCCTTTAAATATATAAATAGTATGTGGATGAAATACAAAAACTTTTTATGAAGGCCTAACACTACTTTCCTACAAGAAATAGCTATGGAGACGGAGCTTTTTCCAACTTTTTAGAACTCAAAATGACACACTTCAGCTATTTATTTTCTCGATAAACCATTTCTTTGAGGGAAAGGGTGAAAAGGTATTTGTAGCGGACAACACTGTCTAGGAGAGTTTTTAAAAAGATTGCATGTTTCGTAGTTCGGATCCACTATAATAGCCATAACATGAGCCGTCAAAAGTTTCAGCAAATATCGATTTACAATATAATTTTACTTTATATCAAGAAGATCGTTGCAAAACAATGTCGACATACAAAATAGCAACGACATAAAAAATCCTTTAAATATATTAATAGTATGTGGATGAAATACAAAAACTTTATATGAAGGCCTAGCACTACTTTCCTACAAGCAAAAGCTATGGAGATGAGGCTTTTTCCTACTTTTTAGAATTCAAAATGACACACTTCAGTTATTTGTTTCCTCGATAAGTTGTTTCTTTGAGGGAAAGGGTGAAAAGGTATTTGTAGCTGATAACACTGTCTATTATTTCAGTAAGCACTTCTTCATCAATGAACAACAAGCATATGTATTTAGCATAGATACCCATGATTGCTTCCGTAGTTGAATTGAAAGTGGTTACCGAGTGTAATTCCCTAGTGGCATCCTTAATATTAATGCGAAGCATATACCTATAGTCATATTGTGAAACTTCTACATTGCATTGAGAGAAAACCACTTACAGGCCCCGTTATGAGTTAATTTTTTCCTGCATTGCTTGTCACCCTTTGAATGTGGGAAAGCCATATAAAATAAGTTATCAATGGAAATGTCTATCACCTCTGACTATTCTTGAGGCCCATTCATTTTTATCTGTATTTCCCATGCGAGTTATTTCAGAGAGTGTGGACACAACAACCAAAATTTTTAGAGGTCCCATCAATGTGTCTGTTATGGAAGGTACATGATAAGTGGAATAGGTGGATGCGGCCCATTCAAGGAACATAGAGGCCTCTGGAATTTAAGGATTGAAAAATCATTTTGTATAGGAAATAGTTTTTATGGAGGAGCTATTGAAACTTGTCACGCAACCACCCTTTATGGTAAGAACTATAGGTTGAGGCAATGATAGAAGCTCTAAAATATCATGAGCCAATCCTTCAAAATAGTGCCCCCACAACCTGACAGAAACACTAAATCTGGGCATGTCTTGTATCTGAATTGTTCTTTTCTTGTCTCTATATAGTCATGCCTTCTAATAGTCGAGCACAACGTCTTCACATGAATAACACCAATCAAATCAACTGAAGAACCAACGGGGAGGTCTGACATCTCCTTGATTTTCTTGAAATGAAAATGATGTAGAGATATGTCGTTGTTTGTCTCGATAGAAGGGGTGACAGAGGAGGAGGGGAGAAAAAAACATTCTAGGGAGATATTCAGATGATTAAAGTTAGAGTTTGCATTCCCAATCCTTCCATTACTTATAATGTATACCTTTCCTTTTTCTACAATGTCATAAATATTTTGAGCAGCCTCATTAAAACATATGACATGAATCTCCCTCCTGCTGATCGACCAAATCAAAACCAAAAAACATTCCACAATCTTTAGCATTTCGATACTCTTTGAGATCTGTTTTGCAAAGAGCTCTTCCTTTAACAACCCAAAACCGCAAAGATGTGTTGAGGGAACTAATTGGGAAAAAGAAGAGAGCTTTTCTTGGTGAGGCTCACTTAGAATCACATGCCATCTGTGAAGCCAAAATACTACCAAGAAATGTGCCCTCCTGAGAAACCTTTTGTTTACCATGAAGGATATGATTAGGAAAAGGAACAAAGGCTTCGATTTTCTCATGGATATGAGTGATTATATCAATTTCCAAAATAAGAATTGTCTTGTAAGAACCGAAAGAAGACAAAGATAAGAAAAAGAAGGCATTTAGGAAAATGTGGAAGGGAATTGGGAATGAGGTACATATCTTACAATTCTTGTTTCACCATTCATATTTTGGATTTAAGGATGAAGACTATGGAACCATGCTGCAAAATCTTTTTGCACACATTGACTGTAAATTTTGAAGGAAACAAAACTATTTGTAAATGTTCATCGTCTGATATGTCCATATGGTACAGAACACCGATGTTCAAGGTGGAGCTCAAAGGGTAGAAGTGCAATAGTTGCAAACCTAGGGGGAAGGTCAGAGCATCCTTTGATCAAGCAAACAATGCCTCCTACCAATAGTGACATGTCAATCAAGAGGAAAATCAAAGCCGAAAGGATGTAAAAGGTATTTACAAATTTAATTTTTTTGAAAAGCAAGGGGAAAAAGAGGTCACTAATGCATGAAGAGCAGAGGTCAAGGCCTTTTTTTTGGGGATAAATTATCACTGAAGATCTAATTATTCAAGGTCGCATTCAATCTTTTCCTTATCTTCTGACAAGGGGGAGAAAAAGGAATTAAAATTGAAATTAGGGTGTATTTTCTTTAAAATAGACTTGCAATATTTTATGACAAAAAAACACATGAAGCATTCAGGAAGGGTTAAAAGTGTACTACTTTTACGGGAAAAGAAATCTTGTTGTGCAAAGTTTCGAGAAGCAAAAGCAGGGCTCCGTTTAAATGTGACTATTTTTTAAAGGAATATTCAACTTTAGAATGTAAATCCACCTGCAAATAAAAATAAAGAACCTGAAAAACGTCTTATAACTGGAAAATGTCATTTTATCTATTCTTAGTCGTATAGACTTAATGACCTGTCTGCTACAAGCAACCAAAAATTAAAAGGGTATAAAATGTAATATTTAGTTGTTCATATAGTGAGGCTAAGTCACAAGGCTCGAGTTCAAGTTCATGTTTGACAAGGATGAATTTCAGTTCAAGTTCGTTAAGGGATAAAGTTCGAGGGAAAATTCATCTTTAAATTCGAACAAGTATTTTTCCTATCATTTTTATTGTCTAAAAAATGCATAAATGTCAGAAGGAAAGATTGGAGAGAGATTTGTGTCATCCACTTTTAGTAGGTATGTGTATATATATAAACACATTTATAAAATAATGCAAAGTCATTTCAAAAACTTCTCATTCAAAACTAAAGGATAAAGTTCGAGTTTGTGCCTAACTGATTAAAGTCCGAAAAAATAGAGCTTTTTCGATAAAATCTGCCATACCTTGTGACATAGTAATGAGGTATTGAAATGTCTTGTATTGTATACAAAAAATAAATCAAGTAAAAAGAACAATTTCCTTTTCATATAAGAGTTGCCTTTAGTTTGGTATTCACAGTTGTTATGGAGGGATTAGGTTCCAAATTTAAATGTTGTTTCTGTTTTAAATTATAGAAATAAAGAATATTTTTTGCTTCTTCACATATAATAGAATGCATTAAAAGTGTAGCAACCACATTATACACATACAACACTATCCAAATGCAATATCATCAACAAAAGAATGAACCACAAAACAAAAATAGTAGTTAACAAATAACTAATACGAAGATTAAACTATTGCATGACCCAAAGCTAAAAAAAAATAGAAAAACAACATCTAAATGCTGCCTAAAAAGCAAATCAACTGCAGCAATCTAGTAAAACTATCCATAAGTTTTTAGGTTGCAAATTACAAAAGACCATAATGGAAAATTTGTTCAATATAAACTGAAAACAACTAAGTGGTTCATTGGGATAGAGAGATGACACATTGCATCTCATGCAAGGATCGAAGTATGAGGGTGACACAAAGTTTACCAAAACTTGTTAATAGCCAATCAATTCAACAAACAATCAGGAAATCATTCCATATTCTGGTGAAAACCTGTTAGAAATTAGAGGATTCATAGTTACGGGTTTAATTAATTTATATGATAAATATTAATATGAACATTACATCACATAAACTATATGTAAATAAATAAAGTATTACTTACTCAACACGAATAATACGGATAACACCGTATGTATAGTGGAAAACCCCAATAAGGTAAAAACCACTTGAAATAACCTTTTACTATTAGAGAACCAAAGTTACATCCAATATTTTCCACCTCCTCCTTCAAAACCCTAATCACAAGGGTAAAATTATTTTACCTTTGATATATTTCACGAACATATCAAATGAGGACCTTAAAGTCCTATTTATACAAGGTGATCGGGTATGTCTCTCGACCCACCTTTTCAACCTTGAAAGGTTGACACATACACCTAGGTTAGAATATTTAATAAATAGAAATAAATAATTTATTTCGCATTATTAAATACTAGCCTAAAGTATATAACCAAGGTATAAATATTTAATAATAGAAATATAAATATTTCTAATTATTAAATAGTAACCTATATATTAGTGATGGACCCATATTAATTAAGGGGTGGCTAGTCAATTTAATCATTATGTTCCAACAAAGCCATCAATATTTTTTTTTATAGAGATCTCATGTATAGGAAAAGAGCTTTCAAGTTTCTATAATAGCCAAAAACAACTATAATGATGAAATTACTTACATCATATATTATCCATGCACTAAATATTTCATAAATATTAATAGAAAAAAAGACAAATTTCCCAATGGTTGTCATTATCTAGGAACTTGTGGACAATACGTTGGATCATAGTCCTTTTGACTCCTTTCTGTCAATATTCATGAGCTATACAAAAACTCATAACTCTTACAGAAGCCAAAATGAGCAACATTCATATCAAATTAGAATTTTTACCATTGTCCAAATATTTAGATAGTAAACAAATGAGAAAACTAACAGTTCAGCTGTTAAAAAATCTGTTCTAACAACAAAATTTCAGAGTAAAATCTGAAATAACTTAAATTAGAATGGAACATAGTTTAATATTAAGTTGTGGCATTCCAAAATATTAAAGGGATGCGTTAAAGTTAAGTCTACATTGTTTTGCTTGAACCAGATTTTAAGCACATCTTATTCAACCATAGCTTTCTTGACATGAACACAAAACAATCATAGTTGTACGATATTAACACAACATAATTCCACAATAAAATATGAAATAACGTAACTAAGAATGAAACATAGTGAGCAATTGTAAATTTCTAATATCGGCACAACACAATAATAGTATTACATCATCAACAAAACACAATCCGACAATAAAATGAGAAGTAACTTAAATTAGAATGGAACCGTGAATTGCTGAAATTCTGTGATTTCAAAATTTTAAGCAAGAAAAGCAACATTGTTGTATGACATGCAAAGTATTTCATAGCTTGTGTAGCTCACACACAGATACTGTAGCATACGTACAAACAAAAAGAAGCATATAAACAAGTAAACTAATATTTTTCAGAAATTTTTTGCTCCTTGCATTTTTCATCTTCTTTGCATGGTTCTTATGTTTAGTGTCATTCTTTTTCGTGTTCATGGAGACACCCATTTTTTTAACTTGTATGAAGGTTCACATTTCTGTGCATCCTCTTCGATGTCGTAAACAAAACCATGCCCCCTAGAGTGAGGCCTTATGGTTCAGAATTTTGAGAGATACATAATATGGCGGAAAATGGAGGTGCACTCTAACCATCTCAGCAATGTGTGGCTTCGGAGGCCTGCTCTGTTTGCAATGCAAATTGTTGATAACAAATAGGGTTCTATGGAACTTCTCGTCCTATTGTAAATAGGGTGTAGTGATTGTCATACCGACCAAAGGAACAACGATAACACTTATAGTCCTCATGTCACTAAAAGCACATTGTAAAGATGTTACACATAAACGAAATGACAACAAGCTGAAATAAAAAAAAAGCATTCACAATTATGAAAAAAAACTTTACGGAGGACAAGCTACTAAAACATATAAAATTATGAAAACAACATCCACTGGAAGATAAGCTGCCAGTGGACCCAACCTTTCAATCCAACGGGAAGATTTAATAGCCTTGACATCTAATAGTCAATCGCTTAATAAGGAGCACATTCTGGAGGCCTCATTGGGGAAGCATCCCCTCGGAAAACAATAATTCTTTCTGATGTCAAAGGCACGTGTCCCCACATGTTGAAAGAGAAAGGTTGTTGAAGCAAGTACCACGACCAGAAATCTGTTTATTGGAAACTGAAACACACATCACTTTTATTTCCTTCGTTAGCACAGTAACAGGTAAATCTATTTTTTTGGGAATGCATAAAATTGCACAGCAAAAATCATTGCCAAAGCAGATGTTTGTTGGGAAATGCTAAACAATACAGAATAATAGCTGTCTGCAGAGCATGCTCTAACGTTAAGGTGGCCGAAAGATACAAGTATCTTGTATTAGGGCCAAAATAAATTTATTGTACATCAAACAATAAGAATAAAATTTATCAACAAAAAAATGGAAGAGGATAAAAATTGCAACAAAGCATGGACACCAAAACAAAACATTCAAAAGCCTTCTACAATTTGACACCAATAAACCATCATTCTATTTTTTTAAAAGATAAATAAAACACTATTGTTATAAAACTAATGTAAAACAACTGTGTAGTAAAAGCCTTTAATTTGTTTTATGCCAAAATAAACACTAATCATCCCTCAAAACATGTTTCTTCATCAAATTGCTTCCAATTTTAGCCAAACCACTGTGTTTTTCTGTGCAAAAATGTCATGGAATTTACCTTTTCCCCATTCTCAAAGTTCCTCATAAGTTATCTCTACAACTCTCAAGGCTTAGGGAGGCAACTGGAACCCATTCATATCAACTGTTCTATTTCAACAAAAGTAAAAATCCCATTTATTCAATTTCAGTAGTCCAGTGTTAACCTTCCATTGCAAAGCTTTCATTACAGTTTTCTTTAATCCCTTTCAGCCTTATCCTGAACATGACCACTTAATACTATAATGCAAAATTAAACCTTGCAAAGATCATTAAGCCCTGCACAGATCAGTAATAAAACATGGAAGGCAAAGTATAAACATTTATTCTAATTTTGACACACATCACAGTAACTATTTAATCCTAACTAAAGTTGTATAACCCTCAAGTAACACTCTAAGAACAATTCTGCAACTTCAGTTGAAAATTACTTTAAGCCTTGCGCATCTATTTCAAAGTGAATATAAGAAAACTCAAAGAAAATCACTAAAACGTTGCCAAGAAAAAGTTAAACTTTGATAAATAAGGGACTAAACAGGCATAATACTACTTGCTAACAGGAAAACAAGGAAAATTTCTAATGTTCAGTGATTCAATGTTTGGTAACTAAAATCAAAGGCAAATGATTCTCTGCATTTATATACTTAAATATATTAACAATTAGATATCTCATATCACCGTGGTTAGGGTATCTCATATCTCATATCTCATATCTCTATGCACTTGTTAGTGTTGTTAGGGTATGTTGGATATTTATAAAACTTCAGTAGTTCAGCGCAAAAAAATACTTATAAAAAATAATGCTCTGCATGTAGCCAATGCTAGATACTATTATCATGTTTACTGTAAATAATGATGGTAGAGGCATAAACCAGCAGTGAGTAAAATTAAATAATACTAAGCAGTTGTATCCATGCAAAGAAAAAAACAAGTCAAGCTATACGTGGGAACTGGAAGTAAAAATGTCACATGTTAATGGATTTTGATCCCTTTTAAGCACCTGTAAAATGTATCAAAAAGTAATGACTATGAGGGACCTAATAAATTCGTCCATGTTGTGTGATGTATACTATCAGACTGCCTCGTAAAAGCACAACAAAGGAAACCTTATACATAAGCATTCCAAGTAAATTCATTTGGAGCTATAATATTACAAAAATCTTACAAAAGACACCTTAAATATGTTGCTAATGGATTAAATCTTTATCTGAACTTCAGTGGAACAATAACCGACAATTCCCAGTTAATCAAAACTCCACCTGTTACCCAAACCCTATGGATACAGGAACATAGTGATTAACAGAGAAAAATGAGCGACTCCATTCAACTTTCCATTTTCTATCATGTTGTGAAACAATTCAAACACAAACGAAGAAAAGGGTATCATTATTAGTTAAGTTTCTTCTGTAATCTATTTAGAGAAGCACTTAGATTACTTTGGACTTACATTGTGGTTAACAAGTCTAAGGAAGAAAACCACAAGGGAACTTGGGATACATCGAATGAATTGTTGCTGAGGTCCCTGCGAATACCACACCCAAACATTATTATTAGACTTCACAACATAAATGGGGGATCTTTGGAGGTAGACTAGCTTGCAAGTCTATATTACTCACAAGTATTGCAGGTTGCTCATCCCGGATAAGTCAGGAATAGTACCGTTCAATTTATTGTTTGAAATATGCCTGAAAGTACAAATTGATCCCAATAGTTACCACGCTAATCTCAATATATTATCTCTCCGAATGAAACAAAAATCTAATGCCACCTTTACGACTATTTTACCACTCTTTGGGAAGAGACACGCTTGAATCAAGGCATGTTATTTTAATACAAATGTTATGAATCTTACATACAAGGGAGAGTAGATTTTTCATGATTGATTAGGTTGATGATTAACATGAAAAAATCACAACGTGTTCTTCATCTTGATGAAAAACACAGTTTGTTTTTTAATGCGCTGAAAAACAAAGTGTTTTTCAGCACGTTGAAAAACATGACGGTTTTCCACATAGTTTCATTTACGAAATTGAATTTTATGAAATCACACTAGTATGAACTTAATATTTGAATTCATATTTGTCAACAAGAACCTTAATAATAAATGTCTTGAAATTCAATGTTCGATAATCTCTATATTTTCCATCTACTTGTAGATATATAGTTATAACGTTCTTTTTTGGATTAAACAAATGTTATCACCAATCATGTTTCAGGGGAACACATATCAAATTAAATGTATAGTTACATTTTTTAGGGGAAAATTTTTTGCTCAATTTTTCGTTAAGATGGAAAACTCAGAGTGTTTTTTATCAACATGGAAAACACCCCGTGTTTTTCAACATGCTGAAAAACACGTGTTTTTCAGCATGTTGAAAAACACGACGGTTTTCCACATGTTCAGGGTGGCCTATTTGAGTGTAAAGTATTAATTTGTGTTTGTTTCCATCGATTGAGCCCTAATACACCTAATGTGACAATTGAACATGTATTAGGTTTAGATTTCAAATCATTTATACCAATTGAACCCTAATACATGTTAAATTAATGTTAGGTGTTGTAGTATAGTTTACGGTGTTGTAATTATGTTATTTAAGATGGCAACTTAGTGTTTAGGGCATCATATCAATGTTTGGGTGTTTAGGGCATCGTATGATTGTTTAGGATGACACATTAATATTTAGGGCGTTCTAATTGTGTTTTGTAAAGTGACCCATTAGTTTGTAAGGTCTCATTATAGTTTTTAGGGTTTCATATCAAGTTTATGGTTGTTTTGTTAATGCTCAAAGTATCTTGATTGTCAATTATGTTATTTAGGTTGACCCATTAGTGTTAAGGTTTTTGTATCAATGTTTGAATGTTTAGGGTGGTGTATTAGTGTTTAATATGAGTGCTTATGATATCAAATTATTCTGTAAGGTGTCCTAATTATATTATTTACGGTGATCCCTTAATGTTTATAGTCTTCTAATAATGTATAATGTGTCATATTAGTGTTTATCAAGTCTTATAATTTTTTTAGGGTAAAACATTAGTGTTTTTTTGTGTCTAATTTATGTTATTTAGAGTAACCCATTAGTGTCCAAGGTTTTGCATCAATTTTTGAGTGTTTAGGATGTCATATTAGTGTTTAGGGTGTCGTATGAGTTGATAGGGTATTACAACGATGATTATCATTTTGTATGAGACCATGTGTTTCATTAGTGTTTAGGCTATCCTAATTATGAAATAGAGGATGAATCATTAGTGCATAGAGTATCATGACATTATCTAGGGTATTGTATCGAGTCTTTAGGGTGTTAAATTAATGTTTAGTGTATCCCAATTATTTTATGTGGGGTGACTAATTAGTGTTCAAGGTGTCGTATAAGTGTTTAAAGTGTCCAAAATTAATTTAATGTGGGTGACTTAATATTATTTATGGTGATAGAATTAGAATAATTATAGCTAATATTACGTTTTCATTCATCATTAGAATTAGAATACTTTTAGCTAATACTTCTAGAGATGTTATGTTAATGTTATAAACAAATTTTAAATTTATTGTTCATTTTATATAAACAATCATGAAAAAAATTAAATGTTTTGTTATGCGGAAGGAATGCAAATAAAATCTACAACATTATCTAAATGAAGTTAGTGATCATATAATCTTTCCAAGAATAAGTAGGAATTATACTAGTATGTTAATAAGTGAGATCGATAAAAAAATATCTTTTACCTAATACTTATGAAAATAGGAACAAATTTATGTTCATGATATACACATGGATGGCTTAAGAAAACAATTGTGGCAAGTTTTTACATAGTTTCTCGGGCACACATCTAGAAAGATGGCACAAACAACCTGGCATGTCATGTTCTATGGTTAGTAAATTTAAATAAGTTACATCAGCTCAACATGTGATGTCGATATATTCTGATCCACATGTCTTGAACTCTATAGTGTCATATGACATGTGAGAGTGAAATCCCTTAAAATTATTGTGTTCTAACTAACTGTAAAACACTAGGAGTGACATTGCAAAAAACAACTATTGACATTAGGAATATTGAACAAGGACTTTCTTTCTTAGATATCTCGAAAGTACAATACCTCAACAATATGTGTATCAAACTCCTTTTCTTCTTCAAATGATAGTAAAAAATGGAGTATGGGGCTTATATTGAATTCTACTAGAACGTGGGAGGATAATGGTGTTAAATGTATTCTAGATTTGATTTGGAACGTTGTGCACGTGATAGGTATGGCTAGGAATAGGTATGAATTTTGAATTTTTAGGGTTTGTACATGACTCTATAACTTGTTTAGGGTCTCGTAATAGTGTTTAGGGTGTCATATCAATGTTTAGGATGTCGTATTAGTGAATAATGTGTCCCAAATGTATTATTGGTGGTGACACATTAGTGTTTTATGTCATATCAATATTTTAGTGTTTAGGATATCACATTAGTTTTTAAGATATCGTTTGATTGTTTATGGTGTCATATTAGTGTTAAGTTTTCTTGATTATGTTATTTAGGATAAACCCTAAATTCTAAACCTTGAACCTTAAGTCATAAACTCTAAAGCTTGAACCCTAAACCCTAAACCCTAAGCCCTAAACCCTTGAACCTTAAAATTTAGAAAATAATTATAGTTTTCATTATTATTATTAATTAATATATTTGAAACTATAAGAAAAGGTGGAAATTTGATGTCATATCTATTACCTAATACTTTGTAAATAGGAACAAATCTATGTGCTTGATATACACAAGGACAAATATAACATGAAACTTTATCTTAAGTACAAATATATCGAACAATTATTTAGAAGTTTCTTTTCAAAACGAATGACGTGGTCAAATATTTTGTTTAGTATATAGACAATAAATAATAGTGTGAACTAGTTTATTATCATGGTATTATTGTAGTCACGTATTTGGTAATAAATGATAGAGGGTTTAGTAATTTCTACAATTTGTGTTTATTAATCACTGGTATGAGAATAGTTAATTATGTTGATATTGTGTTGGTATCGCTTAAATATGCATGCAATCTTTGAGATCTTAGTTGTAATTTCATTTCTCTTAGCCGTGTTAAATTAAATACAATAATAAAAATTTGATTTCTTGGATGCATTATAGTTGTAAATATTGAGAATGTGGAGATCATTTGTGTGTGTGTGTGTATATATATATATAATTAGTTGTTAAATATTCATAATTGTAATGTTGTGAATGTCTGATGTAAGTTGAAGCTATAAAAATTATGTGATATCATACTCTGACTCTCACTTTGGCATATGGGGGCAAGTTCATTTGCAAAGAAAGGAATCGGTGCGTGTTGAAGGGGCTTTCCCCTTAGGATTTCACATCAATAGTTGGGTGGTATACTGTGTTGAGCAGAGGTTTTTAAAGTCATTTGCCAACCCTCCACTCAGAAATGCACCCTCCCGTAATATCGCAACCGTCCCTTTTGCAATGGACAGTTGTGATATTATGGGAGGGTGCATCTTGAGTGAAGGATATCTGTTGGCATTTTTGATACTTTAATTTGTCATGGATATTAGCTTTATGATGTTGTGATTATTTTATCATATTGGATGATGTATATTTTATTTGACATGTATCGTACTAACGTTAATTGTATATTTATCTTTTGTGTACTAGTTACTCTTTTGTGTAGTGAATATGAATACCATGAGCCTAATTTCTCCCGATCCTGTTTGTAAAATGAAGAGATACAAAAATACGAGCTTCCGCGTAAACTGAAGATGAAGGGTGTTTGCATAAAAAGTTTGAAAACTGCAAGAGTTCCTAAAAATAGTCATCAATTTATTAACAATTTATAAATTATATGTATATTATAGATAGTTCAGTATGCCAATGAATACTAGTTGTTCATAATGTATAGCAAATAATTTTTATTACGATTCAAAATTTTAGCACCAATTCTAAAATTCAAATAAAAGTGTGAAAATTTTGAAATATCTATATTCCTCAATTTTAGTTTGTAAGTTCAATTTTTTTAAAAAGAACGGTATGTGGGTGTTGCGATGATTATTATTTTATTTTTGTTTAATTATTGTTTTTTATATATATGCATAAACATATATATATATATATATATATATATATATATATATATATATTATTAATATTTTAATATTTTAATTTTTAATTTTTTATTTGTAATTTTCTATTTTAAATAAATATGTTCTTGTTTCGATAGTTTTTATTGTTTTTAGCTAAATGTAATAATATTTTCTATGGAAGTTTCTCTCCACATTGAATAAGTGTATTTGAAATAATATTAATTTTGTAACAATCTTTGTCACATTATATTTATTATGTCGCATTCTTTGTCACATTATAGATGACCATATTGTGATATGCTTGTGCACTGGAAGCAGTAGGCAGTCCTATAAATTGTTGTTTTCCTTGCATTTCAATACTGTCTTTTATACACGTGGCTTTTGAATTAGACAAAAATTTGAATGCTTCCAATGTTTTAAGATGGTATTCATGTTGATGATGATGAATCACAAGTCAAAATTTATTTTGGAAAGTATGAAATAATTGTTTCATTAACGATGCAAAACTACATGTAATAATTTTTAGGATGGGAAGGAGGCCTAAATGGTAGAGCATGATCGATCTTCCTGTCCAAGAGATTATAGAGGAAAAGAGTCATTTTCATATAATTACCTAGAATGGACACCAATAGGGGATGAGCTGAACGTCGACATTTGTGCCACCATACTGCTCGTAAGACTACATGCATTTATAAAGGGGGAAGGTTCTAACAAAATTTTGAGACTACCTTCGCCCACACAAATCACAAGTCAAAAATATAGAAAATCCAAAACCGCATACAACCAAGTCATATTCTAGGTTTGGAAACTTGCTAACAAATTATTTTTTTGTATGTTCTTTTAGTAAACATTTGTATATTATTTGATGTTACCATTTTTAATGCTGCTATTGGTGTTCGTATGGTCCAAACGACAATATAAATAAGCTAGTAATAAGTGACAAAGTGAGTAGGTGTATAATTAAAAGGGGTTGTCGATGTCATTTCAATGTGAAGGTTTTTTATGGGAAACCGACAGTGGCCATAATATTATACAACCATCCATTTCATTGTGATGTAAATGGTGAGTTTTGTCATGGGAGGAATGAAAATACCATTAATGATCCTCATCTTAATGTTGCCCCGTACTTATCAAATGAATGCAAAACTTATATCGAGAGCCTTTTGTTGATGGGAGTCACCGTGGAAATGGCGTATGATAAATATATAGAGGATCCATCCAACGTGGGTATATCAAGCAAGAGGGATGAATACATGACAAGAAAGGACGTGGTGAACGCATGGAAAAGTGTTCACTGCAGAAGGTCTCAAAATCACATCGATGATGGCATGAGTGTGAACTTATGGCATGCGGAGGAAAGAGACACATTTTTCTACTATCAACGCCCAAATGGAACCACCGTTCCATTCATTATGGGGTTGCAAAAACAATGGATGTGTGAAAGAATGGTTCAACATTCACACAATTCCATAATCTCCATGGAATCGAAATTTTCTACCAACAAATATGGCATAACTAATTGGAATAAATTTTGAAATGATGTGTAATTTATGTATCATTAATAGTGTTCCCTTTATGTTATATTAAACTTCATGTTACCATTTGATGTCATATTCCTTGTAGTACCAATTATACACATTTCTTGTTTTTGATGAGCAAGAGGTTGGGGTTCCCGTAGTATGGGCCATTTCTTCAAGGAATAAAATTGAAGACATTTACGTGGTGAAGAGTCAAAAATGCACTCGCGCCGTGCCGGTGATGCATCATTTAAATCCAAGCCATCAAGTGTGTTTTTGTTAGGAGTGCTATTCATGGCACGTTCGATTGAAGACATTTACGAGTGGTTGAAGGAAGTCCAAAAATGAGGAAAAAGCCTTCGTGCCAATTGGCGCATCAATGCGCTCATTACGATGATGCATCGGCTGAAATCCAAGCCATCAAGTGTGTTTTTTGTTATCGTGTAGTGCTATTCCTATGGCACGTTCGCAAGGCATGGTTGAAAAACATGCACATGTATTGTAGCAAGGAGTTTAGGTGGAAGATTTTGAGAGACTAGGTATCATCATGTATGGTTCTGAAATGCATCACGAGCACACATTTCAAATCATTCAAGACTTCTTTAATATATTGAAAGATGAAACTAAGTTTCTCAAGTACTTTAGGAATACATGGTGTGAGAGCGAAGAACGTGTTGGTGAGTACGATCATTTGTGTGTTTCCTTATTAATTACCATCAATTATAATTCTTGGTTTATAGTGTCACTAATTTTCAATCTGTGTCACTTGATATCTATTTTGGCAACAAATTTTAGAAACTTCTCCCATGCGAAGAACCGCATCGTGGACTCGCCCGGAGATGTGCATGAATCAAGAAACAAACGTATCCATCAAGTCCTACCATTTTTTTTTGAAGACTAGATACTTGTGTGACAGACAAAAGAAATGTACTTACCGGATGGACTATTTGTTCTACACACTTGTTTACAAGGTGGAGCCATTTTACAATCATAAGAGGAAGTTGCAAAAATATGGCTTCTTGACCAATTTCAAAAAAGAAAGAAAAATATTGACAGTGGTTGAGAGAGAAAAGAGTATTCCAGATACAGATTGCCTTGCAATTACGCCTGATTGCATTCAATTATGGGTGAGGAGGAAAAAAACTATAAGCACATGGTATTTGGTAAGACAATGCAGAGCCTTTGACGTATGTGAATGCGCTTGGGCTATCAGAGGAAATACGTGCAATCATGTGTTTAAGGCATTGGATTTTTGCAAGCAATATGTGTCGATGTCATCATCTCAAGCACCATAAGTGATCAGTTATTAACTGTCATCATATGTTACCGATGTAGATTGCTACGCATAAGTTGTAATGAAATAAGCATCATACTGAAATTATTTTCATTTCACGTGTAGGAGCCAATACTTATGGGGAGACAAACAGGGTAAATGAAGACACATTTTGTGATGGCCACTCGTCACTATATCCATCATTAGAAGTGGAAGGTAATTCAATGTCATTGTATATGGCAAGTAGTGATATAGATTGCTAAACATAAGTCGTAATGAAATAAGCATCGTGTTGAAATTATTTTCATTTCACATGTAGGAGCCAATATTTATGGGGAGACAAGCAGGGAAAATGAAGACATGTTCCGATATGGCCCCTCTTCATTGTATCCAACAAAAAAACATGGAAGGTAATTAAATTTTATCGTATGTGGCAAGTAGTGATATAGATTGCTAATCATAAGTTGTAATGAAAAAAGCATCGTGTTGAAATTTTTTTCATTTCTCGTGCAGTAGTCAATACCTATGCAGAGACAAACATTGTAAATGATGGAATGTTATGGGATGGCCCCTCCTCACCACCTCAACATTCATTTACAGTTTGATGGTTAGTTGTTAATTCCTTCCATCAATTAATCAATGCCAATGATAATGTTCGTCACACATATTTATGATTAGATGGAATTGTGTATAATGATATTGAAAAACCTAGTGTATAAATAAATAACTTTCTATAATGTCTTATACGTCATAGGAACTCCTAAAATAGTTGGGGCTAGTGGTTTGATGATATAAAGTGATTCATATTTTATGGAACACACATCCAAAGAATTCTTGAAGTTAGTCTTTGATACATGAATGAGTACAAATGAACAGAAAAAAACATTCTTTGAATGTGTTCAAAGGTTTAGGAGAGACCTAGAAGCATCAAATATGTTGGATGTTTCTTTCAAAGGAGATGTCAATGAGACAACCACCACCCACATGCGTCCATGGTTTAGTGTGAGTAAAAAATGTCACCGTAGTGTGACTAAGAGGCCAGTCATTGTAGAAGATTTGAAAATCATGTTGAAGACTACGAATGCTTCTAATTTCCCAATGACAATCGTGCAAAGAGGAGAAAAACCACACAAATGGAACATACAGGTTAAAACATTGAACTATTAGTGTGATTGTGAATTCGTAATAAATTTTAATTATGGAGGTGAAGACTAACATATTGATCATTTATTTTGTAGGTGGTTCAAATGCAGATGAAACATCTCCCCATCAGCCGCTTATCTTTCAAGAATTTAGCGTCTGTGCAAGGTGTGTATTGAATGTCCTTAATTTCATAACATTCATTTACTGTATGTAAGGTAAAAATCCTTTGATACCTTGTCTAATATTTAATGCATTGTGTTGCAGATGCAACGGATATGCAGAGAGATGTATCTTATAGAATGAGCAGGTTGAGCTTTGGAAAGTAAATGTATGGCATGTTGAGTGGGCCTATATTATAATTGTAAACATTTAAAATTCATGTATATGAGATTGTACATTGCATATATTTAAAATACATAAATATGGAACATGTACAACTGACCTACTCTTTGACTATTTTTAGAGTATTTAAAAAAAGTGCTCGGTGGTGTTAGCCAACGTAGAACCGCTCATGTAATATATGGATAGTATAAAATATTTTAACAAACAGAAAGTTGATGTAATTATGATGAAATGATGTAATCAACAGTAACAAATTATCATGTCAAATTTTTATTGCTACTATCAAAGTGCTGAAAAATAAACCTTTTTCAACACTATAAAAAATTAACCATTGTTTTCCACAAGGTACAAACCGTGATTCTGTTCCACCTTTATGTAATAATGTAAAGCAAATACGATTCACCAAAAGGTGAAATGCTCGACTCTTTTCCTTCTCCTTGTAAACATTGACTCCGCATAAACTAATTTTCAGACGGAGAGGGGTTGAATTTTTCCAAAGCAACAGAAAACAGAGTGTGTTTTTCGCCACGTTGAAAAATGCACGGTGTTTTTTCAACACTTTGAAAAATGCAATCTGGTTCACCAAAAGGTGCAACCCATAGTGCTTTTCCTTCTCCTTGTAAACATTGACTCCACATCAACTACTTATTAGGTGGATAAGGGTTGACGTTTTCCAATGCAATGGAAAATGGAGTGTGTTTTCCACCACGTTGAAAAATACAAGGTGTTTTTCAGCACTTTGAAAACGCAATCCCGTTCTCCAAAAGGTAAAACCCGTGGTGCTTTTCCTCCTTGTTGTAAAAATTAACTCAACATCAACTACTTATTAGGTGGATAAGGGTTGAATATTTCTAATATAATGGAAAATGGAGTGTGTTTTCCGCCACATTGAAAAATGCATGATGTTTTTCAACACTTTTAAAAACGCAATCCCGTTCTCCAAAAGGTGCAACCTGCGGTGATTTTCCTCCTTGTTGTAAACATTGACTCCACATCAACTACTTATCATGTGGATAAGGGTTGAATTTTTCCAATGTGATAGAAAATGGAGTGTGTTTCGCCACATTGAAAAATGCATGGTATTTTCAGCACTTTGAAAAATGCAATCCCGTTCTCCAAAAGGTGCAATCCGCATGATGATTTTCCTCCTTGTTGTAAACATTGACTCCACATCAACTACTTGTTAGGTGGATAAGGGTTGAAGTTTTCCAAAGTGATGGAAAATGGAGTGTGTTTTTCGCCATGTTGAAAAATGCACAATGTTTTTCAACACTTTAAAAAACGTAATCCAGCTCACAAAAAGGTGCAAACCACGGTGCTTTTCCTTCACCTTGTAAACATTGAATCTGCATCAATTACTTGTCATGTGAAGAGGGGTTGAATTTTTCAAAAGAGATGGAAAATAGAGTGTGTTTTTCGCCACGTTGAAAAATGCATGGTATTTTTAAGCACTTTGAAAAATACAATCCGGTTCTCCCAAAGTTGAAACCCGTGGTGATTTTCCTTCTCCTTGTAAACATTGACTCGCATCAATGATTTTATCGTGGGATAAGGGTTAAAGTTTTCCAATGCGATGGAAACTGGAGTGTGTTTTTGAATGCGATGGAAAATGGAGTGTGTTTCCAATGTGATGGAAAATGGAGTGTGCTTTTCCTTCTCCTTATAAGCATTGACTCACATAAACTAATTTTCATGCGAAAAGGGGTTGAAGTTTACCAAAGCAATGGAAAATAGAGTGTGTTTTTCGCCATGGTGAAAAACGCATGGTGTTTTGCGAAGACTTTGAAAACGTAATCCGGTTCACCAAAAGGTGAAACCCGTGGTGATTTTTATTCTCCTTGTAAATATTGACTCTGCATCAACTACTTATCACGTGGATAAGGGTTAAAGTTTTCTAATGTGATGGAAAATGTAGTGTGTTTTCGGCCACGTTGAAAAACGTAAGGTGTTTTTCAGCACTTTGAAAAATGTAATCCCATTCTCCAAAAGGTACAACCCATGGTGCTTTTCCTCCTTTTTGTAAATATTGACTCCACATCAAATACTTATCAGGTGGATAAGGGTTGAATATTTCCAATGCGATGAAAAATGAAGTGTGTTTTCCGCCACGTTGAAAAATGCACGTTGTTTTTCAATACTTTTAAAATGCAATCCCGTTCTCCAAAAAGTGTAACCCGTGGTGCTTTTCCTCCCTATTATAAACATTGAATCCACATCAACTACTTATCAGGTGGATAAGGGTTGAATAGTTCCAATGTGATGAAAAATGGAGTGTGTTTTTCAACCTACTGAAAAATGCACGGTGTTTTTCAGCACTTTAGAAAACACAATCCCATTCTCCAAAAGGTGCAACCTGTGGTGATTTTCCTCCTTGTTGTAAACATTGACTCCACATAAATAATTTTTAGGTGGATAAGGGTTGAATATTTCTAAAGTGATTGAAAATGAAGTGTGTTTTTCACCACGTTGAAAAATGCACGGTGTTTTTCAACACTTTGAAAAATGCAATCCGGTTCACCAAAAGGTGCAACCTACGGTGCTTTTCCTTCACCTTGTAAAAATTGACTCTACATCAACTACTTGTCATGTGGAGAGGGGTTGAATTATTCCAAATTGATGGAAAATAGAGTGTGTTTTGCCCCACGTTGAAAAATGCACGGTGTTTTTCACCACGTTGAAAAATGCAATCCAGTTCAATAAATGGTGCAACCCGCGGTGATTTTAATTCTCCTTGTAAACATTGACTCCACATAAACTACTTGTAAGTCAGAGAGGGGTTGAAGTTTTCCAAAGTGATGGAAAAAAGTGTATTTTTCACCACGTTGAAAAACGCATACGATGTTTTTCAACACTTTGAAAAATACACAATGTTTTTCAACACTTTGAAAAATGCAACCCGGTTCACCAAAAGGTGAAATATGTGGTGCTTTTCCTTCTCCTTGTAAACATTGACTCCACATCAACTACTTATCAGGTGGATAAGGGTTTAATTTTTCCAATGCGATGGAAAATGGAGTGTATTTTTTGCCACATTGAAAAATGCATGGTGTTTTTCAACATGTTTAAAAAGGAAATCCCGTTCTCCAAAAGGTGTGACCATGGTGATTTTATTCCTTATTGTAAACATTGACTCCACATAAACTACTTATCAGGTGGATGAGGGTTGAATTTTTCCAATGCTATGGAAAAATGAATGTGTTTTCTGCCATGTTGAAAAACACAAAGGTGTTTTTAGCACTTTGAAAAAGGTAATCTAGTTCTCCAAAAGGTGCAACCTGCGGTGCATTTATTCCTTATTGTAAACATTGACTCCACATAAACTACTTATCGGTGTGGATAATCATGAATTTTTCCAATGCAATGGAAAATGAAGTGTGTTTTTCGCCACGTTAAAAAAACGTGATGTTTTTCAAAGACTTTGAAAAACACAATCTGTTCTCCAAAAGCTGCAACCCATGGTGATTTTCCTCCTTTTTCTAAACGTTGAATCCACATCAACTGCGTATCAAGTGGAGAAGGGTTGAATTTTTCCAATGCGATGGAAAAGAGGGTGTGTTTTCCGCCACGTTGAAAAACGTATGGTGTTTTTCAGCACTTTGAAAAATGCAATCCAGTTCTCCAAAAGGTGCAACCCGTAGTGATTTTCCTCCTTATTGTAAACATTGAATCCACATCAACCACTTACCAAGTGGAGAAGGTTTAAAATAGAGAAAGTTTTAAGACATGTCTAAAAACACACAGGTGTTTTTAAAAATTTTAAAAATGCAATTTGGTTCTCCAAAAGGTGCAATCCGCATTGCATTTCCTCCTTGATGGAACGATGTAATCCACATAAACTACTTATCAGGTTGACAAGGTTTGGTTTTATCAAAAATGTTAAGAATTTTGTAGTCTTAATGAATGGAAAAACTCATTTAAACTAAGATCAAATCATTGTAATGTATACGTAGTATGAAAATTACATGCTTGATAAGTACTTGAAATTCAAATTATCTATAATATGTACATTAACTAGAAGTAACATTCACAATACTCGCACATTTTAAATCTTATTCCAATTTAAATCTTGTTATTAGATTTTAAAATCTTATAATATTTGATTATGTTTTGAGGGTTTAATTATTATTTACTCTTTTAGAAACTAAAATATACGTTCAACCAACATTTTTGATGTCACTTTCACATGGACATTGTCATTTTATTACGAAGTCATATTTTATGTCAAAGGTCACCCTGACATCTTCGGTGTGAGCGACTGGTACTTTTTCTCATTCGACACCTTGTCCAGATGTACATCTTCTTCCATAATTCTTTGTGACCTTCGTGAATTTTAACAACGGAATTAAAGCTTGCTACTTGATTTTTGAACACTTTTTTTTCAATTCACACATCGTCTTCCAATTCTTAATTTCTAATTCCAACTCTTGAACCTCAAGCTCCAACTCCATCTTCTTCAAGGAAGCATCTAGTAATTGGTACAATAATTCCTTATTTTTCTTTGAAAATTTTAAATATTGCAGTCTAAGTCTTTCACGCTTGATTTTATAAAAATTTCCTTGTTCATTACAAGTTTCAGTTCTATTTCCATACGAAATGACGGGGATGACTCATCTTCTTATCCAACTTCAAAAATTTTGTTTGCAGGTCTCTCTAAAGTCTTTCCGAACACATTAGTATTGACACTATAGAATTTTGCAAAATCTTTCGGTTCTAACACTGGTGAGGACATGCGCTTTCCAACCTTCTTTTGACTTGCCATCTAATTAAACCCGTATTTAAACAACCGATAAATATATGTTAACATTCTAACATAATTGTAACCATATACCATTGTTTCACTCGGAATGTTTCGCTTTTCGGAATAGAGTTGCTTCTATCCTTTCATTCCTTTTAGAAACAGATGAGGTTAGGGCTAGGAGGAATACCTGTTGAATGTCGAGATGGTGTGCGCGTACCATAGAGAAAGATCAGGTTGACTGCGGAGAACTCCTTTTTGTCTTGGAAGGACTACCTGCAAATAAGAACACAAGACCACAAGATTTTGATTAGATAATAAATGAGGGAACTGCCTTGGGCCCAGGAAATATGAAACTTCCTTTCGAAGGTGGTCAGTTCCCCTGCTAATATGAATTAACACAAAAGACTGCAAAATATCAATTAGATTACTTGGTTGAAACGAGTAGGAGAAGGCTGGTTTCTGGTTATGGTCAGGGTAACCGATACCGGTTTCTGGTAACCGCCGTCGGTTGGGTCTAGGACCTGTAGGTTGATTGTTTTGGTGGGGGTGTTTGTAATTCTTGGTGTTGGTATGGTGTTTGTAAGGCTGGTTTATGGATGATATTAGGAAATGAGATGATGAGGGGTAAAAGAATGGGAGTTAGATGCGATGGAATCTTGGATAGTGGATTCGAACTAGATTTAGGAGGACTGTGATTCAAAGGGGATAAGAAATGTCATAACAAAGGACATGCAAGATATGACTTACTGGTTTTGGTGAGGATGCAAGTTGATCTCCTTTCACGCAAACACTTCGGTTTCTTCACTCGGCTCTACTCGGTCAAGTGAAGGTCTGGACTCTGTTTTTCACTCCCAATGATCTCTTGATTCAAAAATCATTCGACCTTTGATTTTGGTTCGGGGAGCCCATTTACAGGGAACCGGTGGTGGTTACGTAACCGACGGCGGTCGAGTAGGAACCGCATCGGTAAGGAAAAAGTAGGCTATTTTTAGTAAAATAGCCCACCTTCCCGCTTTTCTCCCGAGAGATCACCATGGGCTTGGTCAAGTGGCTAGAAGGTCGGTTTTGGATGCGAGTAAGGAGGCATTAGTTATGGATGTGAGTCTAGACCAAGTCATAGGTCTTAATTAGGTTAGTTTAGGGTTAGGGCTAGGTCATGATGAGGTGGCAAAGTGAGGTGGCGGGTCGGTGATGTGGATTTATTAATTACAAGGTAATTAATAAATAATTTGTAAGGTTTAGGTAATGAGGTTAGATTGCGAGATGAGATGCGGGTCACAAGGGGTCGTAAGACACAAATTTGGTGTCTACATTAGCCCCTTATTGTCGTGTAGCTTGTTTTGTAAAGCTGCACGGACAATAATATGAAGTGGTTACTCCTGTTAAGGGTATAGGTAATCCCCCTCAAATCTATCACAGATTGAGTGAACGGAAATCGGGGATAGGGTTGATAAAGGGTAAATGGGGTACAGGGATGGTAAGATGGTGGGGTAGGTCCAAGGAAGCGTGACGCATGTTGAAATGCAATAAGATGCGACTAGGGTACATGATTTGATGAGCAAACCAGCAATGCAGAGGCAAAGGTCGATAGTTTATCCAAACAAGGGTGATATAATCCTGGTATCCAAGGCATAGGAAGTAGCCCCAGGGTATATAACAGGTAAGGTACCGGAACGTTTAGGCATGTTCGGCAGTACCAAAAGGTTGGTTTGGTTGAGATAAACGTCACGGTCTAGGTCTGGGCAAAGCTGGTCGACAGATCAAGTCAAGGACCCTAATCATGCTAAAACACGAACAGGTGAGCTTGATTGAATGAAAACTACCTGATGGGTGGATAAAGTGTATGGTGTTGATTTTGGGTAAGGTATGGAAGTGGTACGGTCGTGGGTTGGGCCATGTTGTTGGGTGGCGGCCTAGGGTCGGGCCAGAAGTGTAAAGGGAGGCCTTGGGTCGGGCCAAATAGTGAGGGCGAGGCCTTGGGTTGGGCCAAATGGGTAGGTTGAGGCCTTGGGTCGGGCCAAATGGGTAGGGTGAGGCCTTAGGTCGGGCCAAATGGGTAGGTTGAGGCCTTGGGTCGGGCCGGATGGGTAGGGTGAGGCCTTGGGTCGGGCCGGATGGGTAGGGTGAGGCCTTGGGTCGGGCCAAATTGGTAGGGCGAGGCCTTGGGTCGGGCCAAATGGTAGGTTGAGCAAATGGTGTTCGACAAAGGTGGATATAGGTGATGTTGGTGAAAAAGGGGCGAATGGGAAATAAGGGAAAAAAGTGGGGGAGAGTTGGGAAGAGAACCGATGTCGATTCCTCAGGACCGATATCGGTGAAGCGATCGATACCGGTTCCTTAGGGCAAAACGAAAACGATATCGGTTAAAGACGAAAAACCTATAAAAACAAAAATACGGCTTGTCATTGTCACTTTTGTGATTTGCAAACCATAGCGACTTGTCTGACGTGGAGAGTTGATTTGGAGGTTTATTGAGTGAGGTGGAGCTATTTGATTGGCGGAGAGAGTTGATAGTGGGCCCGATTGAGGAGGAGGCAGCAGGTGATTGGCCGGGGACCCAGCAGATCAGGATTGGAGCCATGGCACAGGCAGGAGGAGCTGGAGGGGCTGGACCAGCTGGACCGCCACCACCCATCCCACCACGACGACGTGTCGTCGTACCGGTAGGTTCTAAACTCTTTATTTTATGCATTTGGTTGTATTAAGTGAGATTGGGGGTTTGGGTAGGAATTTAGTTGTTTTAGGAAATGAGGAGTAAATAGACGTAATTTGAAAAAGAGAGAGGGTAGATAGGTAAGATAGGGTAAGGCGGCTAGGTGTGTAAAATTTGGGGGTGTTTGGGTGGGTAGATGGGTAGAAATAGGTGAAAAATGGTCTTTGGGGGCCGCGGGGGTTTGGCTTGGCAAGAGACAGAGCTGACCGATGTCGGTCACTAGCGCACGGCATCGGTCGCAAAAATGCGAGGTGAGGTTGAGTTGGGGAACCGGTGTCGGTTGATCGGCCAGGTATTGGTGGGGTTCGGATGGGTTGAGGGTTTTTGTGGGTTGGGTGGTTTAGTGTGTGAGTTGGGTTGGGTTGGGGTTTTGGTGGGTTAGGTGGGTTGGGGTTTAGGGTTTAGGGTTTAGGATGGGTTTGTGGTTTAGTGTGTGAGTTGGGTGGGGTTGGGGTTTTGGTGAGTTAGTGTGTGGGTTTGGGTTGGGTTGGGGGTTTAGGGGTGGTTAGGGGTTGAGGATGGGTTTGGGTGGTTTAGTGTGTGAGTTGGGTTGGGTTGGGTTGGGGTTTTGGTGAGTTAGTGTGTGGGTTTGGGTTGGGTTGGGGGTTTTAGGGGTGGTTGGGGTTTAGGATGGGTTTGGGTGGTTTAGTGTGTGAGTTGGGTTGGGTTGGGGTTTTGGTGAGTTAGTGTGTGGGTTTGGGTTGGGTTGGGGGTTTTGGTGGGTTAGGTGGGTTAGGTGTTTTGGTGGGTTAGGTGGGTTGGGTGGGTTTGGTGTGGGTTTGGGTTGGGTTGTGGGTTTTGGTGGGTTAATGTGTGGGTTGGCCGTGTGAGTGGGTTAGGTGTGGGTTTTGGGTTGGGTGGTAGAAAGTCGGGGTGTGGTCTGGGGATACAAAAGGGGGTTTAGATGGTAAAGTAGATGTTATAATAAAGAGTAGGTCTAAGAATGTGGGTTGGTTTTGCAGCACGTCGCCGGTTGACGATGCGTGATAGGATGCCTCCACTATTGAGTCGGATGAGGCCACACGTATCTCGTGGCGCATTGGGCCATCATGCGCGAGGTGGGACTCGGCGGGTCCAGAGGCACAGAGTGATAGAGAGGATCACGGCCTGCTGGTCGCCCTCATCGAGAGATGGGATCCGGCGCCAATGTGTTCCATCAAATTAGAGGATGTGTATCGCATCCTGCGGCTACCGATCGAGGGAGAGGCAGTCTTCCAGGTAGATTCAGAGACTGCCATGGACAGCATACTGCAGGTTTTTGGGGATGCAGCCGCGCTTCTTACGTATCATAGCGCGAGCATTGGATATGGTGACATGTACCGCGCACACAGACATGAGACACGGCTTGCCGTGTTGATGATGATAGGGATCACCTGCTTCGCCCTCCCGGATTCAGAGGGAGGCCGCTTCCCACGAGCATTGATGGGGGTGCTGCTGGAGATGGTGGAGGAGCACACCTGTTTTGCATGGGCACCAGTGTATCTGGTGCAATTATACAGGGAGTTATGGGGCTATCGCCGGAGGAGGCGATTTGGTATTTGTTCTACATTTTTGTTGCACTGTTGGGCATACGAGCACATCGTATGCATCAGGCCGGTAGGGCTACCCCAGCAGCCAGGGCCACAGGTCGTATACCGATATGGTTTTCAGAGGTGGTTGGGGGTCGTGGGCCACCACGAGCGCTATTATGCAGGTCGGGATGTGGCCTACTATAGACACATGCTAGAGGGCCTTACAGCAGTAGACATTGTATGGAGACCCTACAGAGGTCACCAGCCTGGCAGAGGAGCCCGCGTAAATCTGCTGCCCCGATCCAAAGATACATTCCATTACGATAGTAGGACGGAGGTCGGGAGAGTACGAGCGGATACCCCTAGAGAGGGCACGTGGCGAGATGGGGCTACGACAGACAAGCCACCTCCCTTCCCTTAGACAGAGGGATGATGTAGAGGCCCCACCGCCCGCGCCATACCCTTTGGATCCGACCGGGTAGCGGAGAGACCAAAGGTGTGAGGGTGTGGATGATGTTGGGTGTACAGATCATACAGGTGTGGTGGGTCAGGTAGAGAGTAGCCGAGATAGTACCGCCACGCACAGCCCGAGACTGGCTATAGTTATCGGAGAGAGAGATCAGCTCGGGGTCAAAGCAACTCTTACAGGGCAGCTAGGCTGCAGCACGATAGGGGCCTTACAGGGGCAGCTAGCCCAGTGCTCGCAGTGCACGAGTAAAGACCACCACCACCAAAGACCACACCCATAGGTGTAGGTACAGCACGTGTAAGACCACCACCAAAGACCACACCCACAGCAGCAGTACAGTGCAAGAAGACAGCAAAGACCACCACCGCGGCCACAAAGTGCAGTGCGTGCTCGGGGTGGCATTGGTGTTAGGTGCCAGGGGACCAGCCCCAGCTCCTTCAGTGGCGCGAGATCGCTATATGGAGGTTAGAGCAGAGGCCCGATATTATCAGGATATTCTTGATAGTACCGGAGTCGAGTATCAGGCGTATGCAGCGCATAGGGCAGAGACCTCGCACAGCCAGAGATCTCAGGGAGGGGCAGCCACAGCTGGCGTGTCCGTGACGGGCAGGAGGCGAGAGGCACCACAGGGACCAGCGGGGAGAGGTGCCGAGGGCGGTGGGGAGAGCTGATAGATCCCCGACATGGTTTTGTATAGGGACACGGGCACCGGTCTGCGAACCGGTTGTATTGATAGAGGCCTGCGTGCCGACACTTATTCATTGTATTGATTCATTTATTTATTATATACCGGCCTGCGAGCCGAGTACGGGTTGTACATTTGATACCGGCCTGCGAGCCGAGTATATTTTTGATATGAGAGACCGGCCTGCGAGCCGAGTCGAGATTTGTGATAGGTATTGCGGCCTGCGTGCCGGCTTTGGTATATTATGAGATCACAGAGGCCCCGATGTAGGGCACATTGTATTTTTGAAAACTGGTATATATATATAGATATGATGTTTTGACTCACATGTAGTGTTCAAAATGTTTTTAAGTATTTTGTTAATGGTTTATGACATAGGATGTATGATGAGTTTAATTGACATGTTGATATATTGATGATGGTGATGTCTTTTGTTAATGAGATGTACGTATATATGGATGTCATGTTATATTGTGGAATGTTGCATGTTTTTGTTGGTTTTGTGACATTGAATGTATGTATCGATGAGTTGGTTCCAAATGATGTAGAGATTGATAGTTTCTTGATATTCGTAATTGATGGTTGTGTATTTGTATAAAATAAATGATGTTTTTGTAATTGTAATGATATGATGTGTGGTGGATGAACAAATGTGGTAAATGGTGTGGTTATGCAGAAAAGAGGCGGCGCGACAAAAATTTATGAAAGAATGAAGAAAAGAACCCTGTTTACAAAAAGCGGGTGTGTAACCGGGGTATTGGTTATGTAACCGATGTCATTGTAGGCCTTACGGTATATATGACCGATATCGGTTATATGGCGTAGAGCGAATGAGTTATTTAGGTATGAGCTTTCTAAAAATAGAAAAGCTAGATCGCGTGAAACAACTTGAGTTTTAATTTTAGAGCCATGCAATAAGTTAAATATACGAACGCGAGCTTTTGTGGCCGAGACAGGTATTTGCATGAGAGATTTGGGTGAGAAGGAAAAAAGAGACAAGGAAAGTGAATGTGATCCGAGATTCGAGAATGCGAGAAAAGAAAGTTGAAAAGGGTGGTGATCATGGCGAACGAGGAGAAGCATCCAAAGCAAGCTATGACAGAGGGAAGACAAGGGCCACCTCTGCAGCTCCAACCCCAAGAGGTATCATTTTGTTTGTGTTTTAACTACGCATGTTTTGGGAATAAGTGAAAAGAATAAGGAAGTAGATATGAGAAAGACAACATGATAGCGTATTCATATGTATAGATGAGGTGAGTGTTATGGGGTAGGTAATTCGGGGTTGTGGGTATGTCCCGTGTATAAAGGAATAAATGATCAATTTATTGTCGTGAGGTGGTTGTTTTGGGCAAGACGTATATGATTGGATGCCGACCGATACGGTTAGAAATAACCGATATCGACGTATATGTTAAATAAAAGGTGAATATGTATGTTGATTTGAGTTACGATGATAATGAGAATGTTTGCGTTTTGAATTTTGGTGTTTTGAAAAAGGATAAAGAGGAATGGGATTAAATAGAAATACACAGAAATATTTATTTTACCACACATGATAGATTATGGTAGGGGATGGTCGAGCTAACCTTGGGAGACACCATGTCTCCAAAGTGCTACCTACATAGCCCATTGCACAAAGCAAGGAGGGGCCTCGGATCGATGTAGTTCTCCCTTAGGACCAGGGAGAGATGAATTCAGGAGCAATTTGATACGGTTAGGCGAGTGGTTGGTTGGTAAAAGTATTGATATTAATATTGGTAAGGTAAGGTTGATGGTGTTGGTAACGAATTGGGGATGTTGTGAAAGGTAAAAGGGAAGCGAAAGTTAGCCTACCCAAGTAGAAGGGAACTATGTCCTGATGAGGATCAACACGTAATGATAGATGCAGGCAAGGAGGGAAAATTGCCCCATAGGTGAAAAGAGCAAAACAAACCACACAACGTAGAACGAGCTTGAAGCCCTAGGTACCGTGCATAGACGAGAAATCAATAGGTGAAAAGAGTTGAATGATCACAACATATCGTGTACGTCACGTCCCTTGAGTTTGAAACAGATGGTGAGGTATAGTGGATGGTATAGCTGAGATATGGAGAACTTGTTACAAAGTGAATATTCGACGGAAGAGAACCTACCCTAGATAGACAAGTCCATGACCCAAAAGTTTTTTTTTTGTTTTTTTTTTTTTTTTGTTTTTGAATGAGGATTTTATTTTATTGAATGTAGACCGATCGATGCGGGAAGTCTACAAGGATATTGATCGTATTACTCTTGAGGTCTTCACAAGGTGATCAATGCGAGAAGCTTCGATAAAGGTGACCGTGTATAGTGTCCTTCGAGGGAGCAGTCTATTTATAGTAGCAGATATGATTTTAGTGCATAGCTGTCCTTCGGGGGAGCAGTCTATATATAATAGCAGCAAAAGTTTGGCATATAGCTGTCCTTCGAGGGAGCAGTCTATATATAATGTAGATGGCTAGATGTTCTTTTGGCGTGAAGCATCTAGTTTAGTAGGAAGTTTGACTCAAGAAAATCCCATAAGAATACGGCTTATTTTAATACTTTGAAGTCATGGACTAGACTAAAAAAGGGGAAGGCATCGTTAAGGGGAGGTGAGAGGTGAGCTTGATTTTATTTCGAGATATAGGAAACAAGTGTATGTGGTGGTGTGTGAGCTCAAGGGACGAGTAGTAGGCGGATAAGAAGTGATATAACACTAATTTCAATAGTAGAATGGTCGAAGATGCAAGGCATTAAGGGGCTCAGGCTCAGGTTTACCATTAAGCGAAGCTAAACGATAAGTGCCTAATCCATAAGTGTGAGTGATTATATAAGGCCCAATCCAATTGGGAGCAAATTTTCCATGTTTGCTCTTTTCTAGTTTGGTTACATGTTGATTCTCTTTGAGGACAAGATCACCAACCTTAAAGGTACGCTCATGAAGTCGCTTATCATAAGCACGTTTAATGCGTTTTTGATAGATTTGAAGGTGATCAAGAGCTGTAAGACGACGTTCATCAAGAAGCTCCAATTGGGCTAACCGCTCTTGGCGGAAATCATCGTTGGTGAGAATATCCTGAAGGGATATTCTAAGGGAGGGTATTTGTATTTCGAGAGGCAAAACAGCCTCGGTACCATATACCAAAGAAAAAGGTGTGGCATTAGTGGAGGTACGAATACTAGTGCGATAAGCCCAAAGGGCAAAGGGGATGTGATCGTGCCAATTTCTTCCGGATTCACTGACAACTTTCATGAGGATTTTGGTTAATGTTTTATTAGAGGACTCGGCTTGTCCATTGGCTTGTGGATAGTATGGTGATGAGAAGCTAAGTTTGATACCAAAGTTGTCGCAAAGATCTTGCAACAACTTGTTTTTGAAAGATTTTCCATTATCTGTTATCAGGCAATGAGGAACACCAAAACGACAGATAATGTGATGGTTAATGAACTCTACGATTTTTTCTTTTTTAGTTGAAATGAGTGGAATAGCCTCCACCCATTTTGTGTAATATTCGGTTCCGTGTGATAATCCATCGGTGACGTTGCGAAGAGGATGGATGAATCTCACCAATAAGGTCTAAACCCCATCATGAGAAGGGCCAAAGATCTCGAGCGACTGGAGCGGGTGGCTAGGAGTATGTTAAGGTTGGCATGTTGTTGACACATAACACAACGCTTGACATATTCGTAGCAGTCGTTATTGAGAGTAGGCCAATAATAACCAAGGCGAAGGATTCGTTTGGCCACGGCAAGGCCGCTAAAATGCCCACCACAAATTCCGTCATGAACTTGTTGGATGGTATGGGTGACCTCCGCGCCGGTGAGACATCGAAGGAGGATGCCATCAAAGCCACGTTTATAAAGGAGTCCCCCCATAACTACATAACGAGAAATGCGTTTAAGAAAAGCGCGTTTACCAGTACTAGTAAGGTCAGAAGGGAGAACAGAGGTCGTAAGGTAGTCGTGGAATTGGTGATACCAGGTATCCTGTGAGTCAGCAGACACAGTATTTATCGTACAAATAACCGGGGCTAAATAAGATGGGGCAAAGAGTTGTTGGACTAAGACGAAAACTTCAGAGTCAGTTGATGAAGCTGGAATTTGCGAGGCTAAACAAGCCATAGTATCCGCAAATTTGTTAGTGGAGCGTGGAATGGTTTGGATAGAATAGTGAGTAAATAAGGCTAGAAGTGAATCCACGTAGTGTTTGTATTTTTGAAGCTCCTCATTTTTACATTGGTAGATGCCCATAACTTGATTAACTACCAATTGAGAGTCACCGAAAATATTGATAGATTTGATGCCTAGGTGCAGCGCAACCTGGAGACCCAGAACAAGGGCCTCGTATTCCGCTGTATTATTAGTGCAAGGGAAATCGAGTCGGAATGAAAGAGGCATAGGCTCAGCGTCGAGAGGAATAAGAACAATGCCAGCTCCTCCACCACGATGGCATTTGGATCCATCGAAGAAGAGGGTCATTGGATACGACTCCTCTGTGAGGGAAAGAGTAGCGATGAGTTCGTCGGGAAATGTAAAATTGGTAAATTGTTCCCCAGGTAAGGGAGCTTCCGCAAGTTGGTCTGCGATGGTTTGTCCTTTGATTGATTTCTGGTGGACAAACTCAAGGTCGAGGTCGGCGAGAAGCATGAGCCATCTGGCAATGCGTTGGTTCAGATGAGGTTTGGCATACATGTAATGGATGGGGTCTGTGTTGGTGATGACGAAAGTCTTGTGATTCAGAAGATAGTGTCGGAGCTTGGTAGCCACGAATGATAGGGCTAGGCACAACTTTTCTATATGTGTGTACCGAGTCTCATAGTCCACCAAAGTACGACTTATATAATAAACGGCTTGTTCGCGATTCTCAGAGTCACGATGTGCAAGCATGGCTCCTACAGCGTGGTCGGTGGCGGAAAGGTAAAGGTAGAAAGGGCGGTCGTCTTGAGGTGGGATAAGCACAGGTGGCTGCAAGAGATAAGTTTTGAGAGCGTCAAAGGCTTGGTGGCATTCTTCGCTCCATTGAAATCAACATCCTTCTTAAGGAGGTGATGGAAAGGTTGACATCGATCGGAAAGTTGGGAGATGAAACGTCGGATAGATTGGAGCTTACCTTGTAAACTACGCAATTGTTTGAGATTGGTAGGTGGGGGCATTTCTAGGATAGCTTTGACTTTAGATGGATCGACCTCAATGCCACGCAAAGAGACGATAAAGCCAAGAAGTTTTCCCGAAAGAACACCAAAGACACATTTCTTTGGTTGAAGGCGGACAAAATATTGAATCAAGCGATCAAAAATAATGGTTAACACATCGAGGTGTTCACTACGATGTTTAGACTTGCCAAGAAGATCGTCAACGTAATCTTCAAGGATAGTGTGCATGATGTCATGAAAGATATAGGTCATAGCCCGCTGATAGGTCGCACCAGCATTCTTAAGGCCAAATGGCATGACACGATAACAAAAGGTTCCCCAAGGAGTTATGAAGGCAGTTTTATGTTGATCGGCAGGGGCAACCAAAATTTGGTTGTATCCTGAAAAGCCATCCATGAGAGAGAGCATCTCATGGCCTGCAGTTAGATCAACAAGTTGGTCAATGCTAGGTAAGGGGAAGTCATCCTTGGGGCAAGCGAGATTAAGATCTCGGAAATCCGTGCATATCCGAAGTCCCCCTGTCGCTTTAGTGACAGGTACGATGTTAGAAATCCATTGAGGATAGTCAATAGGCAGAATGAAGGAAACAGAAAGGAGTCGTTGAAGCTCTTCTTTGACCAAGAGGGCAATGCGTGGATGCATTTTTCTCAATTTCTGTTTAATTGGCTTGGAATCGGGTTTCAGGGTAATGTTATGGACAGCAATGTCAGGATCAATTCCTGGCATGTCAGCGTAGGACCAAGCGAAAGCTTGGTTGCGAGCACGGAGAAAGGTAGTAAAGGCGACTTGTTCTGATGCGTTAAGGGATTGTCCGATCTTTACAATGTGGGGATCCTCCTCCGTGTGGATGTTGATTTCTATAGTAGATTCGTTTAGCATGGTTTGGGTTTCAGATGGTAGGGCGCGTTGAATATAAGAGTCATCCGCGCCAAGGTAAGTGAGGATGGAGTCATCATCCTGGCACTCAACAACATTAATTGAAGGCGAGTCCTCTTCGATCATGTCTGGATATAGAAGGGGAATAGAAGAGGGGTCCTCATTATCGCGTTGATAAGTGAGAGGACCGAGGAAGATAGCATTTATGAAAAAAAAAAGTTAGGAGGGATAGATTCGTGATCTATCGACTCAGTGGGTGACGATGGCAAAGTGGGTGATGATGGTTTGGTAGGGGTAACGTCATCTTCTTCCAGAAGGCAACTGTCACGAGGTTCTTTTGGGGTAAGTGTTCCTGGAAATCCAAGACCACTACGGTCATTATGTTTGCGTGTGGTGATGGGGATGAGCGTATGTCGGCCTTGTTCATAAAGACCAAAACCAAAGCCTTTCCAAGCACAGCGAGTCAAGAAGGTGAGGGCGAAGCGACGATTTGTCAGGTATTGGAAATCGGATTGGAAAGGAACCACACCAAGAGGAGGTTCAGGGGCGACGGAAGATGCGTCGACACCCCCATACGTTAGGTTAGTGCGGCAATGAGGAGGTCCGTAGGAGATTACTTCCCCCACACGACGGTCATAGGTAGGATGTGCATGTAATTGTCCGTACTCTTGTGGAGTATGGAAAGAACTAACGTTATATAGGCGATACTCCCCCAGCGTGAGGCGTTGAAAAACATCTACCAAGGGGTCTGAGGTTGGGATGTTATCCGCGGGGAGGGAAGTAGTATTTGCAACGGTGGTTTCATTAGTTGAAGGGGTAGGTGCGGTTGATGTGGATGGTTGAGGTGTGGTTGACGTGGATGGTTGGCTGGGTGAATGGGTGTCTTGATTGGCACAAGCACGTCATTAGGCCGATACAACATATTGCAGGTTTTGAATGGGGGAGGGTCAGCTTTTACGGTGTAGGACTTTCCCTCATACTCAAATTTTATACATCTATGTAAAGTGGAGGGAACGCACCCCATAGCTCGGATCCAGGGGCGGCCTAACAACATGTTGTATTGAACTCTCCCTCAAGGACATAGAAAAGCTCAGGTAAAGTACGTGGTCCTACACGAATGTTAAGGATCACAGTGCCTAAGGTAGAGGTAATGGCATCGTTGAATGACCGTAACATGATGGGGTTGGCACACATGTAGCTAGAAGGGATATTCATTTGTTGGAAGGCTTTTGAAGAGATGATGTTTAGGCTAGCGCCCCCGTCAATCATAACACGACGTACTCGAATGTCCCGTACGTAAGCGGAGATGAAAAGGGCAGGGTCAGGGTCTTCTGTACCAAAGTCAACAATTTCATCTTCAGAGAAACTGACTGCGGCAGCTTGTGGTGCAGAGACAGAAGTGGTTGGGGCAGTGGGTTGTTTAGTGAGAGAGGCAACGTGATTGGGTGTTAGAATGGAGGCAACGGGCAGGGTTTCATTAGGTAAGACCTCGATCCCTTGAAGAATTTCAATGAGAGCTTGTCGATGAGATTCAGAAGTCTGAATGAGATCATATAGTGTCATTTTTACGGGTGATTGGTGAAGTTGTTTGATCATGGCTCGATGGGAAACTCCATTAGAGATGGGGTAAGCGGGTCCACGAATGACCACTTTGGGTGGTGGTGCAATCGGGATGCTGGTCGGAGAAAGGGAGGACGCAGGTGTACTTTCTTTAGCTTTCTCGTTGTTTTTCTGCGCTCGGGTAGCAACACTAATCATGTTAATCTCATAGACTTGAGATGAGGAAGATGGTTGGGGCAAATCATGGTCTTCAAGAGGTGGAGTTGTAATGATGACAGATCTTGGTGAGGCGGGGACAGATGGTATAGGAGAGGGAATTGAAGCTGAAGGTCTCTCTCTTCGTAAGTTGTCTTTCTTAACCTTTGTAGCTGGGAGAGGTGACTGACGAAGGATGGTTTTTAAAGCTTGGCATCCCTCTACATCATGTCCTGGTGTGCGGTGGTAGGCGCAGATTTTAGACTCATCATAACCTATAGGTCGAGGTCTAGACGGGTCATAAAGTCTGAGTGGGGGTAGGGAAATGGTGGCATTCTCTACCAACATGGCAAGGATTTTGGCGTAAGATCCTTTGAATGGGTCAAAATCAGAAGAGGATGAAGGTATTGATTGTCTTGGTTTCGATACTGTTTGGATATGGTTGGTTTGTGCGGGTGGTGGTTTAGCCAAGGGGTGTTGACACGTGGTTTTCACTAGACGTGGCTTCTTTGGCGCAGAAGCTACATTCAGCTGGTTAGATGATGAAGCCATAGATGATGTGGTAGTGGGACACAGCCACGGAGAAAGGGGAGCGGCAGAAAATAAATCCTTTGATGATGGAGTTTGTTTAGGGTTGATGGGTGGACAAGATACGGGGGTGATAATGTTGATATACCCTTTGATCTTTGTATAGGTGCAGAAGGCGTAGGTCGTTTTGAAGAAAACGCAGGAGGTATGATATATTGGTGCAAGGTGGAAGGATGAGGTCCCAATATGGAAGGTAAGTGTGACGATGATGGTTTTGATTGTGATAGAGGCATGGGTTGGGTTTGTCTCCTAGGCGGCGGAGCGGCTTTATTTTTGGATAAATCTAGTCGCTTAGGCGGGTGTGTTAGACTGGGTATTGGTGGGGTCCCAAGTGTAGGGGAAGATTTGGTCGGGTTGATAGAGGTGGATGGGATACTGGGTATGGATATGGGGGGTGAGAATGAGGACATAGGCATTTTGAGTTTCTGTAAACACTTCGGGTATATGGTAGATGTGTCGGTATTGGTCATCTGCATTTGGGTAGAAAAAGGGATACTCAAACGTTCCCATAGGACTCGCCTATCTTCTGAAGAATGACAGTCTCCAGGTGTGATTTGTAATTGTTGCACGGAAGAAAGGTGGGTTGTGATTCCAATCCACTGTGGGTGTGATACAGGGGGTAAGTGAGGCACTGTATCAATAGATGTTAAGAGGTCAACCGGTCGTTGAAAAGATTTAGGCGATGAGGGACTAATGGGTAAGAGGGCATGTTCGAGAGGATCCGTCATGGTTAAAGAATTTGGTGATGTCGGTGCAAGAGATTTCTCGTCTAGGGATGTCAAAAGGAGTGGCGTACCTTCCTCTTGTGTGGCAAGAGCGGTAGGAGGAGACGTTTGGGAAATAGATAGGTTAGATAACATCCGCTCGCAGTCTTGCAAGGATGTGGTGTAAGAAAACGCGTTGATGGGAAGGGAAGTCTGGGCAGTTGATTCCTGTATGGGTAAAGGAATGATTTCGCCTTGTGTTGATGGTGGTGAAGGAAGTTCGGGCTCCTGTGTCAATGAAGAGGCTTGATTCAAAAAAATTTTTCGATAGAGGCTTTTGGTTGGGTATCAAAGACTGCATGGATCTCATGAACACTCTCCTCGGCTAAGATATCCTGGTTTGTGTTACTATTGGAAGAGTGATTCGGGAATGGTTTGTTAAAGATTTTCAAATTTCGGTTGGCAGGGGCATTAGGATTATCGAGGGTTATATCCCCTGCGTCAACCATTTCCTGCACTATGTTTTTCAACATCTTACAGTTTTCATGACTATGTCCTTTTACGCGGTGAAAGTTACAAAAGTCATTTTCTTTGTACCAGGAAGGTATAGCGCGGGTGGAGTCAAACCCGGAGTGAGGTTTAACAGGGGGCAAGGTGATAGCCCCAGCTTTGAGCAATTTTTCCAAGATGACACCATAAGTTTCTCCCAAGGGAGTGTAATTGATGGGCTCGGCTTTGTACTTATAGGTGGTTTTCGGCGGAGTATTGGACGGTGTTTGAGATTTGACCATCACCGCGTGGACAGCTCCTTTTGATTTGGAAGAAGTGGACGCGTGGGGAGCGGTGGTGTTTGGCTTGTTAGTAGAATCTGGAGTTCGGAAATTGGGGTTCTTGTTACGCAACCGCAATTTCTCTTCTTCTAAGGCTCGAATTTCTAGTTTCCGAGCCATGGTAAAGGCCTCATCAAATGTGTGGAAAGTTTGAATTTGAAGAGTAGGAGAAATGTGCTTAGCACATGCCCGCGTGAAAAGTTCGATAAGTTCAGCTTGAGGCAAGGCATATGTAAGTTGGTTGATAAGGCCGCGCCATCGTCCCACGAAATCTGCGATAGATTCGTCTTCGAATTGTCGGATGGCATAAAGGTCGGTGATGGATACTTTCTTAGCAATGTTAATGGAGAAATGATCTAAGAAAGATTGGGCTAATTGGTTAAAAGAGAAGATTGAGTGCTGGGTTAAAGCACTGTACCACTCCAAGGCGGGTCCTGATAAAGACATGGGGAAGGTGCGGAGTAACAAGGCGTCATCATGGGCAATCAAATAACAAGCATGTCTAAATGATCGCAAGTGTTGTTGAGGATCCTCCTTACTATTAAAACGAGTAAATTTCGGTAATTCCCATTGCGGAGGATATGAGTGAAGGGGAACAGAAGGGTGAATAGGCTCCCGAAAAACTTGCTCGTATGTCAAGGCGCTACGACTTCCTGACACAGAAGCCTCTAGATTTTGCATTTTGTCCATCATTTGTTTGATGAAATCTGTAGTTGGATGAGACGATGGTGCGGTTGTGGTAAACGGAGGAAAATTAGGCCAAGGGCCTCCGTTAGACACTGGTGGGGTTAAATGTTGATAAGGTATGGAGGATGAGAATGTTGAAGCAACAGAATAGGGATGTCCCATATAAGGTGTTAAGGTTACTGGATACGTGTATGGGAATGAAAAGGTAGGCGGAGCTTGAGAAGGAAAGCTCGTGTGAATAGGTGGCAGAGAGCAAGTCATGAATGGAGTTGTCTGAAAGAGAGATGAGATAGGGGCAGTCGGTGGTAACGATACATGGGGTCCAAAATTAGCCAAGGAAAAGCCAATCTGAGTCGTATGAACCTCTCTCAAGTCGTCGGATTGGGAAGGGGCTAAAGATGCCGGAAGCAAAGCGGTGTTATCAGGAGGAGTGGGAGCCAAATGAGCAGCTATACTAATAGGCATGCCAACAAGGAGCTGACCATCAGGCGTACGGTCAGGGGCATGAGACAAATAGTATTGTACAGCGCTAGGATTGGCATCCAGAAATTTGGCAAAGTCCTTGTCTCCTACAGGAATTTGGGGGATCTCACTGGTGTCCGTAGGGTTCCCTATAGAATGTGAAGGGGGTGATTCAGGCAAAGATACAGAGCAGGCATGTGAAACCATGGCGGCGGCTTGCTTCCGAGTAATAACAACCATGGACAAGAGCACACAGTAGAGTTTTGATCTATCAGGAACAGAAACAACCTCAGAATGATGGACTTGGCAGGTTGCTGGTTTGTCAGGGGCTGATGAAGACAGTAACCGATATCGGTTTAAACCGCCGGGGAACAATTTACGCGTCGGTCGCTTAACCGATGTCGGTGAAAGAAGACTGGAATAACAAGATATAAAAGGCTGCTAATTTGATTCTTAACAACGTTTGAGGATATTTGTCAATTTATTGATCACAGAAGACAAAGTATGACAGAGAAAACAAAACTGAGAACAAGCAAGATGCACACGCAAATCCTGAGACTAACCCTAGGGTTAATTTTAGTTATCGTGGGCTTATGCCTTCAGACTTAGAATGATGTCGGAATCCCAAACAACAAGACCTAGGGGAAGTGTCAAGTTTGTTTTGGCTTATAAGGTTACCTCAATCGGGCGGAGGAATACCGCGGAAAAAGGGGGGATGTTTGAGCTGTTGTGTTAATTATGAAGTGATTCGGTATGTGTTGTGCAGTGAAACTAAAGTTAATTTCCTGTCAATACCGTGGATATCACCCCCACGTGTACGACCTGTTACTTAATCTATATTCACTAGAATAGAAAAGCAGCAAAGCAAGGATGCAATGCACGTGTTTTAAACCCAAATCGAAAATGATATTCGATGAAGCAAAAGAGATGACTTTCACTAATGCAAGACGTGAAAGCAAAGCAAGTTCTTTTACCAAAATAAAACAAAGTACGTTGTGAATATCTTAAGAAGAAGAAAAACAACAAGTATGCTTCCTATATGAAAACAAGCAAGAAAGAAAGAAACCCAAAATGGGTCCCACCGGGCGTGCCAAAATGTTTCACTCGGAATGTTTCGGCTTCTGGGAATAGAGTTGCTTCTATCCTTTCATTCCTTTTAGAAACAGATGAGGTTAGGGCTAGGAGGAATACCTGTTGAATGTCGAGATGGTGTGCGCGTACCGTAGAGAAAGATCAGGTTGACTGTGGAGAACTCCTTTTTGTCTTGGAAGGACTACCTGCAAATAAGAACACAAGACCACAAGATTTTGATTAGATAATAAATGAGGGAACTGCCTTGGGCCCAGGAAATATGAAACTTCCTTTCGAAGGTGGTCAGTTCCCCTGCTAATATGAATTAACACAAAAGACTGCAAAATATCAATTAGATTACTTAGTTGAAACGAGTAGGAGAAGGCTGGTTTCTGGTTATGGTCAGGGTAACCGATACCGGTTTCTGGTAACCGACGTCGGTTGGGCCTAGGAACTGTAGGTTGATTGTTTTGGTGGGGTGTTTGTGTTTCTTGGTAGTTATGGTGTTTGTAAGGCTGGTTTATGGATGATATTAGGAAATGAGATGATGAGGGGTAAAAGAATGGCAGTTAGATGCAATGGGATCTTGGGTAGTGGGTTCAGAACTGGATTTAGGAGGACTGTGATTTCAAAGAACATAAGAAATGTTATAACAGAGGACATGCAAGATATGACTTACTGGTTTTGGTGAAGATGCAAGTTGATCTCCTTTACTGCAAGCACTTCTGGTTTCTTCACTCGTCTCTGCTCGGTCAAGTGAAGGTCTGGACTCTGTTTTTCGCTCCCAATGATCTCTGTTGATTCAAAAATCATTCGACCTTTGATTTTGGTTCGGGGAGCCCATTTACAGGGAACCGATGGTGGTTACGTAACCGACGGCGGTCGAGTAGGAACCGGCATCGGTAAGGAAAAAGTAGGCTATTTTTAGTAAAATAGCCCACCTTCCCTACTTTTCTCCCGAGAGATCAGTTACGGGCTTGGTCAAGTGGCTAGAAGGTCGGTTTTGGATGCGAGTAAGGAGGCATTAGTTATGGATGTGAGTCTAGACCAAGTCATAGGTCTTAATTAGGTTAGTTTAGGGTTAGGGCTAGGTCATGATGAGGTGGCAAAGTGAGGTGGCGGGTCAGGTGATGTGGATTTATTAATTACAAGGTAATTAATAAATAATTGTGTAAGGTTTAGGTAATGAGGTTAGATTGCGAGATGAGATGCGGGTCACAAGGGGTCGTAAGACACAAATTTGGTGTCTACAACCATACACGGAAGCAAAACACAACTAAGTAACCATATAGCATTTATCAGTAATCCACAATCCATAGTCACATTAATACATTAACCATATAAACAGTGACAACATCATCATTTATACAATAAATGGAATGTGACATAACAAGAATAAAAACCATCTAATGTGCTATAAACAGAACCACAAACCATATTCAATTTAATAAGAATGTAATACTAAATCGTAAAATTAAAACACATTAAAGTAACAACATCATCACACATATATACACTTGTCTACTAATCACACTTGTATTACTCTTCCTTATTCATCACATCGCATACTAGATATAACAATTTAAATACAAGATCTAAATAGTAATTAATGTGCACATCATAACATCAACCTAAAAAAAGCGTATTAGTGTAAAATCACATACATCTAATAATCATAATATAACCACATATGTCTATCCATATCATCTATTATGCTATAAAGGAAAAATTCATCAAATATAACTAATTATTTGCATACAACATAATCAATATCTATACATATATGTCTAATATATAAGTAAAATTTGTCAAATATGTAAGTGAAATATAAAATTTATATGACTGGTATATTCATTTGTTATCATTGTCTTGGGTGGGAGTTCCTGGTTTTTTTCCTCACTTACCGACTTGGCTTGCATATACATCTTCTTCCATACTTCCTTATGATCTTCGTGTATTTAAATAACGGTATTAAAGTTTCTTACTTGATTTGTGAACACTTTTTATCTCGCTTCATGCATTTTCTCCCAATTGTTAATTTCAGTTCTAACTCCCCGAACCTCGAGCTCCAACTTCATCCGCCTTGAGGAAATTTCTCCTATTTTGTCCAATATTTTCTTATTTTTATCCATAAAATATAAATTTTCCAATGCAAATCTTTCACATTGGTTTTGATACATCTTTGTCTTCTTTGTTACAAGTTTCATTTCTAAATCCATACGAACTGATGGGGAAGGCTCATCTTCTTGTGTAGCACTGACATCTTTGTTTGTAAAGCTCTTTGCATTCTTTTTGAATGGATAAGTGTCACTATCGAATGATTCATAATCATTTGGTTCTTGATCGGTGAAGCCTTGCGCTTTCCAGTCTTCTTTAGTCTTTCCATCTAAATAAACTTGTATTATAACAATCGATTATTATTTGTTACCATTCAAACATAATTAGAAAGGAAATAATGCACTTAACTTATACGTAACAAAATATTATCATGGATGAAATATATATGAAAGTTTCGTAAGCACATCAAACCCAAGTACGCATACATGGATGAAGAACACAACTATGTAACGATAAACCAAAAACCGTAATTCATAATACAAATAATTTGAAAACAAAATTGTGAATTATCTGCGATAAATTACTGAACACGTCAAACCAAAACAAACATACAAGGAAGAAGAACTCAACTATGTAACCACATACCATAAACCCTAATCCACAATCCATAGTCACATTAATACATGAACCAGATACATAGTGACAACATCATCATTTATACAATAAATGGAATGTCACATAACAAGAATAAAAACCATCTAATGCATGTTAAACAGATCATAAATGGATAACTCTATGTAACCCATAACCACAAACCATATTTAATATATCAGTAATGCAGTACTAAATCGTAGACCTCAAACACATTAAAGTAACATCATCATCATATACACATATATACTAATCCGACTCCTCACAATCAATGTTATACATACATTTTTTCATCTCCTTCATTTCCTAGTGTTAGCGACAGACAATATGTAATGCCTGCTTAAAACAACCACTTGAGACCCAAGAACAACCTAGGATTAGTTAGGAAAATTATGGAATAATTTTTTTGTTTAAGAGTATCAACAACTAGGTTACAAGGAAACAGATAGCACAACAAGATTTAAACCAACTATAAATAATGATTTATAGAATTTCCTCTTACCTCTATTATTAAAAAAACACAAGGTCAGAACAATGGATTAGATTAACCACTTAGATCAGAGGGTAATTTCTCACTCAACCACTCTCTAACTAGCTTACAGGGTTCAACTTGAATTTTCACAAAATTAATGCCATCAAAACTTCCCTAAATCATTCCCATTAGATAGGAAATTTTCTCACCTTTCCAATGATATAAAGAATTCCTCCTAACTCCTTATATTTTTCAAGTTATGAGCAGGTGGACTTTGGGGGAGAAATTTTCCCAAGGGATAGTCCGCGGGCCTAGGGAGGAAAATTTTCCTCATGCGTGGGCTGGCAGAGTGGGGAAGAACTTGGCGCATTTTCCCTCATTGGGTGAAAAATCACAACTCACCTTCATGCACCCGTGAGCCCGATGGGGGAGACACGTGTTGAGCGCTGATTAGTCAAGAGGAATGGCAGGCCAACGGAGTGAATGGAGACATTAAGTCTCTTAGTCACAAAGCACTAAGGGATCGATTTTATCCATGCCTACACCGATGCCAGGATGCCACGTGTCGCTCTCTGATTGGCGCAGGGAAAATCAAACCGGTGGGGGCAATAGGAAAACTAGTTTTTTTAAAAAACGTAAAGGTTAAAACTTGCGCACGCCTCCGCGCCGATCAAGCAAAACGTGCCACGTGTCACAACCCCATTGGTCATGGGTCCATGGGCCATCAAGCACTCAAAGAATTTAGGATTTCAAAAGGTGAAAAGTTTGAAGTTAAAAACAATTTCGTGCCTCCGCCGAGCCTTAGGCTGCCACGTGTCATCACATGATTAGATGTGGGTGATAGGGTGGTGGCGAAAAGTTAGCATTTTTTCCAAATCCCAAAATCAAAGTTTTAAAGGGAAATATTTCTCCACTTCTTCCGTCGACGCCGGGTGAAGCCATGTGTCACCCAATGATTGGATGTGGGTGACAGGGTGACAGAAAATATTAAGGCATTTAGCCAAAAATGGTTCAAAGGTTAAAAAGAATGCGCGGGCCCGTGCGTCAGCGAAAGAGGTAAATCCAAGGCAAGGTGCTGGTGTGGGCCGCAGATAAGAAAAGGAAATTTTTCCAAAAGGGGAAAAAAATTTTAAGTTTCCAAAATTCTTCTGTGCATCCATCGAGCCACGTGTCAGCATGTGATTGGTCGCAGGTTAGTGGGGATGCGGGGAAAAATGGGAAATTTTTCCCAAAGGAAATTTATCAAAAAGTTAAGTTTTTAAAATGGTCTGCCCCTCCGATGTGCCATGTGGTAGTACCTGATTAGGGGGGCCACAGACATTTTAGGGAAATTTTTCCAAAGTTAAAAACACATTTTTAACAGTTAGATTTTTTTTGAAGGCCAAATTGTTGTAAAATGTCAAATGGCCATAAATTTTGATAGAAAGCTCAGATTTGGAAAACGAGGACTTTCTGGAAATCTCTCGAAGTCCTCTTTACATAGGAATCATTAATTTCAGATTTTGATGAAGTGGTAAATTTAATGAAAATGATCAACGGGTTTTACAGAGCAAACTGGTAAAAGTTAACTTATAAATTTTTGTTCAAATTTGATCTCCTACTTTCTCAACTTTTCAAATAGACATGGAGACTTGTTTTTAAAGGGATTTAGGAAGGCTTAAAATATTCGATTAGTTAGAAAGAGTTGCAATTGAAATTTTTACATCATTGGGAAACATAACGACTGTACAAGTTTTGATTTTGATTTTACAAAGTTCTCAAGGATCTTTCTTAAGTGTTATAGTCAAATTGAGTTCCTTAGGACTTACTATGTCTAAATTTTAATGCTTCATTTCTTATTTCTATGATGTAGGTTTGAGATTTTCATTTTTAGATAACTTATTTCTAGTTTAAAAAAACAAACCAAAGATCAATATCTAAGGATCTATTGAACATTTTCCATCCTCCAAGTATGGGAATTCATTACATTATAGTCTAACACATTTAATTGATTCAACAACCTTTTAAGAGAAAAATGCAAGGTCTGATTTCAAAAATACACTTTACAACTTTCCTTTTTTAATTTGATTTCAAAATATAGTATACAATACATATCATCCTTTCACATTTCTTCCAAAATAGAGAACGGAATATAACTCTTTACATTTCACATTTCAATTTCAATCTTTCATTATCAATACAAGTATCTTTTCAAAATAATAACATATAGATCATCCACTTCAAGTGGGAAAGGTTACAATGTGTTTTATAACAACAAGGGACTGTCAAACTATCCATTCTCCAACAACAACATGTTGGTTTTCTTCATCTTCCAACTTGATCACAACAAGAATAAGGGGAAAGGCAACGCTCTCCACCCAACCAAGATATCCAATGAGAAGGGAGAATCCATCCTTCCTCATTGGCCCCCGAGCCCCAACCATAATGAAATAAGAGATGTAAATCAACTCATGGCAACAATGGCTTCCACAAACATACATGCAACATTTTCACAATAAAACATAGTCCAAGAAGAATGTAGTTCACAACTACATTAAACACATACAAACAAAACTAAGGCTTCATAAAGCAACCCAAAAGAGAAAGGACTATGGGGGAAGCTTCTTATTCCTCCCAATGGGAAATGGGAATCCACTTGAATAACCCACCAATATAAATCACCTCACATATCCTTATTGCCCCCCAAATTCCTCCTTATGCCCCCCAAAGTTTCTCCATCATGCCCTCCCAAGAGTAAGAAATGTAAGATATTTATTTTTCATGGTGGATCCCAATCCCAAACTCCTCCACAATGAACTTAATGCCATTGGCATTCCCTTATGCCCCCTCACATGAAATCCCCATAGCCTTCTCCTACACCATTTCCTAGGCAGTCTACGCAACCAACCAACAACACACAAGAACATTCACCATTTCATACATGTATATAAAGAGAAAGAAGCATTTTAAAAAGGGGCAAGTTCTTACCTCTCCATAATGGATTTTGTTCTAATAACACAAGCTTTCCAATGCCAAAATAGAGTCCAAGATCAACATAAAACAAACATGCAATGATCTCAAATCTCCTTCCACAAGCAAGAACTCCAAAATAGCAAGAAATTCACCCCAAGAGAAGTATGCAAAAGTTCAACAACCCAAAACAAAGCAAGGAGTTCAAATTTTAAAGGAGAGGGAAGAGAAGAGGATGATGTGGATCCATGTGGGATGCCACATCACAGTTCCTCAACCCCCAACACAAAAGTCAACATTATTCACCCAAGCATAATAAATAAAATGACAGATTTACTTACACACTCCAAAACAAACCCATACCCCAAAAAGGACTGAATTAAAAACATGTAAGAGAAGTGTAATTAAAACTTACAATTAGTCATTTCAAAATGCATTAAAAAGGTCTAATTTTAACCTCCAAACCATAGGTATGGTTGGTGAATAATTTTAAGAGGTGTGGGACAAGTTTAACTTGTCCCACAAGCCTCCAAATATAGCTCCAACGAAAATTTGAATTCCCAAGAGGAGGAAGTGTTTCATAATTTAAAATCTATCTTACATATGATACTAATAAAAAGGGGTAAGGCATCACAAAATAAACACATGCAAACATTAATAAAATAAACCACATTAATAAATACGTACAACCCCTTGGTCACATTTTAAAGGTGATTCCCCCATGGGAATCCCTAACAAAAAAGACACAAAAAAATACAGTTGTCATGGTGACCCTATTGAATTCTTCTAGAATTCTAATATGGTTGGTCTCCAATCCCCAAAATTGTTGTGATATTTTAACATGTAAAACATAAATACCTCCTTTGGTCTCATGGCCATATCAAAACATCCAAAATGATATAAAAAACATCTCAAGATCATCTATACATATGAATCACAACAACATCAAGAAATCAAAATTATCATTTTCAGTTTAATTAACAATTATACCATCATCCAATAATTTCCATACTAGATCTACTCGCAATATCCAATATCACATGTCTAAATAACATCCATAATATATCCATGTCAAACAATATATCATCATCCACATATAAAAATGTCTCTAATAATCATCATGCATAAAAAATGAATCAAGATCAATAATAATCCATGGTCTAACATCTAAACATCATACTAAATCAAAACATAATAATGTCCATAATAAGATCAACATTATCAAGATCAGTATCTAAAATTGTCAAAGGGAAGTGGGCACTACATCCCCCTCCCCTTAGACTCGACTTCCTCCTGGAAGTCATTGGAACAAATGTGGAAACTACACTCGTAACACGGTGGCATCCTCCCAAGTGGCTGCAGTCTCGTCGTATCTGTCCCAGTGTACCCGTACCTGATCAATCTCTCTACCTCAAAGGCCCAGGGTCCTGTGATCTATGATACAAATGGGCTCCACCATCACCTACCCCTGATCTTGCACCTACAAAGAGGTCCAATCCAGCACATGAGAAGGATCTGCAATGTACCTCCTAAGAATAGAAACATGAAACACATCATGTACGCGAGACAAGATGGGTGGCAAAACTAGATGGTAAACCAAAGGGCCGATACACTCCAAGATCTCAAAAGGACAAATGAATCGAGGAGCTAACTTAGAACCTTTTCCATAATGGATAGGGATCTTATGTGGTCTAACACGAAGGAACACCTTCATGCCCACAACAAAATTACATTCGGTCCTATGTTGATCAACGTACTTCTTCTGTCTATCCTGTGCCTCCTGAAGTCTCTACCTGATCATCACTACTTGCTGCTCCATGTCTTGCAAAAGGGCTGGTCTAAGAGATACCTTGTCCTCCAACCTATCCCAGCTAAGGGGTGTCCTGTACTCTCTACCATACAAAGCTTGAAAAGGAGCCATGCCTATAGAACTCTGAAAACTATTATTGTAGGAAAAATCCACCAAGTACATGTACTCCTCCCATCTCGCTTGATGATCCATCACGTACATCCTGAGCATGTACTCCAAAATCTGATTCACCCTCTCGATTTGTCCATTAGTCTTAGGGTGATAAGCTGTGCTGAAATTAATTCTCGTCCCGAGGGCATGTTGTATGGTAGTCCAGAAATGGGAAGTGTACAAAGGATCGTAGTCACAAATAATCTTATGCGGAATCCCATGCAACCTGAAAATATCATCCAAATAGACCCATGCCACTGTACTAGCTGTATAAGTGGTCTTCACCGGAGAAAAGTGAGCCACTTTTGTCAATTTATCAACTGTGACCACGATGGCTTCGTGGTGATATCTTGACATCGATAGCCCAACAATGAAATCCATGGAAATGTTGTCCCACTTCCACTACAGTATAACATGAGGAAAGAGAAGGCCTGCTGGATGCTGATGCTCAACCTTCACTTTCTGGCACTCTAAACAGTGTGAAAAAAATAGAGCCACATCTCTCGCGAAGTCCTCTCCAAAGGGTACGATGGTCTCAAGGTGGCGTGAATCTTCTTCACCCCAGGGTGGGCTGAACAAGGTGCACAATTTGCCTCTGTCAAGATGTCCTGCCTCAAGCCTTCATCGCTGGGAACATAAATATGGCCTTTGTGCCTGAGAAGACCATTGACCTCCAGTGAGAAATCATCAAACCTCCCTCAATGGGTCTCTAGGACTCGATCTCTGCTTGAACTGTAATGTAGAAGCTGTCAAGAGGAAGTCTGCTAAAGAATCCTCCTCCGTAAATCTGTACCCACCGAAGTGGCCATACTCACATGTCTCCATCTGCCGAGAGTGTCTGTAACCATACTCTCCTTCCCCTTCACATGCTCTATCTCCATGTCATACTCACAAACAAAATCCATCCAATGCTATTGATGAGCATTTAGATTGGACTGAGTGAAGAGGTGGCGAAGACTCAAGTTATCCATCCTGAGTGTGAATCTCTGACCAAGAAAGTGCCTCCATCGAACTAAGGTGTGCACAACTGCTACAAGCTCAAGATCATGTGTCGGATAATTAAGCTCATAATCTTTGAGTTTGTGAGACTCAAAAGCCACTACTCTACCCTCCTGCATTAGTACACCTCCAAGGCCTGCCAACGAAGCATCCATGCATACAAAGAACTCACCATGTGGATCCGGCACTGCAAGAATAGGTGTTGTAGTGAGACATTCCTTCAGTGTCCTGAAGGCCTTCTCACATCTATCTGACCAAAAAACTTCTTATCTTTCCATTGAAGGGAAGTGATGGGGTGTGCAATCTGAGAGAAGTCCTAAAAAATATCCTGTAGTAACCTGACAATCCCATGAAGCTACGCACCTTTGTCATAGTAGTGGGTGTTGGCCAATCCATAATGGCTCTAATATTGGAAGGATTGACTATGATACCTTCCCCAGAGATGATATGACCCAAGTATTGTACCTTGGACTGAAACAAAACACAATTATCTAAGTTCCCATAAAGTTGCTGCTCACGAAGACATTGAAGAACTTGCGAAGGTGCCCTCGTGATCCTCATACATACGTGAGTAAATCAAAATTTCATCAAGGAAGATGAGTACGAAGCAATCTAAGAAGGTCCTGAATACCCCATTCATCAAACTCATAAACACTGTGGGGGCATTCATCAAACCAAAAGGCACCACTTTCAACTCATAGTGCCCATATCTCGTATGAAAGGTAGTCTTATGAATGTCTACCTCCGTAATCCTCAACTGATGATATCTTGACTTGAGGTCAATCTTAGAGAACTTTGTGGCTCCCTTCATCTGATCAAACATGTCATTAATGCATGGAAGGGGATAACGATTCTTGATCGTTACCTTATTCAGCTGGTGGTAATCAATACACAACCACAAGGATCCATCCTTCTTCTTCACAAAAATCACCGGTGTACCCCAAGGGGATACACTAGGACAGATAAGTACTTTCTCTAGAAGGCCCTCCAGCTATAACTTGAGCTCACAAAGCTCTGGGGTGGTCATCCGAAAAGGTGCTCATGAGATAGGATCTACTCCTGTAACCAGATCTATATGAAAATAAATCTCACGTGGGGTGGCATCCTTGGTAGATCCCCTAGAAAGACATCTGCAAACTCTCTTAGAATGGGATGATTATCTAGTGATGGTCCACTAGACCCATCCTCCGACTCATCACTGACTGTAATAGCATACATCCGACAACCTCGTCACACACACCACTTAAGCTACATAGCAGAGATAATGCAAATAGAAATGGGTCTCCCGACCCCTAAAATTAATGACTCAACTCTAAGATTATCTGCACAAGATATAGTCTTATGATAATAATCCATCTTGGCCTTGTGTGCAGATAACCAATCCATACCTAAGATGACTCCATACGAGCCAAAAGGAAGAATGCAAGATATGAAGTAGTGGTGAAAGGCCCCAAATCCACTACACACTCCTTAACCGAGGAGTATACAGAGATCTTGGCTCCCGAAGCCATCTCAACATCCCAACAATGACCCTACCAAATTGTCACCAGCTTGCATCATTCTACTAAAGATGGTGCAATAAATGAATTAGAATAACCAGAGTCAAACAATATGGAGGTAGGAATACCCCCAATGCTACATGTAGTCTCTATAACTGTGCTTTGGTGCTCGGCTTGGTGGTTCTCAACCACTACATAAATCCTGTGGCTGCGTCCCATATCACCAATTGTTGACTTTGAGATCAGTACCTTAACCTTGTTAGGGTTCTGAGGGTAGTCTCTAAAAAAATGTGCCGCTACTCCACATCCAAAGCAACCACGTGATCCTCTCCAAGGAGTAGCACCCCCAGTAGGTGCTCTAGAAGTAGGTGCTATGGATCCTGATTATCCAACTATGGTTTGCTATGGCCTCTACTGGTGAGCTTTCATTGACTGAGCTCTAGGTCCACCTTGTGTCCTGATGGGACCCCTAGGAGGAGGCCCCATACTCCAACCTCTCTGTGCATCAACTCTCTATGGAGGTCTATAGGATGGGCAGGACTATTGTTGCTATGGTCTAAATGATGACTATGAAGAATTCTTACCACCACGAGGAGGAGGAGCTGACCCCCTCGATCTACTGTCCTACATTTGTGGTATGTGGCTCCTTACTTGGTCTCTGGCCTGCTGGGTCTTCCCCCGAGTCTCCTCTGCTATGTATGCCTTTTCAATGGCCTCTGCTAAAGTCTATGGGTAGTGGATCCAAACCACACCTCCAATGTATAGATTTAGGCCCCAGACGAACCTGTGGATCTGCACCTACTCATCCTGCATGTACCAACATACTAGAGTATATCCAAAAACCTACTCTCATACTCTGTGACTATAAGGAATTCCTATCAAAGGTCATGGAACTCATTGATCCTCTACTGTATGAAATTTCGTGACAAATATCTGCTCCTGAATCTCTCCTCAAAAAGATCCCGGTGACTATCTCGAAATCTACATGGAGCTTCGCTCCTCTCGTCCTCCACCATACTCTGGCTCCATCCCTCAATAGATGGATCGCAACACAAGCTTTCTTGTTGCTAGAACAAGTAAAAATCTTGAAGCAACCACTCAAGCTCACTAGCCAAGCCTCTGCCTGAAATCCACCTGTGTCACCTGATTAATGTGATGGCCGAAGCTTCAGAATCTCCCTGATGTGATCTGCAGCTATGGTCTGACAACCTTTAGGCCTCTCTGCATGCTCATCTTTGATCCTAGGGCTCCGAGACCTCTCTCTGTGTCCTCAAACTTGGTCGCCCTATCCCCTCAGAGGTGAATCCACTCTGGCTAACTCTCCCTAGAAGTTCTCTCCTCCATGCTCCTCACTGTGTGGAGGAGGTGCATGTCCCTCAATGGAAGTGACTCTATCATGTTTGGCTACATTCCCTCCAACTGATTATCCGGGTAATGCGACATTAACATCCTGAAGGGTCTACAAGATCTGTGGCAGAAAGGCTGCTACAACATGATCCGAGAGGTGGTATATCTAAGTTTGTGTGGAAAGACTCCTCATCTTGTTTACACCTCCTACACAGAAAAAAATGAGAGTTAGTTCATTATTTTAAGTCTCTTTCAGTTTCTATGTTTACTATCATATACAATTTTCAAATAGTTTTGTTTTCTAGATTAAAAGGTGTGCTAGTTTTAAAGTTCATGTCTCAAGTTTTCTAGTGTGCCCAATGGTCCAAGATTTTGAACCATTTCTCTGATACCAAGTGTAATGCCTACTTAAAACAACCACTTGGGACCCAAAAACAACCTACGATTAGTTAAGAAAACTATGGAATAATTTTTTTTGTTTAAGAGTAACAATAACTAGGTTACAAGGCAACAGATAGCACAACAAGATTTAAGACCAAATATAAAGAATGATTTATAGAATTTCCTCTTACCTCTATTATTAACAAAACACAAGGTCAAAACAATGGATTAGATTAACCACTTAGGTCAGGAGGGTAATTTCTCACTCAACCACTCTCTAATTGGCTTACAGGGTTCAACTTGATTTTTCACAAAATTAATGCCATCAAAACTTCCTTAAATCATTCCAATTAGATAGAAAATTTTCTCACCTTTCTAATGATATAAAGAAGTCCTCCTAACTCCTTATATTTTTCAAGTTATGAGCCAATGAACTTTGGGGGAGAAATTTTCCCAAGGGATAGTCAGCGGGCCTAGGGAGGAAAATTTTCCTCATGCGCGAGCCGGCGGAGCAAGGAAGAACTTGACGCATTTTCCTTCCTTGGGTGTAAAATCACAACTCACCTTCATGTGTGCTTGTGAGCCCGATTGGGGAGACATGTGTTGAGCCTTGATTGGTCAGGAGGAATGGTGGGCTGATGAAGCAGATGGAGACATTAAGTCTCTTGGTCGCAAAGCGCTAAGGGATCGATTGATTCGCACCTATGTTGACACCAGGATGCCACATGTCACTCTCTGATTGGCGTGGGGAAAATCAGACTGGCAGGGGCAACAGGAAAATTAGTTTTTTTAAAGTTAAAAATTGAAAGGTTAAAACTTACGCGCACCTCCGCCGATTGCAAAACACGCCACGTGTCACAACCCCATTAGTCGCTGGTCCACGGGCCATCGGAGCGCTCGAAGAATTTACGATTTCAAATGGAAAAAATTTTAAATTTAAAAATAATTCCATGCCTCCGCCGGGCCTAAGGATGCCACGTGTCATCACATGATTGGACGCAGGTGACGGGATGGCGGCGAAAAGTTAACATTTTTGCCAAAGCCAAAAATCAAAGTTTTAAAGGGAAATATTTCCCCGCTTCTTCTGTTGACACCGGGTGAAGCCACGTGTCACCTAATGATTAGATGTGGGTGAAGGGATGACAGAAAATATTAAAGCATTTATCCAAAAATGGTTCAAAGGTTAAAAAGAACGCGTGGGCCCGCGCGTTGGCGAAAGAGGTAAATCCAAGGCAAGGCGCTGGTGGGGCCGCGGAGACAAAAAGGAAATTTTACCAAAAGGGGAAAAAACATTAAGTTTCCAAAATTCTTTTGTGCATCCATTGAGCTACGTGTCAGCATGTGATTGGCTATGGGTTAGTAGGGATGCGGGGAAAAATGGGAAATTTTTCCTAACAATAATTTCTCAAAAAGTTAAGTTTTTAAAAGGGTCCTGTCGATATTAAAATTTTCCTCCGTAATTTCTATTTTATTAATGTATGTATTAGGAATAGGATATTGGTAAGTATAATTAGTAGTGGCGTCCGATAGAAGATAACAAAGGTTGCCAAGTCGATGCGGTGCCTCTAATAAAGTAGAGTACGGTAATAGTCAAAGTACAATATGAATGTTTTGGTAAAAGTAAATATTTTTCACGGTGGTCCATAATGTTAAAATGTCAAAGTTGGGGTAAGTAGAGAAGTATGGTCTACATGATTAGGAATTAGAAATATTATATTTGTAATAAGGACAAGGGATGATGTCATAAATATTTTGTGTATTTTATTTGTAGAAAAGTCTAAAAAGGTGGAACCCATGTGAGATGATAAGGTTTATCTTATCTTAGAAGATAATCCTACATGTAAAGGTAAGAGTTTAGGCATGGAATATGATTGGCCGGAAGAGATTTCCTATCCTATCTTAGAGATAAGGTGGATAAGCCTAAATTTCTATAAATAGAGAGGCCGCCCCTCTCTCATTTATCATAGAACAAAGTTGTAATAATTATTTTATGAATAAAATATTTATTGTGAAGGTGTTTAAGGAAGTCATCAAGAGGAGTAATTATGAAATTTATCTTATAACTATTGTTGGAAAACAAGTGGAGTTGGTAACACTTGGAGTAATTCATGGGTGAGATTGTAACAATTTCATGTTAAGAATATATTTTACAATTGTATTTCAGATTTGTCATCATTATTTTATGTTGTAGTCTATGGTATTCTTGTGTTATGTATGTTGTGTTTCCAAATTACTACCAGCAAACCAAAAGTTGTGTATTACTGAAATAATCATAGCACGAGGAGTTCCCGGTGAAATATTATCAAAGTTTTAGATTCGTGTTCTCATTTTGGTTCCGTTGCTGGGACCATTTCTCATTGGTGGATTTTCTGGAGAGATATTCCCACTTAGTCATAAATCATTTGGAGGGTAACCTTGTTTTTATTGTGCATAATAGTTACCATGGTAAAGTCACTTTTTACCATGCATAGTATTTACCACAGTAACTTCACTTTTTACGTTCAATAGTGTTTACCACAGTAACTTCATTTTTTTCCATAAATAGTGTTTACCATAGTAAAGTCAGTTTTTACCGTAGTAAGTCAAGTTTTACCATAGTAAATGTAAGATTACCATGGTCATTCCTATTTTACTGTAGAAAGGTGTAAAGTCACTTTCTATTGTAGTGAGTCCAATTATTTGTGCACATAAGTCTTACTGATTGTACTTGTGAGTTGGTATTTCATTGTGGTTACTTTTAAAAATGGGGAAGATTCATATTTTTTCAGCCCAATCTAATGAAGATGCTTCCTCTTTCATTTAAGAGTTTAAACGATCTTGCATTTTTAATGGCCTCATAAGAAGGGAACAATGGACTGAATTTTTCCTACCTTTTTGGATGGTTCAACACTTAGGTGGTTTGAAACACTAGGTGATAATGTGAAAAACTCATGGGATTTATTAACTGAAAGTTTTCTTGAAGAATTTGGTGAACAATAGAAATATGCAGATCTCATGATCGAGATCAAAAAGCTAGCCCAAGGAGAAAAAGAGAAGATAAGAGATTATCATGCTCGTGTTTTAGAGCTAAGGAGGAAGCTTGATGCCTAGATCATGAAGGAAGGATTAGCGGATGGGTTGATGAATGGCGTGGATAATCTCCTATGTAAGAACTTCATTCTTGGGATGAAGCCAAAGATCGATGAAGTATGACCACTCACAAAACAAGTGAAGTATGACCACTCAAAGAACCCTCAAACAAGCAAAGGAAGATCTGATCAAGAAGATGAAGAAGGCAAGAAAGCATGGAAGAAGAGCCTAAAGAAATTGTTGTTTGTAACTAAAGGTGGAGAGCCTACACCAACACCTTTAGTCCGGGCAAGCCACAACCACTCTCGGATGAGCAAAAATATTTCCCCTAGTACATCTACTAAGTATGAAGATCTCAATCAAAGAAGATGAGTCAATTAACTATTAATCTTCTTAATGAAAGGAATTTAGTTCTCGGGAATATGTTGGGTTTAGGAGATAAAGGTCAAAAAGAAATATAATTGAAGTTGTATGTTATGGTTGTCATAAAAGGGTCATTATAAGTATAATTGTCCGGATAGAGCTTCTTGAATGATCTTGTACTTGGACGTGTGAGAGATAATGATAAAGGATAAGCACCTGGATGAATTCTATTGATGTAGTAGATAGGAGCATAAATAATGAAGTAGATGTGTTTGTAATAAAAAGAAAGAAAGAAAAAGGTAACCAAGATGGAAATGATCCTAAGAAGATGAAAGGAGAGACTAGTAAGCAATCTCATAGATGAGAAGAAAGTTGGGTGTGCAAGACTTTTGATCGATTTCACTATAGGGTGAGGACCATACTCCATCTTAGAAGATCTATCCAAAAGGCCTCCGCAAATATTACATATGGTCAACTTATTAAGCTATGTCTAATCTAGAGGAGGCGGGAGCTGCATAAAATTTAAGCCTGGACTCAATTCTCAAAGAAGGAAGGAGGTTGAGGTCCTTGTTTTCTAGGATTCAGCAGCAGGCGGATCCCTACGCTCCACAAGCTAAGGTATTATGTAATGGTATTTCAATTCATGATGTCTTAGTAGATGGAGGTGCTGCATTTTATTGCTTAATGTAATGACCGAGTCTGTAATGAATATGTTGGGTTTAAAAATTGATCGCCCAACACAACACTTATGTTAAATTCATTAAATAAGGGAAAAACTAAACCGCTCAGAAGGTGTTGTTTCAAATGTGGCAATATCTATCATGGGTGTCAAATATGTGTGGTAGACTTCTAGGTGATGAAGAATGGTACTATTGTGTACTCAATGTTGTTGGGAAGGCCATGGCTAAGGAAAGTTCATGCAGAAACTACTTGAATGAAGACTTTATGACACTTGGGCGTGACAGAGAGTCCGGGAAAATCGAAAATAAACGTGATACATTGAAGTTCCACGGGTCAAATGTTGACTTTATATTTTGGGCAAAAAATGTCCTATGGATTTAAGTGATGAAATGTCCCTTTTCACGATGATTGGACATCTTCTCCTTGATTAGTCTAGTACCCCTTTGTCTCAAGTGGACACGAAGATGAAGAAAGTGAGGTTGATGTTTCTTTTGGACCGCTCGGGACATGGATATCCAATCACTCACGTGCCTTCAGCCCGCGTCGTTCACTCCTTAATTTGCTCAAGTCATGGCGGATCCTTTGTACTTCATCCTCCGATTAGTCCAACATGTCAAAGAAGTGGACACAAAGATGAAGAAAGTGAGGTTGTTGTTTCCCTCACGTCCCATTTTGATATCCTTCATGATTTTTCCCACACCGACTCATGAACCCATAAAATTATCTCAAGAAGAAAAATTGATGATCATCTCCAACAAATAAAAATATTGGTGATGCTATGATGGAGAGTGAGAAGGAATCCTACCTCCAACTCTTTCAAGGTACATACACTTATTCACTTTTGATTATAAGGAACTCCACCAAGTAAGTTGGGTAGAACATTCTATCTAGCTAGTAGATGGTGTTAAGCCCATAAAGCAAATGCCATATAGAATGAATCCTAATTTCTTCAAGACCGTAAAAGAAGAAATAGATGAGTTGCTTGATGCAGGATTTATATTTACTGTGGAGAATTCAGAATGGGTTTCTCCCATTGTGATCTCAATAAAAAAGAATGGGAAGCTACGCATTTGTGTTGATTAAAGAAAACTCAACAAGAAATAAAGAAAGATCACTACCCTCTTCCATTCTCAGATCAGATCTTGGATGAAGTAGTTGTCCAAGAGTGCTATAGTTTTGCAGATGGCTATAGTGGATACAACCAAGTTCGTATAGCGGAGAAATATCAACTGAAGACCACGTTCACCACTCCTTGGGGAACGTTTTCTTATAGAGTTATGCCATTTGGGTTGTGTAATGCTCCAGCAAAATTCCATCACTTGATGAATAGGGTGTTTGAACCCTACATTAGAAGCTTCATCAGAGTATTTCTGGATGATTTTTACATCTATGGAAGCAAAATGGACCACTTGCATTAGATGGAGACAACATTTCAAAGGTTAGATGAAGCACAAGCCTCACTAAACCCTACAAAGTGTGTCTTTGGATGTTCTAAAGGTGTTTTGTTAGGGTATGTGGTATCTAGAGATGGTATTGGTACCGATCCTGATAAAGTTTCAAAAATCAAAGAGTTACCATTTCCTATGAATAGAAGTAAGTTGAGATTATTTTTAGGCCATGTGGGTTACTATAGAAGGTTCATCAAGAATTTCTCAAAGATTGCACAACCACTAACCCGATTCTTGAAGAAGGATATTACTTATGAACCAGGAAAGAAGGCACATGAAGCTTTTGAACAACTAAAGAAAGATTTGGTGTCTTCACTTGTTTTAAAGAATCCAGACTGAGCAAGCCATTCATTATGTATACTGATGCTTCAGATGCAACACTAGGAAGTACTCTGAGCCAAAAGGATGAAAATGGGAATGATCATCCAATTTACTTTGGGAGTAGACAAATGAGCAATGCCGAGGTAAATTATACTGTAACTGAAAAATAAGCTCTAGCTATCATTTTTGTTGTAAAGAAGTTTAGAAATTACTTGCTAGGGCAGAAATTTATAGTTGTAATAGATCATCAGGCTCTAAAATATATTGTAAATAAGCCTAACCCATCAGGGAGGATAACAAGATGGATAATTTTACTACAAGAATTTGAATTTGATATTATAGATAGGCCAGAAAGAAGCATGTCAATGCAGATGCACTCTCTCGAGCCTATGATGGTTTAGGTTCATCTTGTGATAATGATGATTTCCTAGATGCAACATTGTTATCCCTTGACACAGTCCCTAGTGAATACATAAATATTTGGAATTATCTGAATTAATTCAAGTTTCTTGATGGTGATAATGCAAAGAATAAGAGGAAGATTACTCAATCCAGTCATCCATATTCTATTTTGCATGGAGTATTATTTCGAATAGGACCTAATGGATAGTACAAGAGGGTAGTTGGACATGATCAAGGGAAGGAGCTAATAGAAGAATTCCACAATGGTACATGTGGAGGAAAATTTTCTGGAAAACTCACAACAAGAAGGATCTTGGATGCAGGTTATCACTGTCCCACTCTTTTTAGATATTATTATAATTATTGTAAGAGATGTGATATTTTTCAAACACATGAGAATTGTAAGACTTCATCCCTATTCTTCCACTTGGTCCCTTTGAAAAGTGGGAATAGATATTGTAGGTCAACTTCCAACTACCCCACGCCAAAATAAGTATATTGTAATTGCCAAAAATTATCTAACCAAGTGGGTTGAAGCTAGGCCATTGAAAACAACTTCCATGGATGAAGTGGCAAGGTTCATGTATGAACGCATTTTCACCAGATTTGGTTGTCCATTATAAATTGTAACAGATCAAGGAAGCCACTTCATTAATGAGGTGGTAGAGGCCCTATAAACAAGTTTTCTATCAAGCACAGGAAGACAAAAACTTACAAGACAAGCACAAATGGACATGTGGAGTGAAAAATTATGTATTGTGTCAAATCCTAGCAAAAGATGCAGCTTTTAGCTACATAAGTGGGATAAAAGGGTTCATGCAACATTGTGGGCATATAGGGAAACATCAAAGTCAGCAACAAGATACTCCCCATTTTAGTTGGCTTATGGCATTGATCTAGTTCTTCCTATTGAGTTTGATATTCCCAATATGAGAGTTATGAAAAATGAAAGGATGGATAAAGTGATTCAGTAAAGGAAAGGTTAGTACAATTCATTTGCTAGAGGAAATGAGGGAAATAGTGAAGGATACAAGCTATAAGAAGAAAATGAAGCAGAAAGAGTACTTTGATCAAAAGATCCTTTGGTCTTCATTTTAGGTGAATGACTTAGTTCTAGCATATGATTCCAAATACAAAAAGAGAAGGCAGAGAAAATTTCTTTCGAAATGGATGGGGCCCTACAAAATAGTAGTTGTGAATGAAAATGGTACATATCGACTGGAGGAATTATATGGTAGTCCCATTACAAAATGGGTCAACCATGACAAGTTAAATATTTTCTAGGCACCATCTTCACAATGTCCACAAGAGTCTACTCCGAGGATGGAAGGGGGAAAATGTTGAAATTAAAATTTTCCTCCATAATTTCTATTTTATTAATGTTTGTATTAGGAATAGGATGTTAAGTATAATTAGTAGTGGCATCCGATAGAAGATAATGACACCGTTAGTACGGTGCCGCCAATAAAGTAGAGTATGGTAATAGTCAAAGTATAATATGAATGTTGTGGTAAAAAGTAAATATTTTTCGTAAGTGGTCCGGTAATGTTAAAATGTCAAAGTTTGGGTAAGTAGAGAAGTAGAGTCTACTTGATTAGGAATTACAAATATTACATTTTTAATAAGGACAAGGAGTGATGTTATAAATATTTTGTGTATTTTATTTGTATAAAAAAGTCTAAAAATGTGGAACCCATGTGAGATAATAAGGTTTATCTTATCTTAGAAGATAAGCCTACATGTAAAGGTAAGAGTTTAGGCATGGAATATGATTGGCCGGAAGAGATTTCCTATCCTATCTTAGAGATAGGGTGGATAAGCCTAAATTTCTATAAATAGAGAGGCCACCCCCTCTCATTTATCATAGAATAAATTTGTAATAATTATTTTATGAATAAAATATTTATTGTGAAGGTGTGTTAAGTCATCAGGAGGAGTAATTGTGAAATTTCTCCCATAACTATTGTTGGAAAACAAGTGGAGTTGGTAACACTTGGAATAATTCATGGGTGAGATTGTAAAACTTTCATGTTAAGAATATATTTTACAGTTGTATTTTATATTTTTCATCATTATTTTATGTCGTAGTTTGTGGTACTCTTATGTTATGTCTGTTGTTGTGTTTCCAGATTACTACCAGCAAACCAAAAGTTGTGCATTACTGAAATATTCAAAGCACGAGGAGTTCCCGGTGAAATATTATCAGAGTGTCGAATTCATGTTCACAGTCTACCCCTCTGATGTGCCACATGGCAGTACCTGATTGGATGTGGGATAGCGGGGGCCACGGACTTTGTAGGGAATTTTTTCCAAAGTTAAAAATCAAATTTTTAACAATTAGATTTTTTTTTAAGGCCAAATTGAAGTAAAACTTCAAATGGCCATAAATTTTGATAGAAATCTCAGATTTGGGAAAACGAGGACTTTATGGAAATATCTCAAAGTCCTCTTTGCACAAGAATCATTAATTTTTAATTTTGATGAAGTTTAAGTGGTAAATTTAATGAAAATGATCTACAAGATTTTGCAGAGCAAACTGGTAAAAGTTAACTTATAATTTTTGTTCAAATTTTATCACCTACTTTCTCAACATGTCAAATAGACATGGAGACTTTTTTTTAAAGGGATTTAATAAGGGTTCCAAGATTCAATTAGTTAGAAATAGTTGCAATTGAAATTTTTACATCATTGGGTAATAGAATGACTGTACAAGTTTTGATTTTGATTTTACAAAGTTTTCAAGGATCTTTCTTAAGTGTTATAGTCAAATTGAGTTCCTTAGGACTTACTATGTCTAAATTTTAATGTTTCATTTCTTATTTCTTTATGTAGGTTCGAGCTTTTCATTTTTAGATAAATTATTGCCGCTTAAAAAAACAAAATAGAGATCAATCTCTAAGGATCTATTAAACATTTTCCATCCTCCAAGTATGGGAATTCATTTCCATTCTAGTCTAATACATTTAATTGATTCAAACAACCATTTAAGATACAAAATGTAAGGTCTGATTTCAAAAATACACTTTACAACTTTCATTTTTTTATTTGATTTCAAAATACAGTATACAATACATATCATCCTTTCACATTTCTTCCAAAACAGAGAATGGAATATAACTCTTTACATTTCACATTTCAATTTCAATCTTTCATTATCAATACAAGTATCTTTTCAAAACAATAACATATAGATCATCCACTTCAAGTGGGAAAGGTTACAATGAGTTTTATAACAACAAGGGACTGTCAAACTATCCATTCTTTTGCTCCAGAACAACAACATGCTGGTTTTCTTCATCTTCCAACTTGATCACAACAAGAATAGGGGGAAAGGAAACGCTCTCCACCCAACCAAGATATCCAATGAGAAGGGAGAAGCCATCCTTCCTCATTGGCCCCCGAGCCCCAACCATAATGAAATAAGAGATGTAAATCAACTCATGGCAACAATGGCTTCCACAAACATACATGCAACATTTTCACAATAAAAACACAGTCCAAGAAGAATGTAGTTCACAACTACATTAAACACATACAAACAAAACTAAGGCTTCATCAAGCAAGCCAAAAGAGCAAGGAACTATGGGGGAAGCTGCTTATGCCTCCCAATGGGAAATGGGAATCCACCTGAACAACCTGCCAATATAATTCACCTCACATATCCTTATGCCCCCAAATTCCTCCTTATTTCCCCCAAATTTTCTCCCTTATGCCCCCCAAGAGTAAGAAATGTAAGCTATTTATTTTCCATGGTGGATCCCAATCCCAAACTCCCTCCACAATAAAACTAATTCCATTGGCATTCCCTTAATACCCCCCACATGAAATCCCCATAGCATTCTCCTACACCATATCCTAGGTAGTCTACCCAACCAACCAACAACACACAAGAACATTCACCATTTCATACATGCATAGAAAGAGAAAGAAACATTTTAAAAAGGGGAAAGTTCCTAGCTCTCCATGATGGAGTTTGTTCCAAGAAAACAAGATTTCCAATTCCAAAATACAGTCCAAGATTAGAAAAAAAAAACATGCAATGATCTCCAATCTCCTTCCATAAGCAAGAACTCCAAAATAGCCAAAAATTCACCCCAAGAGAAGTATGCCAAAGGTTCAACAACCCAAAACAAAGAAAGGAGTTCGAATTTGAAAGGAGAGGGAAGAGAAGAGGATTATGTGGATCCATGTGGGATGCCACATCACACTTCCTCAACCCCTAAAACAAAATTCAACATCATTCACCCATGCATAATAAATAAAATGAAATATTTACTTACACACTCCAAAACAAACCCATACCCCAAAAATGATTGAATTAAAAACATGAAAGAGAAGTGCAATTAAAACTTATAATTAGTCATTTAAAAATGAATTAAAAATGTCTAATTTTAACCTCCAAACCATAAGTATGGTTGGTGAATAATTTTAAGAGGTGTGGGACAAGTTTAACTTGTTCCACAAGCCTCCGAATATAGCCTCCAATGAAAATTTGAATTCCCAAGAGGATGAAGTGTTTCATACTCCAAAATCTATCTTACATTCCCTTACACATTACTTACACATTCTTACACATTTCTTACACATTACATTTAAGAGCAACAACTTCATTAATTACATTCTTATGACACATTTGATTTATTCATTTTAACAATGGTTATTCACAACATTAACACAACATATGATACTAATAAAAATGGGTAAGGCATCACAAAATAAACACATGCAAACATTAAGAAAACAAACCAAATTAATATATACAGACAACCCCTTGGTCACATTTTAAAGGTGATTCCCCCATGAGAATCCCTAACAAAAAGACACAAAAATACAGTTGCCATGGTGATCTTGTTGAATTCATCTAGAATTCTAATATGGTTGGTCTCCAATCCCCGACATTACTTGTGATATTTTAACTTGCAAACACAAATACCTCCTTCGGCCTCATGGCTATATCAAAACATCCAAAATGATATAAACAACATTTCAAGATCATCTATACATATTAATCACAACATCATCAAGAAATCAACATTATCATTATCAACATTACCATCATCGAATAATTTCCATACTATATCTACTCATGCAATATTCAATATCACATGTCCAAACAACATCCATAATATATCTATGTCAAACAAGATATCATCATCCACATATAAAAATGTCTCTAATAATCATCGTGCATAATAACCGAATCAAGATCAATAATAATCCATGGTCTAACATCTAAACATCATACTAAATCAAAACATAATAATGTCCATAATAAAATCAACAATATCAAGATCGGTATCTAAAAGTGTCACAGGGAAGTGGGCACTACACAATACTCCATCATAAAATCTAATACATTTCTTCTCATGTCTATGAACATAAGTTGGCGTGATGCAAAGAATGGGTGGGGCATCTGATGTCTTTTTCTGAGTATGGCATGTTATCTCAACCTGTACCGCATCATCCTGAAAGCCAACCATATAGTAAATAAGTCAATGTAGATGAATCTCTTAGTTAAACAAATAATTAAATTAAACCATTCATTACAACTAATTAAATTTAAATCCTCCCTAATTGTTTTTAAATCCCCCCAAATTTAGAATACCCTCCTTGATTATTTGGATAGTCACCTCCTTTATTTCCCTAATAACCATTACATTTTGGTATTGGTGAACTTTGAAGACTTGCATTTAAATGTTTTTTCAATCGAAAGTTGGTGTTGGTGTGATGTACATTTTTTTGGTGAAGTCAATGGCATTTTTCTCACAATCGCAACCCCCGTAACTCTCACCTCTTTCAATTTATTTGTAGAGTCTACTCCAAGATATGTGGTGATAATGGTTAAATTTACACACATAGTACAATGCATCAAGTGGTTTTTTCATGGCATCAATTTTGTCAATGAGCACATAATTTGATTATATTATTCTCACAACATATATATCCTACACTACAATTGTTCCTTCAAAATCAATTGTTACATTGGTAGTGTCATCCCTACCAGATTCATTCTTGTCACAACATCTTTTCTTGATTTGCTTACATGTGGACATTTCATCCTCCTATCCTTCTTCACAACATATACTACACCATATCTACTTGCTACAATATTTGGTGGCGAATATGTTCTTAAGGCTTAGCCGTAACTAGACTAAATTGTTTTACAATATCTCCAGCTCTATTTTAGCTACCACTTTTCCTTCGCTCTTCCAATGTTTCACTACCAATTATGACACCATCTCCAGTGGTACTCTAGTGCTTCTGTAAATATCTTAAACTCTTTTTCCATTGGTTGATCCTCTCAAATATGATAATAATCTTAGGAAAAACCATTCAGTTTTTCACTTCTCTTCAATGGCTCATCCAATTTACTCACTACATTTAGAAACCACTTATCAAAATCCTTCATTTTTTTCATTTCTTCTAAATAAAATATTGCATCTTGCTCAAGATTTTAGTTGGGATATCTAGAAAGTGAAAGTCATTTTTAAGTTCTTTATTCAAAATGCTCCACATCTTGGAATGTGTTGGGTTTATCTTCATTTGCCACTTTAAAGTTTCATCTCTTAGTGTCCGTAGGACATGAAACAATTTCAATTTATCAACTCCAATATTATAGCTTCTTAGATACAAATTCAACATGAACAAATGTTCTTGAGCATCCTTTGTGTCTTTTCCAAATCCTTGGATCTTTATTCCTTGTGCCAATTTTGTTCTCTTTTCCATGTCGATACCATACTTGGTAAATTCTATATGGATTTTTTATGTCATTTGCTTATTTTCTTCCTTTATTTATCCTTCACTATCTTGTTTTTGTTTCACTATTGTCTTCTTACTTTATTGTTCTTCACTTCTCTCTAGAAATAATTGTCCTTAAATATCTTACTAAAATCATGTACAATTTTCTCCTTTCTTCTTTATGTTTCTCATAATGGTTACTCAATTCTTTTCCCATGTATATCTCTTCCTCACTTGGTGTCTCCTTAAATTTTTAAAACAACATGGGGGATGGTGATTGGTCTAAGGGGTTCGTTTCCTCAAACCTTTTATTTCAATTAGGGTTGAGAGGGGGAGGAGGAAGGGGAGATGTGTAGGAGAAAGGGGGAGCATCAATCCTTGTGTCCTTGTTATTCTCTTAACTAATTTATTTTTCTTCTTTCATTATCTCCTTCACTAACTACTCATCTTCTTTTTCTTCTCTACATTATTCCCTATCTTTTTTCAGTTCTATCCATTTTTTCTTTTTCTATTCCATGAGTTGTTGCTCTTTACTCTAATATTTCTAATTCATATACTTTTTTATACTTTAATTTCTTCTTCATCATTACTTCATATTCCTTCTTCCATGTCCTCTCGTGTTCTCATTTATTGCACTCAACTTATTATTCTACTACATTTTCCTCTACTTCTCCATTAAACTTGATCTTATGCACCCATGTGGTTATTCCTCCTGGTCTTTAGTTCCCAAGGTTCATGGTACATTCTTCCTTCTTAATATGTCTATCCTTCTCCATATTGTTTAATGCATTCCATCCATATCCTCGTGTGCACCCCATGCATTCTTCCTTCTTGATATGTACATCATTCTCCCTATTGTTCAACGCATTCCATCCAATATCCTCATTTGAGACACATGCACTTCTTGTAGCCATCTATAATCTATCTCCGACTATGTATTCTTATCTTTTCTTATCCTTTTATACCAAGAGCAGAAGGTCAAAGCTAATTGTTTTTTTTGTCATCTTATTATACAAATATAGATTTATTTACAATCATATTGTGATGCCTTGGTATCCCTTTCGTAATCCCCTATTTCTAGGTCTACAAGAATAAAACTAGTTGACACACACACTAAATTCCCTTTTTTCAAACTAAATTTTCCTCTCACTCACTCTTCTCTCTCTAATGGCTACTTCTCCATTTTATCTTTCCATTGTCTTTTCTACTCGCTAATCTTCTCTTCTCATCATCTAATCCCATCCTCTAATTTGAAAAGGCATAATACATCCATAACTTAAACATTTTTTTAGTTATGAATTACCATCATGAATTTTAACGTGGTTTCATCACTCAAGTTCACCAAAAATGCCTTTCTTGCTCACCAAAAAATTTTCGTATGAAAATAACTCAACAATAGAGACTATTTGAAGGTTTAAAAAAATGCAGACTATAAATTCAATTATAGTAAGAAATTAGTCAAACATTTTGAAGAGATTCTTTGAGGCATTATGTCAAAAAATTCACTAGAGACATTTTGTAAAAAATTTCACAAAGACATTTTGTCAAACAATTTGTAGACCATATTTTTCCAACCATTTTGTAGAGAAATTTTGTCAAACAGTTCACATGCTTTATTTTTTTCGGGAAATGGTTTTACAGAGACAGTCAATTTAAAAATATGTGGTACTTAAAAAGATTTGCATCAGTCGTTTTAGATATACAGACATAAGAAGCACAAAAAGGAGCCAACCTCACCTATTTACAGCCAAATCATGGTGGAGCATAGACAAAAGATAAACCAAGACTTCTTGACTGTGCTGTGTATTTACATGATAGATATACCAAACATGAGATATACCACTCTTTCACTTGTAGATAAACAAGATAGATATATATGATAGATATACCCAATATATTTTACAATCTATATTTACATGACAAATATACAAGACAGATATACCAGTACATAAAGAAAGAAAGAAAGTGAATGCAAACACGAAAACACTACCATCGACACAGATAACATGAAATATTTGGTATGAGTGCTTATGGGAAATGAGAATGGAATCCGTCTCCTACTCCTTTCTCCAGCTCCTGCTCCTTTCTCCGGCTTTGAGCACCTTCAATAAAGATAATCCATCTCCTACTAACAGTGGTGACCGACGGGCTCAAAGGATCTGAATACATAACTCCAACCTACCTTAACTGTGATTCTTCTCTCTGTTCCAACAAAAAACGTGAGATGGCGTGCGATGGGGGATGATTATAATAAGTTCAACCTTCCTTTCGTGATTCTTCTCTCTATTCCAATGAAAACTGTGAGATGGCGTGTGATGGGGGATGATTACAATAAGTTCGCGTGATTACCAGAGGGATGATGTAGAGGAAAAGACTATAATTTGGGTGATGGTGTCATGATTACCAGACGGGTGCATTATGAGTTTGACGCAGGGAAATTTTATCAATAATTCAAATTTTGAAGACCCTCCATGTCACTTCGCTTCGAGCCACGTGAACGAGTGTTTTTCTGGGGACAATGATGATGTCATCTTTCTAGTGCATGATGATGGGGGATGGGTCATGGGGAGCTCTCCACTCACCATACATAGGTGTAATTTTAGTGGAGGGTAGCCACTAGCCAAGTTCCTAACTTGTCGGTGCAAAAATAAACTCCTTTGCAGAGCTATTGGAATCTTCCGACATGAAGGACCGATTCTACCACGTGGACAAATTTCGAGACGCTTTTTATGACGTAAACATCCTCTTCCCATCCTCATTGAATTTCCTTTCCATGTGAGGTTGCGAGGCCAAACCGGTGCCGCAGGCGATGGGATAGCATTACGCAGTGCCCATTTTATGTAACACTGGACATGGGGACGAGGGATCTCCTTCCGAGATGGTGCATGTCGAAACAGGGGTAACAAATTCATTTAACACACACCTTTTGGTGTAATTAAATAAAAAAGCATGATGTACTTACAACATCATTATTTTTGGATGCCAACCAGTGCCACCAGGAGACAACTACCTCCACTGAGAATGCACCCACATATGTGTGGAGTCCATTTTTTTACCATGCTTGCCATCACATGCACATGCAAAAGGCATGACCTGACACCAAAACCGGCACTGGAGGTAGTCAAATCATGGCCTGGGCGCTCGTATGCATGAAGGATGCTGTATCTTCTTGTCATTTTGTCGTGTGCCGCCACGTGAGGGTCGTGTATTTAAGGAGGTAGGTGAAAATGGTAGATTGTTCCGCCTAACTACTTAATGCCAAACCACGTTTCCCAAACCACTTAACCATCATTGAATACCAAAATGTCAGGATTTAATAGTTAGAAGCTTTCGTTGTTGTTTCACTGTTACATGCAGACCATACCAGAGGCATCAAACGGAACCATGTTCTTTATTAATCTACACCAAAGAAAATAATCAGTCATCTATTCACATTTGCGGCCATTAGGAAGGGACGTTCCACTACACATAGGAGACTGTAGTCATAGGTATTTTGACATTGAAAATCAAAGGATATTTAGGAATATATAATTTGGTTTATTTTTAATTATTTATCTTTATATACAACCATGATATTTTCCCCACATTTGATGTCTTTTTGCAATCTTGCATTGGTGTTGTGCATTCTTTGTCGTCTGAGATGTTACTCCCTTTAACATAGGCAAGATTATCAATCCACAAATCAATAATGGTTGGGCCTCTCAGCATATCACTCTACTAAAATTGGAGTTAGAAAAATTAATTATCACCACCAGGCATTGTTTGTGATTGAAATCCATCACATGACAAAACTTCTTACATTTTGATATAATTTTTGGGGAGGAAAGTGCTTCTAATGTTATTGTACTCAAAATCTATGTCTTGCAGCGTTTGGATTTCAATAATGCTGAAATCCATAGTTCCAGAGATGGAATTTCTGGCTAGTCTCCTACTCATACAAAATCACAATTAACCGTGTTAATTGACTCCAAAAACTATTGGAAATGGTCACTGAAAATAGGCATAGGACTTAAACAGAATACTCACATGGTTTCAAGTTGTGGAAAGTTAAAAACATTAGAAGGAAATGATCCATTCAACTTTTCGTTTTCTATCATGATGTGAAACAATTTAAACACAAACTAAGAAAAGGGTATCAATATTAGTTAAGTTTCTTTTGTAATCTATTTAGATCAATGCTTAGATTACTTTGGACTTAGATTGTGAGTAACAAGTCTAAGGAAGAAAACCAAGTAGATACAAGGGAGAGTAGATTTGTCATGATTGATTAGGTCGATGGCTAACATGAGGAAATCATAGCTTGTTCTCCATCTTGTTGAAAAACACAGTGTGTTTTTCATCAAGATGGAAAACACACTATGTTTTTCAACATGCTGAAAAACACGACGGTTTTCCACATGTTCAGGGTGGCCTATTTGAGTGCCAAGTATTAGTTTGTGTTTGTTTCCATCGATCGAGCCCTAATACACCTAATGTGACAATTGAACATGTATTAGGGATATATTTGGAATCATTTATACCAATTGAACCCTAATACATGTTAAATTAATGTTAGGTGTTGTATTATAGTTTAGGGTGTTGTAATTGTGTTATTTAAGATGACAAGTTAGTGTTTAGGGCATCATATCAATGTTTGGGTGTTTAGGGTATCATATTATTGTTTAGGATGACACATTAATATTTAGGGCATTATAATTGTGTTTTGTAAAGTGGCCAATTAGTTTGTAAGGTCTCATTATAGTTTTTAGGGTTTCATATCAGGTTTACGGTTGTTTTGTTAATGCTCAAAGTATCTCGATTGTCATTTATGTTATTTAGGTTTACCCATTAGTGTTAAGGTTTTTGTAACAATGTTTGAATGTTTAATATGAGTGCTTATGATATCAAATTATTCTATAAGGTGTCCTAATTATATTATATACGATGATCCCTTAATGTTTATAGTCTTCTAATAGTGTATAATGTTTCATATTAGTGTTTATCATGTCTTATAATTTTTTTAGGGTAAAACATTTGTGTTTTTTTGTGTCTAAATTATGTTATTTAGAGTAACCCATTAGTGTCCAAGTTTTTACATCAATTTTTGAGTGTTTAGGATGTCAAAAAGTGTTTAGGGTGTCATATTAGTGTTTAGGGTGTCGTATGAGTTAATAGGGTATTAAAGTGAGGATTATCATTTTGCATGAGACCAAGTGTTTAATTATTGATTAGGTTATCCTAATTATGAAATAGAGGATGAATCATTAGTGCATAGAGTATCATGACATTATTTAGGGTGTTAAATTAATGTTTAGTGTGTCTAAAATATTTTATGTGGTGTGACTAATTAGTGTTCAAGGTGTCGAGCAGCATTTACACAGGCATTCATGGGAAGTGTTATGACAACAATGGCTACACTATTCATCATTCCCATCACGTGAGAAAAAATAGAGAAAGGCGGGTTGGAAACTGTGTCTATTATAGAATTCCTCATAGGGATTTTGAAGTTTACACTTTCAATCACTTAAGCATGGTGAAAATGGGAGGAGCCCCTTGTCAGATCGAGCCCAGCGTGGACCCAGAGTGGAAGAATAATGAAGAGCTTTGGAATCTTCTCAACCAGGGAGGCATTACTAATTTTATTGAGAAGATACAGGGTCACGACCAAAGAATTTCCATGTAATTTGCAAAGGATTGGAAGGACCGAAAAGTTGAATATGGTGGAATTTTTTTGATCAATGAAGAGTTAATCACTGAAGCTATATGCCTTGGAATGGATGGGTACCACTTTTTCAATAAAAGGATTGATAGGCCTGCTGAGGATAGGAAATTTGTGGAGGGTAATGAGAAACTGGTATTTTTCATGGTGGGTTTGAAAATCAGCTCTATCCCTCCACCTTTTGACAAGGTCACTCGTATGATGGTGCGATACATCTCTTTAGAGGGGAGATTTGTCACAGTGCCCTTAAAACATCTTGTGTTCCTCAATCACTTCCGTAGAAATTTCACGGTATGTTTCCCTCATTACCTACTTAATTCTCTTGAGCACTCCATTTTGGAATTCCAAAATTATACTCGTGCGGTCCCTTTGCATCAAGGTCTTATTTTATTATTGCATAAACTTTGTCTTCTTAAGCTTCCCGGCATTCTAATTTCCCCCATCTCTGTTCCATCTTTTCCCCTCAATGTTGCCAATACCCCAATCTCTTCTCCTTCTATCCCCATCTCTATTGCTACTACCCCTATGCCTTCCTTCTCGGCTCCCCCTGTCATCCCCCACCTCTACTCCCACCCCTTTGCCTCCACTTCGACTGCACTCTATAACTAGGTCTTCTAAAAGATTGAACCTGGATACCCCTTTTTCGGGGAACGTCCTCAGGACTTGGAGGTTGCTCATAATCTCCTTCATATTAGCAGTATGGGTTCTCAGGAGACACACACTAAGAGCTCCACAAAAAGGCTGGAAGCATTAGAAATAGACATGTTGTTGTTGAAAGAAGAAGTCAAAAACTTGGCTAACAAAAAAGGTAAGAGGATGAAGGAGGAGGAGGCTGATATTGACAATAAACATGTTGAAGATATCTACAAAAAACTTTACTCCCTGGACAACCGTCTAAGGAAAACCAAGACTCTCCATGACCATAATATGGCTATATTTAGTGCAATCGAGGAATTTATTGAGCAGCATGTCCGTTGCGTCTCTAATCTTAGTGGAATACTAGCAACTATTTGGGGCACCAAATTAGAAAGCAAACAAACCATTCGACATTTGGATATTAATGAACCTACTCATATGATGGAATTGGCTATGTTCACCTCATGATAGACTATATAAATCCAGAATTTCCAAAGCCGCCAAGAAGTAATTGTGGATCCACGCTGCTTTTGCTGCCTTCTTTCGTGTTTTTGCTATTTTGTTGCTATTTTTTTGCTGCTCTTCTGTAGTGTTCGAACTGGTTTGATGTTTTGGGGTAACTTCTCTTTGGTTACCCTATATTTCTATGTCTTATCTGGATCTTGATCCTTCTTATAATGTTTTTCATTCCTATTCTAGCTTCTAGGCCCTCTTTGTATACAAGGGTATAGTCCCTTTCAAAAAACTATTTGCCAATAATAAAAAAATTAGTGTTCAAGGTGTCGTATAAGTGTTTAAAGTGTCCAAAATTAATTTAATGTGGGTTACTTATTATTGTTTATGGTGATAGAATTAGAATAATTATAGCTAATACTATGTTTTCATTCATCATTAGAATTAGAATACTTTTAGCTAATACTTGTAGACAATTTTTAAATTTATTGTTCATTTTATATAAACAATCATGCAAAAAAATTGAATGTTTTGTTATGTGGAAGGAATGCAAATCAAATCTACAATATTATCTAAATGAATTTAGTGATCATATAATCTTTCCAAGAATAAGTAGGAATTACACTAGTATGTTAATGTAGTGCCCACATTTTACACACACAATTATTTTTTTTTGACTTACATTGCTCACTACACACACGAGAGAAAAAGGGTTCCAAGACCTTGCATGATATATCATTTTTGACACATGAAAAACATAGGCATGCCGATGCCACACACACCCAATGAATGGTTTCTAATAATGACCCAACCACAAGGGTTCCACAACACATCACTTCTGAATGACGATCAACATTCCAAGAAACATGACTTTCTAGTTTTTCCACCAACAAATTATTGAGTTCATTTCACGGTATAAATTACCGTTCAACCATTTTAAGTTGGCTTCTCATTCTATACATTTTCCATAACTCATCGACTCACAAAGACACATACAAAAACTCAATCATAGGAATGGATATTTATTCACTTTCTACCTTTTTACTCTTACAACTCATGTGAATGTGACTTGCTGTCCATATAGCAATATTAGGATTTAATGGAGATTTAGATGCGAGATAGCTCATTACCGAAAAACATACCTCGATCACGGGTTAGTTATTTCACTACCATAGTTAATAAAGTGCAATAACTTAATGAATTCCTTTTATATTTATATATCTTTGGATTTCTCGTAGTTTGATCACAACAATGCAATACATATTCTTTGAAACACATAAAGATATTTAAATGAGTTATAAGGTCTCCAAGAGTGGCAGTATCCCTAACCTCAATTTTCATTTTTACTCTTATAAAATTTATTTTCTACGTCACATTAGGATCTTATCTTTAGCATGTTCTTGTAAAAGTAGTTACGAAGTGCTTGACTAACCTCTTGAAGACATAAAAGATTAGAAGACTTGAAGCTACACACGAATCCTAAGTTAATATCTGAATCAACTGAGGTTTAGATTTATTCCAACTTCACCTAAGGGTCTACCCCTCAACTATAAATGAGGTTTAAGCGAGAGGACACATTTAAGCTAAATCACCTTCAGAAGGGGCCAATGTTATGTTGAGAGGAACCAAGGTAACACTTTTCATTGAGTGGAGCTAAGGGGTTCATTAACAAGAGTTTAAGGCCTAGACAACTAAGTTACCTCCTCCATCTATGTCATCTGGATCCAATAGGGATTTCATTCGATGAAGAATTTTAATTTTAATTCTATCTTCGGATGACAAGGTAGTTTGCTAGGCTACGAAAGAGGATTTTTCTCTACACACTCCAAGAAAATTTTGACTGTGTCACTCCTATCAGACGGGTTTAAGATAATGTCACTAAACATACTTACGAAGACGATAAGCCCATTCTCGGGTTCTTGTTTAATCAAACTAGGAGATCTCCATCGAGTGTAGGGTTTAAGTCACTCTACAGTTTTCAAAGTCTTCTATAGTAAAGAGTATCACAAATGAAAAACCAGTTATGCTTCGATATTGAACAAGGGTAGAGTGTTATGATTAAATATCTTTATTACATTTACAAAGTATGAATACACAAGATGATTCGTTAATCATTTATTGAATATTGAATATGCACTACAAGATATTACTTCAAATTCATTTACCTTATATAAATATCAAACCTTTTTACCAGGTGTACTATAAATCAAAATTGAACTATGATTAAATGCACATTTCCTAGATGTCCTTGAAACTAGAATCTCATACATATCAACAATTATCCAATATAACCTTCTGTATCATGAGACTACATTATACATTTATTCTTTTAACAATGAACTATATAAATTACAATGATAATTAATGAATTACACATCGCCTTTTCATCGTCATTCTTTCATCCTGCAAAACCACGTGAGCATGATATCAGCGATAAATCGCTGGCATGGCATCCACCCTAATCTAACATAATTATCATTTTTCAGTTTTCCCATTTACATATAATAATAATTACAATTTGCAAGCAAAAGAAAAAGTTTAGAGGCATGTATTTCAAGCATATCATTTCACTTCATTTTGTAACCCAGGAGAGAGAAAGAGAAGGGAAGAGAGAGAAAACACCATTTTGTCAAAAGTTCTATTTCACACAACAAATTACACTAGAGAGTTTTAAACAGTTATTTACATGTGTCGAATGTTTCCATGGTGGTTTGGCAACCCGACGAGGGTCCCACAGCTTTCTATTTTTAACTTTTCTTACTAGCTACAAAAACGTTCAAAACGGGCTCTATGACTAAGAAACCGCTTCCAAAGGTTGACTTCTGATGAGAACACACACCATGATTAAATTTATACCTGTCCACCTATATACCAATAATTCATAGCAACTGATGAAATTTGGAAATAGCGAACGATTTTCGTTTGGTGGCTAGTTTTTGGGGCTACTGGTCGTAGCTGACCCAGTTGCAAATGAACAAAAGTTAGCTCAAGGGCCCAGAAAACCATGTCCATAACTAATGTTCGATGGATGAGCACGTAACGAGACACTTCCTACAAGTTCCCCTATATAAGTAGAATTCATCAGAGTTGACAGGACTGAGAACTAGAAAACCATTTTCAAAGGGTGACAAGTTTTCTAGAGCGATAAGTCGAAATTGGTCCAGTTTGACCTCGTCAAACTGCGACTGGAGGCCTACAAAATGGATTTTCCTAACTATCCGAAAAGTTCTTTTCCCTAAACTGAATTTTCCATGCAATTGTCTAGTATAAACACTAGAAGTTTGCGAAGATGGAAAATAATTTCTCTATCCAGTTTCAAAAGGTGGTTAAAAAAAAGCCAACTTTCTAGATTTAATAGTTTTCTACTATGTTGTAAACCACTGTAACAGGGGCTCCTATAAGAGCGTCAAAAATATCTCATATGTTTGTTTGGGGTCAATCCAAAGGTCAAGGTGACTCCTCGCATGCCAAGGTACATGAATGAAGCTTAACATCTTGTTTTCAGAGTTATGAAGGGAACTTAATGAGTCTCCAAAAATGCAAAAATTGACTATTGAACCAGGGAGAATGTCAACATTATTACTCGGAAGTCAATCTCATCTTTTCGATATACCAATATTGGGGCAATCTAGGTGGGTAGGAAGTTTTCTAAATCACCACAGAATGAGGGTGGAAGTTCATGTTTTAATGCAAATGGATTATTTGACTTCATGAGTTACGACACAACATTTCATTGTTTTACTATGATTTGAGAAGAACATTTAACTGTATTATAATCCTAATATTTTAAAATTATATTAAATTGTAAACGAAAACTAAAATACGAGAGTTATTAAAGATGAGGGACGGTGAACCATGCCTGGAAATGATGAGTGAAATGGGTATAAGGGGCTCCAAGTGGTTTACACTCACGATCCGTTGAGACCACCATTGTTGCCACATGATGCCAGATAGTCACGTGCAAACCCAAGCCATTCGTTGTGCACCCATGTCTCATCAAAAAACCATTTTGTGTTTTCAAGTAGTCATCCCAATCCATGAGACCACATTTTCTATGTCAAACAGTTGGGAAGCCATCTGAATGCTTCCACATTTGCATACATGTGTATCAGGGAACTTACAACTATAACCTCTTATCAGAACACCATATTCTATTCCCCCTTCAGAAACCTTAGATTGACTGCTAGAAGCTGAACCTTCTTTGACTGTATCCTTAGAAGACGAAGATTCCTTATTCAAGGAAGAAATATTATCATTTAAAGAAGATGCAGAGGAAGGATTCTCAATTCCATCAAACCTGGTGGATTCTGGGTTGGAGCCACCCTTCTGAATAACAAAATCACGAGGGAAATGGTCTTCACTTGAGCTGGTTGTAGTAGAACTCACAACATTGAATGATGAATGCTCTGCACCTGTGTCCATTTGGTAATCAAATGAACTATGAGCCTCAACAATAACTATTGATGAACCTGCACATTTCTCACCTGCCATGTCTGGTGTCATACATGATCAGTTCACCTTTACCCTTCATGCAGTCAACGCTAGAGGAGATTTGACAAGTGTAAAGATGTCCTCTCCAGCAAGGTAACCAAAAACATGCAGAAACAACAAAAGAAAATATCCCAGCCATCAAGGAATGCACACCAGAACTCTTCACATGGCCAACATCAAGAGAAATAATAGTAGGCTGCAATCACGAGCCAGGGAGAAAGGAGAAACAACGATCCAAAGAAAAAAGGACAGTGCATTAGGAACTACGTTTCAGACTGAACAAAAATGAGGCACCAATCCAAAATGCACACATTCTCCCAGGGCAGTCCTTCATCCAAAGCACCACACAACTAGGGAAAGGTGCGTACCCAGCCACCAAAAAGGAGATTTGTAGATCGAGAAGTTTTTAGTTTCATTAATACATGCCTTGGGAAGATGAAAAATAGTGTCTATCTCCCCTACCAACTAGAGCCCAACACGCGATGCCATATAGGAGACATGATAGGATAACAGGTGTTCCACCTCCCAATCACATGTAACCAAAGACTAGGTATTTTCAATAATAAAAAAATGAATAATTAAAATAGAATAAGGGTATTACGGCCAGCATGGGAAGTAGAAATGGTGGGGTGGGTGGATACCTCCACAAATTTATAAATAAACATTTTATCAACAAAATTTGTATTTACAGGATTGCAACAATGCCTCGATGGTTAAAGAGGAATGTTAAACACTAACACGAACACCACGCCCTAATCAAAGGCACCACCAACAACAAGCTTCTCCTTTTACGCGACTTAAGGATCGATCGATCGGAAGATAAAATGAAATAACATAAGGATAAATAATATTAATGTTGATAACATTCGACGATAGAAAAATAATAAAACCAAATCGTCGATCGACATACAAAATAATTATAATAATGTCGTTATTATTATTATTTTTACACACACAAATTTATTAACCATATTAATAATGATCACCCGTCAACAAAGAGTAAAATAATAATAAGCACAAATCGACAATTCAATATAATAATAATTATTATGCAGGTGTTCCCTCTAGTTGGTCATGCCCCAACAACATCCAGTCATTCTTCAAACCACCTATCGAATTTGTGAAAGAGATTTTTCCTTAACAGGGTAATCGAAAAGGTGAAGCCAACAAGGATCAACAGAGCACAACGACATTAAACACTTAGCAACACGGTCGTTGAAGAAGAAAAAGAACAACGGTGAACGGGCATTACATTCTCCTCCCCTTAAGAAAGCATCATCCTTGATGTGACAAAATACAAAGGAAAGGAAATGGTAAGCAACAAAGAACAGATAATGACAAAAGTGCACTTTATGGTTAAAAATTTAGTTGATTAAAGCACAGCCACGAGGTGGCCTTAGGAACATTTGGCAGAAATTTTAACTTTCAAGGTTTTGTGAAGATTGGCAGTTCTCTCTTATTCATTATTTCATTAATCTCTTTCCATTAACATTATTCTTAATTCAAGTCCTTTAGAATTTCATTGTTGTATAATTTTAGTTTATTCATTCCTGTGGGTTCCCATCATGAACTACAAACACAACAACCTACTGTGGTCATACACAACACTAAAATTTCACAAGCATACTTTTACATACTTTCACAACCTTGTATCACATCACAAGGGTTTCACAAAACCATGGAATGACAACAAGTAGACCACATAGCAAATAATTTCCAACAATTACGTCCTAGACATAGATCTAGTACACACATATGACTGACAAACCGGTCAACACGCTGATACATATACAATGGGTATCACATGACCCAAAACAATCCATGACTGTAACAACATAGTTCCAATCCAATATCCAGTAGTCAATACAAATGGAAATGTCAATCCTCAACCATAACAATGTCTAACGAGACTCACAAGAGTACACATAACTCATTATACCAACTCCACACCTAACAAGACATCACAAAACAATCCCTAGATATCTCCAAAAGCACAAAATAAAATTCCATATCCATCCTAAAGCATCACCAAATAACCTCCATATACCTCTCATAGATAAGGAATCATAGTGTCAAAACCAAGCCGAGTCACTCAACCATAGAGCCCCATCAAGAATAATAGGTCACTCAACCATAGAGGCCTATCTCCTTTCTCCTTTTAATGAGGTCGGGTCACCTTATGGCCTTGGGCACATAGAGCCCCATCACCTCCAACCCAAGTGACATAATAACTCGTGGTTCAACAACCTGCTAGTTATCTGTAACTCCTTAGGGCGTACTCCCATACAACGAAGCACGCCCATAGGTTCAACCACTCCATGGTTAATCCCATGACCCTATCCCAACACATTACGACATTAGAACCAACATAACAATCCATTCAAATGCCAAGTGGAAAAATCAAAGGCCTTGGGCTAGGCTACAAAACTTTTAAATATGGAAAGAAATTTTTAAAACTAAGAAAAGAAAATTTCTAATTAGCCATGGTTAGTGCAAAATCCAAATGTTAATGCAACAATCAAATAAATGCCCAAAATATAAGAACATGTCAATCAAGAAAAATAGTTGGTTCTAGATAAAAGAGATAAAGATCAATTTATGAATAAAAATACGTATAGAGAAATAAAACATTACAATCACTATGTGGCCTCATACCACCACCAAAGGGGTACTCATCGAGTTGCTGACACTCGGACATCGAGCCTCAGCTCATAGAAATATACATGTAACTAGAAATGAGTATATCAAATAATGTAACTGTCATCATCTCTGCCTGAATCATTCCTCCATACTCCCACAAGTATCAACATAGTCAAAATTACATAGGATTATTCAACGAACAATCCAATAGGAAAGAGAAAGGAACTCTAGTTGCATAAGCTAAGCCTAAGGTGGTGCGCACCCACAATATACTGAGCAAGCTTGAAGTATACTAAACAGATAGAAGTGGGTTTTCAGTCTATATAAGACTCCACTTCCTCACTCGTACTCGACTAAAGATTATGAAAACCGGGTCCACGCCACCTCTCTCCACACATACACTCTTGACAATTTATCCCCTTAGGGTAGTCTAGTGTAAGGTTCACAACATACACATAACTACATCACTAACACAATGGTGATTCACGCACATTAACCATAACATCTTACGCATGGTATTTATACGGGGAAAAACACAATCACTACTTTCACGGGTTACATCACATCACATTACCACATCCTGCACCCAAAGTGCAATCACTGTACACTAGGGATCATACTCACCATATGCCCCTAAATCATGACATGAACCATCACATATTACATGAATTATAGGTATGAGGAAAACAATGTCTAACCTTACAACTTGTAGTTAATTTCAAAACAACACGACGATGCACACAACTAATCCAAATACGGTGATGACATCATGATAAATTGTGATTCACTTTACATCAATTTTGTCATGCAATACATCAATACACCTTCACATCACATAATGCCAAAATGTTCTAACCCTCAGCAATCCACAATAACATTCCGTTCACAAACAACAAGGCAATACATTACACCCGAATTCCCCATTGAGTCAACAACATAGAGAGTGAATACTCTCATCACAAGCACATCAATATGATAACAAATACACACTAAGTGACATGCACCACATGTGCTTCCATAAGGTCACAATTACGACATAGTTCACATAACAACATATATCACATTACTCTTCCAATATCCACCACCATCATGTAGAATCATCACAACTCCAATCCATCCCAGAGGTTCGAGAGCATGAACCTCCGCTCTGATACCATATGTAGTGCCCACATTTTACACACACAATTACAATAGTAAAATACCAGGATAATTTTTTTTTGACTTACATTACTCACTACACACAACACAACAAGGGCTTCCAAGTACAGAAACTCGACTCGCATATGACAATCACATAAGTCATCAACTCACAAAGACACATGAAAACAACATAGGCATGCCGATGCCACACTTTTCCCAATGAATGGTTACTAGTAATGATCCAACCATAAGAAAAATGACTTTAGGTATGGAAAACCCACAACACATCACTTCTTTAATTGTATTTTAGTTACGATCAACATTCCAAGAAACATTATTGCACAAGTATAAATTTTTAATTTTTCTACCTACAGATTCTTGAGTTCATTCCGTGGTTAAATTACCGTTCAACCCTTTTAAGTTGGCTTCCCATTCTATAAATTTTTTTTATAACTTTCATACCTATTTGGCATAATTCAATGCATATAAAAATTATCTTGAATTATCTTCTTCTCGAACATATATTCATTGTCTACCTTTTTACTTTTACAACTCATGTGAATGTGAATTGGTATCCATATAGCGATATTAGGATTTAACGAAGATTTAGATGTGAGATAGCTCATTACCGAAAACATACCTCGATCACGGGTTAGTGATTTTGCTACCATAGTTAATAAAGTGCAATAACATAATGATTTCCTTTTATATTTATATATCTTTGGATATCTCATAGTTTGATCACAACAATGCAATACATATTCTTTGAAACACATAAAGATATTTAAATGAGTTATAAGGTTTCCAAGAGTGGCAGTATCCCTAACCTCAATTTTCATTTTTACTCTTATAAAATTTATTTTCTACATCACATTAGGATCTTATCTTTAGCATTTCTTGTAAAAGGAGTTATGAAGTGTTTGACTAACCTCTTTGAAGACATAAAATATTAGAATACTTGAAGCTACACACGAATCCTAAGTTAACATCCGAATAAACTAAGGTTTAGATATATTCCAACTTCACCTAAGGGTCTACCCCTTAACTATAAATGAGGTTAAAGTGAGAGGACAAATTTAAGCTAAACCACCTTCAGAAGGGGCCAAGGTGTTATGTTGAGAGGAACCAAGGTAACACATTTGACTGAGTGGAGCTAAGGGGTTCATTAACATGAGTTTGAGGCCTAGAAAGCTAAGTTACCTCCTCCATCTATGTCATCTGGATCCAACAGGGATTTCATTTGATGAAGAATTTTAATTTTAATTCTATCTTTGGATGACAAGGTAGTCCACTAGGCTACGAAGGAGGATTTTTCTCTACACACTCCAAATAAAGTTTGACTGTGTCACTCCTATCAGATGGGTTTAAGAAAATGTCACTAAACATACTGACAAAGATGATAAACCCATTCTCGGGTTCTTGTTTACTCAAACTAGGAGATCTCCATCGAGTGTAGGGTTTAAGTTCACTCTACGGTTTTCAAAGTCTTCTACGGTAAGGAGTATCACACATGAAAAACAAGTTATGCTCCGATATTGAACAAGGGTAGAGTGTTTCGATTAAATCTCTTTATTACATTTACAAAGTATGAATACACAAGATGACTCGTTAATCATTTATTAAATATTGAATATGCACTACAAGATATTTCTTCAAATTCATTTACCTTATATAAATATCAAACCTTTTTACCAGGTGTACTATAAATCAAAATTAAACTATGATTAAATGCACATTTCCTAGATGTCCTTGAAACTAGCATCTCGTACATATCAACAATTATCCAATATAACCTTCTGTATCATGAGACTACATTATACATTTATTCTTTTAACAATGAACTATATAAATTACAATGATAATTAATGAATTACACATCACCTTTTTGTCGTCATTCTTTCATCCTGCAAAACCACGTGAGCATGATATCAATGATAAATCGCTGGCATGGCATCCACCCTAATCTAACATAATTATCATTTTTCAGTTTTCCCATTTACATATAATAATAATTACAATTTGCAAGCAAAAGAAAAATTTTAGAGGCATGTATTTCAAGCATATCATTTCACTTCATTTTGTAACCTAGGAGAGAGAAAGAGAAGGGAAGAGAGAGAAAACACCATTTTGTCAAAAGTTCTATTTCACACAACAAATTACACTAGAGAGTTTTAAACAATTATTTACATGTGTTGAATGTTTCCATGATGGTTTGGCAACCCGACGAGGGTCCCACAACTTTCTATTTTTAACTTTTCTTACTAGCTACAAAAACGTTCAAAACGGGCTCGGAGGCTAAGAAACCGCTTCCAAAGGTTGACTTTTGATGAGAACACACACCACGATTAAATTTATACCTGTCCACCTATATACCAAGAATTCATAGCAACTGACGGAATTTGGAAATAGCGAACGGTTTTCGTTTGGTGGCTAGTTTTCTAGGGCTACTGGTTATAGCTGACCCAGTTGTAAATGAACAAAAGTTAGCTCGAGGGCCCAGAAAACCACATCCATAACTAACGTTCGATGGATGAGCACACAACGAGACACTTCCTACAAGTTCCCATATATAAGGAGAATTCATCAAAGTTGATGGGACTAAGAACTAGAAAACCGATTTCAAACGGTGACAAGTTTTCTAGAGCGACAAGTCGAAATTGGTCCAATTTGACCTCGTCAAACTGCGATTGGAGGCCTACAAAATGGCTTTGCTAAACTATCCAAAAAAGTACTTTTCCCTAAACTGAATGTTCCATGCAATTTTCTAGTATAAACACTAGAGGTTTGCGAAGACGGAAATAAATTCTCTATCCAGGTTTCAAATGGCGGTTCAAAACGAAAGCCAACTTTCTAGATTTAACAGCTTTCTACTACTGTAAACCAGTGTAACAGGGCTCCTATAAGAGCGTCAAAAATATCTCATATGTTCGTTCGGGGTCAATCCAAAGGTCAAGGTGACTCCTTGCATGCCAAGGTACACTAATTAAGCTTAACATCTCATTTTTAGAGTTACGAAGGGCACTTAATGAGTCTCCGAAAAATGTAAAAATTAACTATTTAAAAAAGGAAAAGGTCAACATTATTACTAGGAAGTCAATCTTATCTTGTCGATATACCAATATTGGGGAAATCTAGGTGGGTAGGAAGTTTTCTAAATCACCACAGAATGAGGGTGGAAGTTCATGTTTTAATGCAAACGGGTTATTTGACTTCGTGAGTTACGACACGACATTTCATTGTTTTTGCTATGAGTTGAGAAGAACATTTAACTGTATTATAATCCTAATATTTTAAAATTATATTAAGTTGTAAACGAAAACTAAAATATGAGAGTTATGAAAGATGAGGGAAGGTGAACCATGCCTGGAAATGATGAGCGAAATGGGTATAAGGGGCTCCAAGTGGTTTACACTCACGATCCGTTAAGACCACCATTGTTGCCACATGATGACAGATAGTCACGTGCAAACCCAAGCCATTTGTTGTGCACCCATGTCTCATCAAAAAAACCATTTTGTGTTTTCAAGTAGTCATCCTGATCCATGAGACCGCATTTTCTATGTTGAACAGTTGGCAAGCCATCTGAATGCTTCCACATTTGCATACATGTGTATCAGGGAACTTACAACTATAACATCTGACCAAACAACCATATTCTATTCCCCCTTCAGAAACCTTATATTGACTACTAGAAGCTGAACCTTCTTTGACTATATCCTTAGAAGATGAAGATTCCTTATTCAAGGAAGAAATATTATCATTTAAAGAAGATGCAGAGGAAGGATTCTCAATTCCATCAAACCTGGTGGATTCTGGGTTGGAGCCACCCTTCTGAATAATGAAATCACGAGGGCAATGGTCTTCACTTGAGCTGGTTGTAGTATAACTCACAACATTGAATGATGAATGCTCTGCACCTGTGTCCATTTGGTAATCAAATGAACTATGAGCCTCAACAATAACTATTGATGAACCTACACATTTCTCATCTGCCATGTCTGGTGTCATACATGATCAGTTCACCTTTACCATTCATGCAGTCAATGGTAGAGGATATTTGACAAGTGTAAAGACGTCCTCTCCAACAAGGTAACCAGAAACATGCAAAAAACAAAAAATAAAACATCCCAACCATCAAGGAATGCGCACCAGAACTCTTCACGTGGCCAACATTAGGAGAAATAATAATAGGCTATAATCACGAGCCAGGGAGAAAGGAGAAACAACGATCCAAAGAAAAAAGGACAGTGCATTAGGAACTGCGTTTCATACTGAAAAAAAATGAGGCACCAATCCAAAATGTGCACATTCTCCTAGGGTAGTCCTTCATTCAAAGCACCACTTAACTAGGGAAAGGTGCGTACCCAACCACCAAAAAGAATATTTGCAGATCGAATGATTTTCGCCATTAATACACACCTTGGGAAGATGAAAAATAGTGTCTAGCTCCCCTACTAGCTAGAGCCCAACACGCAATGCCATGGAGGAGACATGATGGGATGGCAGGTGTTCCACCTCCCAATCGCATGCAACCAAAGACCAGGTCTTTTCAATAATAATAAAAATGAATAATTAAAATAAAATAAGGGTATTACGGCCAACATGGGAAGAAGAAATGGTGGGGTGGGTGGATACCTCCACAAATTAATAAATAAACATTTTATTAGCAAAAGTTTGTATTTATAGGCTTACAACGACGCCTCGATGGTTAAAGAGGAACGTTAAACACTAACACGAACACCACGCCCTAATCAAAGGCGCCACCAACAACAAGCTTCTCCTTTTACGTGACTTGAGGATCGATCGACCGGAAAGATAAAATGAAATAACATAAGGATAAATAATATTAATGTTGATAACGTTCGACGATAGAAAAATAATAAAACCAAATCGTCGATCGATTAACAAAGAGTAAAATAATAATAAGCACAAATCGAAAATTCAATATAATTATTATTATTATGTAGGTGTTCCCTCGAGTTGGTCATGCCCCAATAATATCCAGTCATTCTTCAAACCACCTATCGAATTCATGAAAGATATTTTTCCTTAATAGGGTAATTGAAAAGGCGAAGCCAGTGAGTATCAGCAGGAGCACAATGACATTAAACGCTTAGCAACATGGTCGTTGAAGAAGAAAAAGAACAATGGTGAACGGGGCATTACAGTTAATAAGTGGGATCGATGAAACATATTTATTACCTAATACAAAGGTGAAAATAGGATCAAATTTATGTTCTCGATATACACATGGATGTCTTAAGAAAACACTTGTGGGAAAATTTTACATAGTTACTTGGGAAAAACAATCGGTGAAGCTATGTTCTATGGTTAGTAGATTTAAATAAGTTACATCAGCTCAACATGTGATGTCGATATATTCTACTCCACATGTCTTGAACTCTAAAGTGTCATGCGCAAGTGAAATCCCTTAAAATTATTGTGTTCTAACTACTTGTAAAACACTATGATTACATTGAAAAAAACAACTATTGACATTGGGAATATTGAACAACAAGGACTTTCTTTCTGAGATATCTCAAAAGTACAATACCTCAACAATATGTGTATCAAACCCCTTTTCTTCTTCAAATGATAGTAAGAAATGGAGTATGGGGCTTATATTGAATTCTAATAGAATGTGGGAGGATAATGGTTTTAAATGTATTATAGGAACATATTTATAGGCACAAGAAGTAACTACAACTAGTTGAAGTGGGTCACCTTCTTAATCCTCTTAACTATTTGGATGTGACTCCATCACATTTTGATCGTTGTGTGTTCTCAACCATCATGGTCTTCCTTGTGTGACATACGACATTTAACCAACACAAAATATGACACTTACATGTCACTTCATCTCATATCTTGCTCAAGTTTGTGCAAGTAACCAAAGTTGCACTTAAGCCTTTCTAACCCATTGCATGCCCCATTTTGTAAGATGTTGTAAGTGCATAATACTCCCATTATGATGCACAAGCTTGACCTTTGTGCCATGCTTCAACACTTCTACACCTAGGGAGTAACTCCAACCTTTATGCAAGATGACTACTATTTATAAGAACAAAAGTCTTTATTCTATGACACTACATTGTGCATGCACTATGTTGCATAAAACACTTGTCCCTAAGTTTTTTGGGTGATGTGCATTGCTTGCACATTCTTATGCTCATACATCATACAACTTAGGTAAGAGAAATGAACCATGAAATCTTCCTCGTGTATTCCATGAGGTCTTCAATAGATCCTTTATGTTTAGCAGGTTTGCATACACTTAACCATGTTACACCTTCAACTTACCTTCCTTTCCACTTATCTAGATACTCCTGATATTCCCTTCTACATGTTTTCTTACAATGGTTTCAATATCTTATTCATTCTCCTCACACACTTTCTCAAGCAATCATTGTCTCCAATCCAACTCTTTAGAGATTGCACTATCATTCTATGTTTGTTTTTCCCTCGATGTATGGGTACAAATCCACAACATGGAAGATAAGTGATATAACTATCCCATAAGGAAACACTATCTCATATGTGTTGGTTGTAAATTTCCTCAAAACCTTATACGGTATGATCTTTTTCCATTTCAATTTGTCAAATGTAGAGTATTATAGTAAATGGTACAAAGGGAAGAAATACATGTGTGTGTGTGTGGAGAGAGTTTTTAGTTTATTAATTAGGGTGTAGGTTGTGAGTTTTATTCTATTCAACTACACACTAATACACTAATAAGGATGCAGGTTAGGAATTTTATTTTTCTTATTTTGTGAATAAGGTTATTTTTTGATAAACTTAGTTTGGAGTTAGGTAGACCATAGGGGCATAAATGTCGACCTCTAATTGACAAGCAATCAAGAAAGCACCCTATTTAGGGCATTTTAGCGAGTCAAGGTTATTTCTTAACAAACTTAGTCCACACTGAGGGAGACCTTAGATTTCAACATCCTCGTTGCATCCTAACAAAACTTAGTGGTCGTCTTGTCCAACATAACACGTTGCCTAATTGCTTCCTCCTCTGGAGTTAGTGTCCTTAACATAATCTTGTAATCTCGCAAAACTTAGCGTTGGTCTTGTCCAAACATATCACATTACCTAATTGCTACATCCTAGAACTTTGGTGTCCTTATTATAGCCCCACAAAAGTAATTGTTTCTTAATTTCTATCCTAATACTTTTATGATCTTGTTATGACCTTACAAAACTTAATGACGATCTTTTTTTTTCAACACATTGCGTACTTACCATGCCCTCATAAATTATGGTCTAAAATTGTAAACCTCAAAAAGCTTAATATTGGTCTTGTCTAACATAAGTTGCCTAATTTCCACCTCTAAAATTTCATGAATTTTAAGGATTTGGTAGAGAATCCCTTGAGAATCATTTCTTTAAATTATTCATAACCATGAGTGGGCCCTTATACGCATGGAAGGGAGATCTCACTTTAACATATTTGAACGAGAGTCATGCTATATGTAACATGATCTTATAGTTCATTGGGCTAAACTTAGTTGATGACTCAACAATACTACATGTAACACGATCTTATAGTTAATTGGGCTAACTTTAGTTGATGACTCAATAACACTACATGAATCTCCTAAACCGACCAACACTACAAACATCTCCTAAATTAAATCTATAATGTTTGTGGAATTTGACATTTGTGTGTTTTATCTCAAAATGGCCTCTAAATAATCGTGACATTAATAATTTTTTTAATATTTGTCGATAATAATCACAAGATAAAATGATTCACTTAACACATAAACAACTTTAAAAAATTTACCCTCTAATATATTCTCTAGTGAGTCTGAATGATGAAGAACTCATACTTTTGAAAAAGAAGTTCCAAGTTTGAATCACACGAAAGACACTTTATACAAAGTGGTCACATGTAATATAAAATATCTTCTATATACCAAAAATACAAAATATAGACTCTTATATATACCAAAAATACAAAATATAGACTTAAATACTAAAAATAAGAAATAGTCTCATATACTCTTAATGACCTTATAAACCTTGACACTGAAAGTATATATTAATTTCATATACTATAAACTATCTTACAATTTCAAAACAAGATACACCACATCAATCTTTAGGGTATTGTATCAGTCTTTAGGGTGTTAAATTAATGTTTAGTGTATCCCAATTATTTTATGTGGGGTGACTAATTAGTGTCAAAGGTGTCGTATAAGTGTTTAAAGTGTCCTAAATTAATTTAATGTGGGTGACTTAATATTATTTATGGTGAGAGAATTAGAATAATTATAGCTAATATTATGTTTCCATTCATCATTAGAATTAGAATTCTTTTAGCTAATACTTCTAGAGATGTTATGTTAATGTTATAAACAATTTGTAAATTTATTGTTCGTTTTATATAAACAAACATGCAAAAAAATTAAATGTTTTGTTATGTGGAAGGAATACAAATCAAATCTACAATATTATCTAAATGAAGTTAGTGATCATATAATCTTTCCAAGAATAAGTAGGAATTACACTTGTATGTTAATAAGTGGGATCGATGAAAAATATCTATTACCTAATACAGTGAAAATAGGAACAAATTTATGTTCTCGATATACACATGGATGGCTTAAGAAAACACTTGTGGAAAATTTTTACATAGTTGCTTGGGAATGCATGGAGGATGGCCCTAGATAATGGTCTAGAAAGATGGCACAAACAACCTGAGAGGCTATGTTCTATGGTTAGTAGATTTAAATAAGTTACATCAGCTCAACATGTGATGTCGATATATTCTGCTCCACATGTCTTGAACTCTATAGTGTCATGTGACATGCGCATGTGAAATCTCTTAAAATTATTGTGTTCCAAGTAACTGCAAAACACTAGGAGTGACATTGCAAAAAACAACTAAATAGACGCTAAATAATATTGTGAACTATTTTATTATTGTAATATTTTGTTTAGTATATAGACACTAAATAATAGTGTGAACTAGTTTATTATTATGGTATTATTGTATTCAACCCATTTGTTAATAAATGATAGAGGATTTGATAATTTCTACAATTTGTGTTTATTAATCATTGGTATGAGACTAGTTAATTATGTTGATATTATGTTGGTATTGGTTAAATATGCATGTGATCTTCAAGCTGTTAGTTGTGATTTCATTGCTCTTAGTTGTTTTAAATTAAATACATTAGGAAAAGTTTGATTTCTTGGATGCATTATAGTTGTAAATATTACAAATGTGGAGATCATTTGTGTATATATCATATATATATATATATATATATATATATATATATATATATATATATATATATATATATATATATATATATTATATTATATATGTTATATATATTAAATATTGGTAATTGTAATGTTGTGAATGTTTAATGAAAGTTGAAGATATAAAAATTATGTGATATCATACTTTGACTCTCAATTTGGCATATGGGGGCAAGTGCCTCTGCAAAGACAAGAATCGGTGCGTGTTGAAGGGGCTTTCCCCTTAGGATGCCACATCGATACGCCCAACTATCGTTGCGTGATGAAGGGGCTTGCCCCTTAGGATTCCACATCGATAGTTGGGTGGTATACTTGTGTTGAGCAGAGGTTTTTAAAGTCACCCGCCGACCTTCCACTCAGAAATGCACCCTCCTGTAATATCACAACCATCCCTTTTGCAATGGACGGTTGTGATATTATGGGAGGGTGCATCTTGGGTGAAGGATAGCCATTGGCATTTATCGATACTTGAATTTTCATGGTTATTGTGATTATTTTATCATATTGGATGACATATATTTGATTTGACATGTATCGTACTAACGTTAATTGTATATTTTTGTTTTGTACTAGTTACTCTTTTGTGCAGTGAATATGAATACCATGAGCCTAATATCTCCCGATCATGTTTGTAAAATGAAGAGATACAAAAATATGAGTTTTCGTAAATTGAAGATGAAGGGTGTTCACATAAAAGTTTGAAAACTGCAAGAGTTCCTAAAAATAGTCATCAATTTATTAACAATTTATAAATTATATGTATATTATAGATAGTTCAGTATGCCAATGAATACTAGTTGTTCAGAATGTATAGCAAATAATTTTTAATACGATTCAAAATTTTAGCACCAATATTCAAAATTTTATATTCTTAATTAAAAAAGTGTGAAAATTTCGAATTATCTATATTCCTCAATTTTAGTTTGTAAGTTCAATTATTTGAAAAAGAACGGTATGTGGGTGTTGCGATAATTATTATTTTATTGTTGTTTATTTATTGTGTTTTGGCATGCATAAATGTATATATATATTTTAAAGATGTAATTAATATTTTAATTTTATTATTTCTAACTTTTGTTTTAAATAAACATGTTCTTGTTTTGATAGTTTTTATTGTTTTTAGCTAAATGTCACATTCTTTGTCACATTATAGATGACCATATTGTGATATAGTTGTGCACTAGAAGCAGTAGGAAGCCGTATAAATTGTTATTTTCCTTTCATTTCAATACTGTCTTTTATACACGTGGCTTTTGAATTAGAAAAAATTCGAATGCTTCCAATGTTTTAAGATGGTATTCATGTTGATGATGAAATCACAAGTCAAAATTTATTTTGGTAAGTATGAAATAATTATTTCATTAACGATACAAAACTACATGTAATAATTTTTAGGATGGGAAGGAGGCCCAAATGGCAGAGCATGATCGATCTTCCTGTCCAAGAGATTACAGAGGAAAAGAGTCAGTTTTCATATGATGACCTAGAATGGACACCAATAGGGGATGAGCCAAACATCGACATTTGTGCCGCCATACCGCTCGCAAGACTACATGCATTTCTAAAGGGGGAAGGTTCTAACGAAATTTTTGAGACTACCTTCGCCCGCACAAATCACAAGTCAACAAATATAGAAAATCCAAAACCACATACAACCAAGTCATATTCTAGGTTTGGAAATTCGCTAACAAAATATTTTTTTTACGTTCTTTTCGTAAACAGTTGTATAGCATTTGATGTTACCATTTTTAATGCAGCTATTGGTGTTCGTATGGTCCAAACGACAATAGAAATAAGTCAGTAACAAGTGAAAAAGTGAGTAGGTGTATAATTAAAAGGGGTTGCCAATGTCATTTCAATGTGAAGGTTTTTTATGGGAGACCGACAATGGTGATAATATTATACAACCATCCATTTCATTGTGATGTAAATGGTGAGTGTTGTCATGGGAAGAATGAAAATACCATTAATGATCCTCGTCTGAATGTTTCCCCATACTTATCAAATGAATGCAAAACTTATATTGAGAGTCTTTTGTTAATGGGAGTCACCGTGGACACGGTGTATGATAAATATATAGAGGATCCATCAAACGTGGGTATATCGAGCAGAGGGATGAATACATGACAAGAAAGGACGTGGTGAACACGTGGAAAAGAGTTCACTACAGAAGGTCTCAAAAGCATTCCGATGATGCCATGAGCGTGAACTTATGGCATGCGGAGGAAAGAGACATATTTTTCTACTATCAACGCCCAAATGGAACCACCGTTCCATTCATTATGGGGTTGCAAACACCGTGGATGTGTGAGAGAATGGTTCAACATTCGCACACAATTCCATAATCTCCATGGACTCGACGTTTTCTACCAACAAATATGGCGTAAGTAATTGGAATGAATTTTGAAATGATGTGTAATTTACGTATCATTAATATTATTCCCTTTCTGTTATATTAAACTCCATGTTACCATTTGATGTCATATTTCTTGCAGTACCAATTATACACATTGCTTGTTTTTTTTTGCAAGCAAGAAGCTGGGTGCCCGTAGCATGGGCCATTTCTTTGAGGAATAAAATTGAAGATATTTACGGGTGGTTGGCGGAAGTCCAAAAATGAGGAAAATGCCTTCGTGATTGGCAGATCAATGCGTTCATTACGGATGATGCATCAGCTGAAATCCAAGCCATCAGTGTGTTTTTTGGTTGTCGTGTAGTGCTATGCTATGGCACGTGTGCAGGGCATGGTTGAAAAATGTGCACAAGTATTGTAGCAAAGAGACTAGGTGGAAGATTTTCGAGAGACTAGGTACCATCATGTATGGTTCAGAAATGCATCACGAGCACACATTTCGAATCATTCAAGACTTCTTTAATGAATTCAAAGAGGAAACTAAGTTCCTTGAGTACTTCAGGAATACATGGTGTGAGAGAAAAGAACGTGTTGGTGAGTGCGATCCTTTGTGTGTTTCCTTATTAATTATCATCAATTATAATTCTTGGTTTATAATGTCACTGATTTTCAATCCATGTCACTTGACAACTATGTGGGAAAAATTTAGAAACTTCTCCCATGCAAATCAAGAAACAAACGCATCCATCGAGTCCTACCATTATTTTTTGAAGACTAGATACTTGTGTGATGATAAAAAAAGAAATGTACTCACCGGATGGACTATTTGTTCTACACACTTGTGTACAAGGTGGAGCCATTTTACAAACACAAGAGGAAGTTACAAAAATCTGAATTCTTGACCAATTTCAAAAAAGAAAGACATCTATTGACAATGGTTGAGAGAGCAAAGAGTATTCCTGATACTGATTTCCTTGCAATTACACCTGATTGCAATCAATTGTGGGTTAGGAGCCAAACAACTAGAAGCACATGGTATTTGGTAAGGAAATGTGGAGCCTTGGATGTTTGCGAATGTGCTTGGGCTATCAGAGGAAACACATGTAAGCACATGTTGAAGGCGTTGGATTTTCGCAAGCAATATGTGTCGATGTCATCATATCAAGCACTAGAAGTGACAGGTAATTCAATGCCATCATATGTTACCGATGTATATTGCTAAGCATAAGTCGTAACGAAATAAGCATCATGTTGAATTTCTTTTCATTTCACGTGCAGGAGGCAATACTTATGGGGAGACAAGCAGGGTAAATGAAGACACATTCCAACACGACCCCTCTTCGTCGTATCCAACATCAGAAGTTGAAGGTAATTTAATGTCATCGTATGTGGCAAGTAGTGATATAGATTGCTAAGAATAAGTTGTAATGAAAAAAGCATCATGTTGAAATTGTTTTCATTTCTCGTGCAACAACCAATACCTATGCAGAGACAAGCACTGTAAACGATGGCATGTTATGGGATGGCCCCTCCTCACCACCTCGACACTCACTGACAGTTGATGGTTAGTTGTTAATGCCTTCAATCAATTAATCGATGCCAATGATAATGTTTGTCACGCATATTTATGATTAGGTGGCATTGTGTATTCATGTGTACTATGATATTGAAAAACCTAGTGTATAAATAAATAATTTTCTATAATGTCTTATACGTCACATGAACTCCTAAAACTAGTTGGGGCTGGTGGTTTGATGATAGAAAGTGATTCAAATTTTATGGAACACACATCCAAAGAATTCTTGAAGTCAGTCTTTGATACACGACTGAGTACAGATGAATAGAAAAAAACATTCTTTGAATGTGTTCAAAGGTTTAGGAGAGACCTAGAAGCATCAAATATGTTGGATGTTGCTTTCAAAGGAGATGTCAATGAGATTTCCACCACCCACATGCATCCATGGTTTAGTGCGAGTAAAAAATGCCACCGCAATGTGAGTAAGAGGCCAATCATTATAGAAGATTTGAACAATCACGTTGAAGACTACGAATGCTTCCAATTTCCCAACGACAATCATGCAAAGAGGAGACAAACCACACAAATGGATCATACAAGTTAAAACATTGAACTATTAGTGTGAACTATTCGCAAGAAATTTTAATTTTGGAGGCGAAGACTAACATATTGATCATTTATTTTGCAGGTGGTTCAAATGTAGCTGAAACATCTCCTCGCCGCCGCTTATCTTTCAACAATTTAGCGTCTACGCAAGGTGTGTATTGAATGTCCTTAATATCATAACATTTTTTACTATATGTAAGGTAAAAATCCTTTGATACCTTGTCTAATATTTAATTCATTGTGTTGCAGATGCAACGGATATGCAAATGGTGTATCTTACAGAATGAGCAGGTTGAGCTTTGGAAAGTAAATGTATGGCATGTTGAGTGGGCCTAAATTATAATTGTAAACATTTCCAATTCATGTATATGAGATTGTACATTGCGTATATTTAAAATACATAAATATGGAACGTGTACAACTGACCTACTCTTTGACTATTTTTAGAGTGTTTTAAAAAAGTGCTTGGTGGTGTTAGCCAACGTAGAACCGCTCACGTAATATATGGATAGTATAAAATATTTTAACAAACAAAAATTTGATGTAATTATGATGAAATGATGTAATCAACAGAAAAAATTACCATGTCAAAGTGCTGAAAATTAAACCTTTTTCAACACTGAATCCACATCAACTACTTGTCAGGTGGAAAACGGTTGAGTTTTTCCCAATGCGATGGAAAGTGGGTTGCATTCTCCACCACATTAAAAAATGCACGGTGTTTTTCAGTAGTTTTAAAACCCCAACCTCATTCTCAAAAAAGCACAACCCACGGTGCTATTCCTTCTTGTCGTAAACATCGAATCCACATAAACTACTTGTCAGGTGGAGAAGGGTTGAGTGTTTTCCAATGCGATGGAAAGTGGGGTGCATTTTCTGCCACACTGAAAAACGCATGGTGTTTTTCAGCAGTTTGAAAACCCCGACCACGTTCTCCAAAAGGTACAACCTGCGTGCTCTTCTTCCTTTTCGTAAACATGGACTCCACATCAACAACTTGTCAGGTGGAAAAGGGTTGAGTTTTTTCCAATGTGATGGAAAGTGGTGTGCGTTTTCTACCACATTGAAAAACGCACACCATGTTTTTCAACAGTTTGAAAACCCCGACCACGTTCTCCAAAAGGCGCAACCCCCAGTACTCTTCCTTCTTTTCGTAAACATGGAATCCACATCAATAAATTTTCAGGTGGAGAAGGGTTGAGTTTTTTCCAATGTGATGGAAAGTGGGGTGCGTTTTCCGCCATGTTTAAAAAAACATGTTGTTTTCAAAGCAGTTTGAAAACCCCAACCTCATTCTCCAAAAGGCGTAACCCACCGTGCTCTTCCTTCTTGTCATAAACATCGAATCCACATCAAACTACTTGTTAGGTGAAGAAGGGTTGAGTTTTTTCCAATGCGATAGAAAGTGGGGTGTGTTTTCCACCATGTTGAAAAATGCACGGTGTTTTTCAACAGTTTGAAAACCCCGACCATGTTCTCCAAAAGGCGCAACCCACGCAAAGTGCTTTTCTTCTTTAGTTAAACATGGAATCCAAATCAACAACATGTCAGGTGGAAAATGGTTGAGTGTTTTCCAACACGATGGAAAGTGGGGTGCTTTTTCCACCACATTGAAAAATGCATGGTGTTTTTCAGTAGTTTGAAAACCCCGACCACATTCTCCAAAAGGTGCAACCCATGGTGCTATTCCTTATTTTCATAAACATCGACTCCACATCAAAAAATTATCAGGTGGAGAAGGGTTGAGATATTTCCAATGCAATGAAAAGTGGGGTGCATTTTCCACCACGTTGAAAAATGCACGGTTTTTTTCATCAGTTTGAAAACCCCAACCATGTTCTCCAAAAGGTGCAACCCATGGTGCTATTCCTCCTTATCATAAACATGGACTCCACATATAATACTTATCAGGTGGAGAAGGGTTGAGTTTTTTCCAATGAGATGGAAAGTGGGGTGCATTTTCTGCCATGTTGAAAAACGCACGGTGTTTTTCAGTAGTTTGAAAACCCTGACCTCGTTCTCCAAAAGGTGCAACCCGCGGTGCTCTTCCTCCTTGTCATAAACATTGACTCCACATCAACTACTTGTAGAGGAGAAGGGTTGATATTTTTCATATGTGATGGAAAGTGGGGTGCATTTTCCACCATGTTGAAAAATGCACGATGTTTTTCAAGCAAGTTTGAAAACCCCGACCACGTTCTCCAAAAGGCGCAACCCACGGTGCTCTTCCTTCTCGTTGTAAACATTGACTCCACATCAACTACTTATCGGTGGAGAAGGGTTGAATTTTTCCAATGTGATGGAAAGTGGGGTGCATTTTCCACCACATTGAAAAATGCACGGTGTTTTTCAAAGAGCTTTGAAAACCTCAACCATGTTCTCCAAAAAGGCGCAACCCAAAAATGGTGCTTTTCCTTTTCAGTAAACATTGAACTCCACATCAACAACTTTTCAGGTGGAGAAGGGTTGAGTTTTTTCCAATGCGATGGAAAGTGGGGTGCATTTTCCACCACGTTGAAAAACACACGGTGTTTTTCAACAGTTTGAAAACCCCGACCCCATTCTCCAAAAGCGCAAACCACTGTGTGCTCTTCCTCCTTGTCAGTAAACATTGAATCCACATCAACTACTTATCAAGGTGGAGAAGGGTTGAGTTTTTTCAATGTGATGGAAAGTGGGGTGCATTTTCCACCACGTTGAAAAACACATGGTGTTTTTCAGCAGTTTGAAAACCCGACCACGTTCTCTAAAAGGTGCAACCCATGGTGCTCTTCCTTCTTGTTGTAAACATCGAATCCACATCAATAACTTTTCAGTGGAGAAGGGTTGATTTTTTCCAATGCGATGGAAAGTGGGGTGCATTTTCCATCATGTTGAAAAACACATGGTATTTTTCAAAGCAGTTTGAAAACCCCACCACGTTCTCTAAAAGGTGCAACCCACCGTGCTTTTCCTCCTTGTCGTAAACATGGAATCCACATCAACAACTTGTCGTGGAGAAGGGTTGAGTTTTTTCCAATGCGATGGAAAGTGGGGTGCATTTTCCACCACGTTGAAAAATGCACGGTGTTTTTGCAAGCTTGAAAACCCGACCTCATTCTCCAAAAAGGCGCAACCCACGGTGGTATTCCTCTTTGTCGTAAAAATGGACTCCACATCAAAAACATGTCACGTGGAGAAGGGTTGATTTTTTTTCCAATGCGATGGAAGTGGGGTGCGTTTTCCACCACGTTGAAAAATGCACTGTGTTTTTCAGTAGTTTGAAAATCCCAACCATGTTCTCCAAAAGGCGCAACCCACGGTGCTCTTCCTCCTTGTATCGTAAACATGGAATCCACATCAACAACTTGTCAGGTGGAGAAGGGTTGAGTTTTTTCCAATGCGATGGAAAGTGGGGTGCATTTTTCCACCATGTTGAAAAACACATGGTGTTTTTCAGCAGATTTGAAAACCTCGACCTCGTTCTCCAAAAGGTGCAACCCGTCGTGCTCTTCCTTCTTGTCGTAAAAAATGAATCGACATCAAATACTTGTATGGTGGAGAAGGGTTGAGTTTTTTCCAATGTGATGGAAAGTGGGGTGCATTTTTCACCACATTGAAAAATGCACGGTGTTTTTTAACAGTTTGAAAACCCGACCATGTTCTCCAAAAGGCACAACCCACGGTGCTCTTCCTCCTTGTCGTAAACATTGAATCCACATCAACTACTTGTCAAGTGGAAAGGGTTGAGTTTTTTCCAATGCGATGGAAAGTAGGGTGTGTTTTCCACCACGTTGAAAAATGCACGGTGTTTTTCAGCAGTTTGAAAAACCGACCACGTTCTCCAAAAGGCACAACCCACGGTGCTTTTCTTCTTGTCAAAACATCAATCCACATCAACAACTTTCGTGTGGAGAAGGGTTGAGATTTTTCCAATGCAATGAAAAGTGGGGTGCATTTTCCACCACATTGAAAAACACATGGTGTTTTTCAGCAGTTTGAAAACCCCAACCACGTTCTCCAAAAGGCGTAACCCATGGTGCTATTCCTCCTTATCGTAAACATGGACTCCACATATACTACTTATCTGGTGGAGAAGGGTTGAGTTTTTACCTATGCGATGGAAAGTGGGGTGCATTTTCCGCCACGTTGAAAAATGAATGGTATTTTTCAGCAGTTTAAAAACATCAACCTCATTCTCCAAAAGGCACAACCCGTGGTGCTCTTCCTCCTTGTCGTAAACATGGAATCCACATCAAATACTTGTCAGTGGAGAAGGGTTGAATTTTTCCAATGCGATGGAAAGTGGGGTGTGTTTTCCACCATGTTGAAAAATGCACAGTGTTTTTCAGCAATTTGAAAACCCCGACCAAGTTCTCTAAAAGGCACAACCCGCAGTGTTCTTCCTCTATGTCATAAACATGGAATCCAACATCAACAACTTTTCAGGTGGAGAAGGGTTGAGTTTTTCCAATGCGATGGAAAGTGGGGTGTGTTTTCCACCACGTTGAAAAATGCATGGTGTTTTTCAGCAGTGAAAACCCCGACCACGTTCTTCCCCAACCCGTGGTGCTCTTTCTCTTCTTATAGTAAACATCATGATCCACATCAACAACTTTTCAGGTGGAGAAGGGTTGAGTTTTTTCCAATGCGATGGAAAGTGGGGTGCGTTTTCCACCACGTTGAAAAATGCACGGTGTTTTTTAGTAGTTTGAAAACCTTAACCACGTTCTCCAAAAGGTGCAACCCATGGTGCTGCTTCCTCTCTTGTCAGTAAACATGAATCCAGATCAACAACTTGTAAGGTGGAGAAGGGTTGAGTTTTTCCAATGCATGGAAAGTAGGGTGTGCATTTTTTCCACCACTTTGAAAAACACACAATTTTTTTCAGCAGTTTTTGAAAAACCGACCTCCATTCTCTAAAAGGCACAACCCGTGTGCTTTTTTCCTTCTTCTTGTCAAAACATCAAATCCATCAACTACTTGTAAGGTGGAGAAGGGTTGAGTTTTTTCCAATGTGATGGAAATTGGGGTACATTTTTCACCACATTGAAAAACACGTGGTGTTTTTTAGTAGTTTGAAAACCTCAACCACGTTCTTAGAAAGGCCCAACCCATGGTGCTCTTCCTCCTCCTTCATTAAACATTAAATCCACATCAACAACTTGTCAGGTGGAAAAGGGTTGAGTTTTTCCAATGCGATGGAAAGTGGGGTGCATTTTCCACCACGTTGAAAAATGCACGGTGTTTTTCAGCAGTTTGAAAACCCGACCACATTCTCTAAAAGGCGCAACCCACGGTGCTCTTCCTTCTTGTCATAAACATCGAATCCACATCAAAACTTGTCAGGTGGAGAAGGGTTGAGATTTTTCCAATGCGATGGAAATTTGGGGGTGCATTTTCCACCACGTTGAAAAATGCATGGTGTTTTTCAACGAGTTTGAAAAACCCGACCACGTTCTCCAAAAGGCACAACCCGCGGTGCTATTCCTTTGTCATAAACATGGAATCCACAGCAACAACTTGTAAGGTGGAGAATGGTTGATTTTTTTTCAATGTGATGGAAAGTGGGGTGCATTTTCCACCACATTGAAAAATGCACGGTGTTTACATGGAACAAGTTTTGAAAATCCCGACCATGTTCTCCAAAAGGTGCAACCTCCGGTGCTCTTCCTTCTTGCCGTAAACATCGACTCCACATCAACAACTTGTCAGGTTGAGAAGGGTTGAGATTTTTCCAATGCTATGGAAATTGGGGTGCATTTTTCGGCACGTTGAAAAATGCACATGGTGTTTTTCAGCAGTTTGAAAACCCCGACCACGTTCTCCAAAAGGCGCAACCCATGGTGCTCTTCCTCCTTTTGTAAACATGGAATCCACATCAACAACTTGTCAGGTGGAGAAGGGTTGAGTTTTTTTGAATGCGATGGAAAGTGGGGTGTGTTTTTCACCACATTGAAAAACACATGTGTTTTTCAAGCAGTTTGAAAACCCCCGTTCTCCAAAAAAGGCGTAACTCCATGTGCTTTCCTTCTTTCTTGTAAAACATCAATCCACATCAACTACTTGTCAGGTGGATAAGGGTTGATTTTTCCAATGCGATGGAAAGTGGGGTGCATTTTCCACCACGTTGAAAAACACATGGTGTTTTTCAGCAGTTTGAAAACCCCAACCACGTTCTCCAAAAGGCGCAACCACGGTGCTCTTCCTCATTTTCGTAAACATGGAGTCCACATCAACAACTTGTCAGGTGGAAAAGGGTTGATTTTTTTCCAATGTGATGGAATGTGGGTGTTTTTCCACCACATTGAAAATGCATGGTTTTTTTCAAAGAGCTTTGAAAACCCCGACCACGTTCTCTCAAAAGCGTGCAACCTATGGTGCTTTTCCTTCTTGTTATAAATGTCGAATCCACATCGACAACTTGTTAGGTGGAGAAGGGTTGAGATTTTTCCAATGTAATGAAAAGTGGGGTGTGTTTTCCTCCACATTGAAAAACGCATGGTGTTTTTCAAAGCTTTGAAAACCCCCACCATTCTCCAAAAGGCATAACCCACGGTGCTTTCCTTTCTTGTCGTAAACATGAATCCACATATAACTACTTATCAGGTGGAGAAGGGTTGAGTTTTTTCCAATGCGATTGAAAGTGGGGTGTGTTTTTTGACACGTTGAAAAACAAACGGTATTTTTCAGCAGTTTAAAAACCTCGACCACGTTCTCTAAAAGGCGCAACCCGTGGTGCTCTTCCTCCTTGTCGTAAACATTGAATCCACATCAACTACTTGTCAGGTGGAGAAGGGTTGAGATTTTTCCAATGTGATGCAAAGTGGGGTGTGTTTTACCACATTGAAAAACACACGGTGTTTTTCAGTAGTTTGAAAACCCCAACCACGTTCTTTAAAAGGCACAACCCGTGGTGCTCTTCCTCCATTTCGTTAACATGGACTCCACATCAACAACTGTTTAGGTGGAGAAGGGTTGAGTTTTTCCAATGCGATGGAAAGTGGGGTGCATTTTCTGCCATGTTGAAAAATGCACAGTATTTTTCAGCATTTGAAAACCCCACCATGTTCTCCAAAAGGCGAACCCATGGTGCCACATCAACCACATCAACTATCAGTGTGGAGAAGGGTTTGAGTTTTTTCCAATGCGATGGAAAGTGGGGTGCATTTTCCACCACGTTGAAAAATGCACTGGTGTTTTTCAGTAGTTTAAAAACCCTGACCACGTTCTCCAAAAGGTGCTAAACCCGGGTGCTTTTCCTCCTTGTCATCAGAAACATTGACTCCACATCAACAACTTGTCAAGTGGAGAAGGGTTGAGTTTTTCCAATGTGATGGAAAATGGGGTGTTTTCCACCACGTTGAAAAATACATGGTGTTTTTCAGCAGTTTGAAAACCCCGACCATGTTCTCCAAAAGGCACAACCCGTGGTGCTCTTCCTCCTTGTCAGTAAACATTGACTCCACATCAACAAATTGTCAGGTGGAGAAGGGTTGAGTTTTTTCAATGTGATGGAAAGTGGGGCATTTTTTCCACCATGTTGAAAAATGCACGGTGTTTTTAGACTTTGAAAAACCCGACCCCGTTCTCCAAAAGGCGCAACCCATGCGGTGCTTTCCTTCCTTCGTCAAAACATTGACTCCACATCAAAAAATTGTCGTGGAGAAGGGTTGAGTTTTTCCAATGCGATGGAAAGTAGGGTGCATTTTTCACCACGTTGAAAAATGCATGGTGTTTTTCAGCAGTTTGAAAACCACGACCTCGTTCTCCAAAAGGCACAACCCACGGTGCTTTTCCTTCCTTTTCATAAACATGGACTCCACATCAAACTAACTTGTTAGGTGGAGAAGGGTTGAGTTTTTTTTCCAATGCGATGGAAAGTGGGTGCATTTTTTCCGCCTCATTTGAAAAACACACGGTGTTTTTCATTTGAGTTTGAAAAACCCCACGACATTCTCCAAAAGGCGTAACCCACGCGTGCTCTTCCTCCTTGTGGTAAACATGAATCCACATCAAAAACTTTCAGTGGAGAAGGTTTGAATTTTTTCCAATGTGATGGAAAGTATGGCAATGAGAAACAGGTCGTGTATTCCACCACGTTAAAAATGCATAGTGTTTTTCAGCAGTTTGAAAACCATTTATACATTTACACCATAACATTTACATTGAATCTGTATAACATTGCAAATAAAGTATGAGAAGATGAGAAGTTACACTTGAACCAATGAAAACTATTTTGTAGTCTTAATGAATGGTAACACACATTTAAACTAAGATCATTCCATTGTAATGTATACGCAGTATGAAAATTACATGCTTCAATGAGAACTTGAAATTTGAATTCTCTATAAAATGTACATTAACTAAAAGTAACATTCACAATACTCGCACATTTTAAATCTTATTCCAATTTAAATCTTTTTATTAGACTTTAAAACCTTCTTATTTTTTATTATGTTTTGATGGTATAAATATTATTAACTCTTTTAAAAACTAGAATATACGTTTAACCAACACCTGTTGATGTCAAAGGTCACATGGAAAGTGTCATTTTATTACAAAGTCATATTTTATGTCAAAGGTCACTTGGACAATCTTCGGTGTGAGCGACTGGTACTTTTTCCTCAGTAGACACCTTGGCAAGGATGTACATCTTCTTCCATGATTCTTTGTGATGTTCATGAATTTTAACAACTGAATTAAAACTTGCTTCTTGGTTTTCGAACACTTTTTTGTTGGATTCACACGTTGTCTCCCAATTCTTAATTTCTAATTCCAACTCTAGAACCTCAAGCTCCAACTCCATCTTCTTCGAGGAAGCAACTAGTAATTGGTCCAATAATTCCTTATTTATCTTTGACAATTTTACATATTGTAGTCTAAGTCTTTCACGCTCGGTTTTATAAAACTTTGCCTTGCTCTTTGCAAGTTTCAGTTCTACTTCCATACGAACTGACGGGGATGACTCATCTTCGTGTCCAACTTCAAAATTTTCATTTGAGGTGCTCTCTTCAGTCTTTCCTAAAACATTAGTACTGGGACTATTGAATTTTGCATAGTCTTTTGGTTCCGGCACTGGTGAGGCCTTGCACTTTCCAACCTTCTTTTTTCTCGTCATCTAATTAAACATGTATTTAAACAACCAATTATTATTTGTTAACATTCAAACGTAATTGTAACCATATACCGTACACGGAAGTAGAACCCAACAAAGTAACCATATACCATTTACCGTAATCCACATTCATAGTCACATTAATACATTAACCATATACACAGTCACAACATCATTATTTATGCAATAAATGAAATGTCACAACAAGAATAAAAACCATCTAATGTGCTATAAACAGAACCACAAACCATATTCAATTTAACAAGAATGAAATATTAAATCGTAAACGTCAAACAAAATAAAGTAACAACCTCATCACACATATATACAATTGTCTTCTAATCACACGGTGTATTACTCTTCCTCATTCATCACATCGCATACCAGATATAACAATTGAAATACATGATCTAAATACTAATTAACGTGCACATCATAACATCAACCGAAAAACAACCATATTAGTGTAAAATCACGTACGTCTATCCATATCATCTATTATGCTACAAAGGCAAGATTCATCAAATATAACTAATTTGTTGCATACCACATAATCAATATCTATACATATATGTCTAATATATAAGTAAAATTTGTCAAATATGTAAGTGAAATATAAAATTTCTATGACTGGAATATTCATTTGTTATTATTGTCTTGGGTGGGAGTGCGTGTTGTTTTTTCCTCAATGCCACCTTGGCCTGCATGTACATCTTCTTCCATACTTCCTTCTGATCTTCATGTGTTTTAAGAACGGTATTAAAGTTTGGCTACATGATTTGTGAACACTTTTTTGTCCGCTTCATGCATTGTCTCCCAATTCTTAATTTCCAGTTCTAACTCTTGAACCTCGACCTCCAACTCCATCTGCCTTGAGGCAATTTCTCCTATTTCATCCAATATTTCCTTGTTTTTTTCATAAAATATAAATTTTCCAATGCAAAGCTTTCACACTGGTTTTGATATATCTTTGTCTTCTTTGTTACAAGTTTCATTTCTAACTCCATACGAACTAACGGGGAAGGCACATCTTCTTGTGTAGCACCGACATCTTTGTTTGTAGAGCTATTTGCTTTCTTTTTGAATGGATAAGTGTCACTATCGAATGATTCATAATCAATTGGTTCTTGCACTAGTGAAAGCCTTGCGCTTTCCAGTCTTCTTTAGTCTTGCCATCTAAATAAACCTGTATTATAACAATCAATTATTATTTGTTACCATTCAAACATAATTAGAAAGGAAATAATGCACTTAACTTATACGTAACAAAATATTATCATGGATGAAATATATATGAAAGTTTCATAACCACATCAAACCCAAGTACGCATACATGGATGTAGAACACAACTATGTAACGATAAACCACAAGCCGTAATCCATAATACACAAAATTTGAAAACAAAATTGTGAATTATCTGCGATTAATTACTGAACACATCAAACCCAAGCAGGCATACAAGGAATAAGAACTCAACTATGTAACCACATACCAAAAACATAATCCACAATCCATAGTCACATTAATACATTAACTAGATACACAATGACAACATCATCATTTATACAAGAAATGGAATGTCACATAACAAGAATAAAAACAATCTAATGCATTATAAATAGATCGTAAATGGATAACTCTATGTAACCCATAACCACAAACCATATTCAATATATCAATAATGCAGTACTAAGTCGTAAACCTCAAACACATTAAAGTAACATCATCGTCATATACACATATATACTAATCCGACTCCTCACAATCAATGTTATACATAAAGGTTTTCATCTCCTTCGTTGCCTAGTGTTAGCGATGACAAATAGTCCATCATAAAATCTAATACGTTTCTTCTCATTTCTATGAACAGAATTTGGCATGATGCCAAGAATGGGTGGGGCATCCGATGTCTTTATCCGAGTATGGCGCATTGTCTCAACATGTACCGCATCATCCTGAAAGCCAACCATATAGTAAATAAGTGAACGTAGATGAATCTCTCAGTTAAACACATAATTAAATTAAATCATTCATCCAAAATGTCTACTACTCGCCTCTTCAGGAGTGTCAAGTCTGATATCACTGAGATCCCAAATAGCAAACCCTTTGACACACTCTGCCAAAGTGTTTGCAAATGTATTAGGGTAGGGCAATGGAGCAGTGGGAACAATGGCCTCAAAAATAATCACTTTGATAGTAAATTTGGGGAGTGTGATGCCATGACACTTCACGTGTGGGGTACTATCACAAACCACTCCTCTCACGACAACCATATCATCTAACATTAACCTGACTTTGGCCCGCCAGGAAAAGCCTATAATAACGACAATCTCAATTGCATTAATAACTTTTTCTTAATTTCACCAAAAAGAATACAAAAAAACAAATGAGAACATTCAATAACTTACCAGTCCAGTTCCACCCTCTCTCATACTACCAGCAATGGTGTTTGTGTCCCTCTCCTCATGCCTCCCCTCATAACCCTCTCTCTCCTCAACTGGAAAAGAAGTTTCAACTCCAGGATTTTTCATCTCCACCTTTCTTACCTCAAGTGAAGCTATCTCTCCAATAAGATCGAGACCACAGGTTGATTGAGAAGGGGGCATCTTATCGCAAACGTCCACCTATAACAATCGAGCCATCAGACAATCAAAGTATCAACAACATAAGGCAACATACATTTTTCGAAGAGCTTGTTAAGTGATTTTTTACCTCTCTCTGTTTCACACTACGAATCACATGTCTCTATCGGCGTAAGAGTTGACACAAGGGAATGTCATAATCCTACGCATGCATATAGTTAGTATATACAAAAATACACAAAAACTACATTGTATCTTTACTTACGAAAGACCAATAATTACTTACGTTATCATTCGTAGGGGGTCAACATTTTTGCTACTTGTTCCACCCTCTTCTCTAGCTTCCTGTGCATGACAGAATATCAAGTTTTTGATTTCCAACCTAACATTATATTTAAATTTCTATACCAATCTTAAATTTACCTCTGTTCCGATATTTGAGTTTTTATTTCCTCTCACTCTCAACCAATGCTCCTCTCTCACCTTTCTCATCTCCGCTTGAATCGTAGGCACGCATTGCATCATCCACCTCCCTCTTTCCTTCTCAGCTCAACTCCTCAAATCGATATTTGCATTCTTTTTTGCAAACACGATCAATAACCCTCCTCCGCTGCAAGTAGAATCGTTGCCTTAGGACGTAGTTCACATCCGCCTCCCTCTTTTGCACGTATGCCCTACTTCTATCTTGAGAGATAGGTGATCATTTCCCCGTATGCTTACGGCCACACTTACAAGGTTCCACAGGGAAGATTGTGTTCTACTTGGCGATGTCTATTTAGTCTATGCAACTCGGAAAACCTAACATCCCCACTATCAACACATGATCCATGCTGACAGACATAACGAATACGACCATTAACATATTCAGTTTTATATTCTATGGGTGGCTCATGGATATCTGAGTGAATGGGCTCCGAAGGACCATCTGACGTATCACCATCAACTATTGGAGGATCATCTCCTTTTCTTCCTCTGTGATGCTTGCAAAACGCGTACGCACCATGTGATGTGAAGGTACTTGTATCTACGGAGTCCAAGTGCATAACTATTAGCCCGACATAAAATATTAAGTATTTTGCAAAAAAGTAATGTTCACATATTCATATATTATCATCATGGAATGTGAAGAAACCTGTATGAAAAGACATCAATTTCATAATTGTTATCTCAACAAATGACATAATTGTTACTACGACAAACAATTAATGTTCACAAAGTTATATATTACCATCTCATTATTTATGTCTTCCCCGAAAACATAAGAACGGATTGTGAACATGGATCGGCCCATGTCACCGAGCTTCCACATGTTTTGTTCATGTCCGTTGTCATAACCATCATTGAAGCGACACATTGTAAAACAAGTTAAACTGAAACAAATGGTGCACAAACTTATTTATTCGTATTTTGCATTCATATTGAGAAAATCGTGCACAATAAATGATTTGTGACGAAATTAGCCACACACATTATTTTTTTCAAAACTGGATACTGACTCTAGATGTTTCCGAACTAAACATGAAATGTGAATTGCAAGTGTGTTAAAAGAGATTATAGGATAAAGCATGATGTATCCAAAATGCCCGGTTTATCAACCAACACTATATGATGTAACATCATATTATCCACAAAATATATAATATATATGCTAGAGACAATTCACATAATATTAGTTATTCACAATCTAATAAATAATGTATGTCTACCATTACACAAAAAGGAAATACACATATATCATATCGAAATGTCTTCCATGGCAAGTGCTAGCAAAGCTACCACTTCTTGGTTTATAGTGTCCCTAGACACTTGACATACATCTAACCTACCTCTGTTAACTTTTACATGCACGTATGAACATTTCACAATGCGAGATACACTCTCTAGCACTTGAACTCGAAGAATTGAAAGATTTACATTGTTACATTGGTATACACCAGTCATTTGTTTCACAACAAGCATATCATGAGAAAACACACAAATGTTCCAAACATCGTGGCGTATCGCTTCCTCAAGACCCAATATCAACACCCTATACTCAGCCTGGTGGAAGGTCATAGTGGCATTTCCGACAATTGTACCTCTTTCTACTATCTTGCTTCCATCAGGGTCGTATAATATGAACGATGAACATGCTAGATTTTCGGAGGTATTCGACACTCCATGAATTTCCAATCTCCAAATTTCAACCATGTTTACCTTTACAATGGACAAAAATATATCGTAAGCAAACATTAAAAAAATAGAATGAACACTTCTAATTTGACTTTTTCAATACAAACATCTATAATTTAACATATGACAAGGCCTAAAACATTTTCTCCTGAGTTCATTCATTAATAATGATTTCTTATTAGAGAGTCAATGGAGTTAGTACTTTGTCTACTAAAACTAAAACTAAAACTAAAACTTCCTTACAATACTAAAACTTCGTATTTCGTATGTTAGACTAAAGTGCAAATAAATTTTGGAATATATTAGAATCGTAATCACGAGTTTGGTTCCATTCCACTCATTTTTTGAATAGATAACTTTATATTGCTAACATATAATTAATACAAACACAATTTACATTTTTTTAAGATATGTTTTCCGATAATTACGAGTTTATAAATGTAATGGGTAAATATTAAATTTGAATAAATCACTTAATAAATTGATTAGTATATTATGAATAGATAGATTTCAGTCTATTTGCAATATCAATATCTATAAACATTTGATTAATTATAGTATTGCGAACGACATTCCAATAATTGTTATAGCCTATAGTATTGCGAACGACATTCTAATAATTGTTATAGTTTATTCACTAAATAACCATTGTAATGTATATCTAGTATTTAAATTACATGCTTCAATGAGTACTCGAGTTCTCTAGAATTAACTCCTTTTCAAACAATATTGGTTTTCTATATTATGTATATTAAGTTGGCTACAGGTGCATCTGTATATGAGTTGAACTCATAAAACAACACTCTTTACACATAAATAAATGATGGGAAATGATAATTGCACCAATACAATCCTAAATTGACAAATGATGATAATCCCATACTTAGTGAATTAGAAAATCGTTACCATTACACATTTCCTACCAAAATATAATTTTAACATAAATGAATTTTAATAATCTAAACTTGCTATACAAATATCTAAACATTAGTAATTTTAAAACTATAATCCATAGAAACACGTATTAATACTAAGGAAAACATATTTAATCAAGAATATATTCGAACAACAAAACAAAATATATTTATGTTGGTGTGAATCGACATCCGAAAAAAATTAAATATTTATATAGGTTTTTCTCAAACACGTCATAAGTTTTTTAGAACAAAACATAAAAAACCGTAACTATTTTTTTTTGTTTTTAGCAGCAAACTTGGAGTTGCTTCCATGTGCAATCTTTTTTACAATTTTTTGGATCTATCACCGGTTTTATGACCGAACTCCCATCTTTCTCAGCTTATGTGGAGGCTCATACTTCTGGGCATCCTCCATCATGTCATACGCTAGACCATATCCTCACGAATGCGGCCCTATAGTGCGGAACTTAGATAAATAAATAACAGAAGTTTCCGGAAAATTGAGTCGGGCCTTAACCATCACTACAATTTCTAGTTTGGGTGGCTTAGACTGTTGATGATGGTCTATATACACCACAAATGTGGACCTCCTAAAACATTCCTCCCTTTGGAATTTGGGAGTTGTTAACGTTATCCCTACGGGATTCGCAGGAACTAGACTTCGTGTATTCATTTTCGCCATGCAAAATACAAACTGAATACAACAACACACATGCAAACAAAAATATACAATTAACGTTAGTACGATACATGTCAAATCAAATATACATCATCCAATATGATAAAATAATCACAACATCAGAAAGCTCATATCCATGAAAATTCAAGTATCGATAAATGCCAACGGCTATCCTTCACCCAAGATGCACCCTCCCATAATATCACAACCATCCATTACAAAAGGGACGGTTGTGATATTACGGGAGGGTGCATTTCTGAGTGGAAGGTCAGCGGGTGACTTTAAAAACCTCTCTCAAAGACAAGATACCACCCAACTATCGATGTGGAAATCCTAAGGGGCAAGCCCCTTCATCACACAACGATAGTTGGGCGTATCGATGTGGCATCCTAAGGGGCAAGCCCCTTCAGCACGCACCGATTCCTGTCTTTATAGAGGCACTTGCCCCCATATGCCAAATTGAGAGTCAAAGTATGATATCACATAATTTTTATAGCTTCAACTTTCATTAAACATTCACAACATTACAATTACCAATATTTAACAACTATATATATATATATATATATATACAAATGAGTTCCACATTCACAATATTTACAACTATAATGCATCCAAGAAATCAAACTTTTCCTAATGTATTTAATTTAAAACAACTAAGAGCAATGAAATCACAACTAACAACTCAAGATCACATGCATATTTAACCAATACCAACATAATATCAACATAATTAACTAGTCTCATACCAGTGATTAATAAACACAAATTGTAGAAATTACCGAATCCTCTATCATTTATTAACAAACACGTGAATACAATAATATCGCAATAATAAACTAGTTCACACTATTATTTAGTGTCTATATACTAAACAAAATATTTGAACACGTCATTCGTTTTGAAAACATGCTTCCAAACAATTGTTTGATATATTTGTACTTATGATAAAGTTTCATGTTATATTTGTCCTTGTGTATATCAAGCACATACATTTGTTCCTATTTACAAAGTATTAGGTAATAGATATGACATCAAATTGCTTCCTTTTCTTACAGTTTCAAATATATTAATTAATAATAATAATGAAAACTATAATTATTTTCTAAAATTTAAGGTTCAAGGTTTAGGGCTTAGGGTTTAGGGTTTGGGGTTTAGGGTTTAGGCCTCAAGGTTCGGGGTTTAGGGTATAAAAGTTGAAATATAAATATTGAAATGAAATAATTGATCATAATAAGAAACATTATATAGAAAATGTTGTGGAGTTAGGAAACCTAACAAATGCATTCCTACTATTTGAATAAAATATGAATGATTAGAAATTGGACTTAGACACCCTATTAAGCACGAGCCACCAAATCTAAATAGAATGCAAATAAGTGGATATCAAAGTTAGAAACCCTATGATGCACAAAGTTCCAAATATAAATAAATTATGGGTCCCATGTCCAATAATTGAAGCTAGAAACTTTGTCAACCACATGACTTTGATTCTTCCACATTGAATATGAAAATGCATACGAACCTTAGGTTGAATAAGCATTTCTCAGAATATGATTATCTAATATGTGATCACCTTTTTATAATTTAGGATAAGCTAATAAAGTTCACATTTCAAAAGGAAAAATTAGATATAACATATGCAATAAGTTAAATTTTATTAAATCATCAAAAACACCATAAATATAGACATCGAGTGTTAGCATTTTTGGCATTCTAAGTCTTAAAATAATATTTCAATATTGATATCATTACACTAGCACTGAGTTTATTCATTACCTCTGCCTCCTCCCCCAATGTTGGAGATAACTCCAAGGCCTCAACACTATAACTAGTAACTATGGTTCTTCTTGTAGTCTCCCTCACGACTCTTTAACATATCTTACTAGATACTCAGAAAGTCCACTACTGTTGCTCGAATGAATGGGGATCCACCCACCATAAAAATTATCTTGTGAGATTTGTCAACTCTTGAACTCATACTATAATTGGACAATATGCCCATGTATCATATGTCCCCATATACGAGCACCACATAATATCCCCTTAATCTCATATAATCACTTGCTAATGAATTCCAAGCCAAACACACAAATAAGGGAAACTTTGTGACAATATGTAGATGTTTCCCCATTACTATATGCATCATGAACATCTTATAAATCCATGTCAAAAAAAGAATCACTAACCTAATCACCATATTTTATAGGGCTAATATATGATAAATGTCATGGTACAAATGTACCAAATTTATACTCATGTAATGTATTATTCCTTGATCTAGCACCACTTGACACATGGCTATACAAAAAAGTGGAACATCTTAACCTAACTTGTGACAAAATACACATGTCACCATAAGATTTATAATTGCCTTATAAATATCGATAATGGTTACAACATATACATCCCTCAACCACACTAGGTAGGAATGTAGATTATAACAATATGAGGTTTTTTCCCACCTATCTACTTCCTACCTCTCTACGATGTCATCTTGAGTGCCATAAAGCATGGGTGTACCCACAAATCAATTACCCTAATATTACAATTGTAGATCTCTTATCGACAAACTAGAATAAACTTAAGATATTGCATGTAAGGTAATAATGATCTATAGGGATCCTTTCTCAAAACAATATTAAATAAATGACCATTCTAGAGCTAACCCACAAAAAAATACCTAGCTCACAAAGTGATCTAGGTTTGTAAGAAAAGTTATGTCAAAAGGAGGTTATATGTTCCTTTTATATACATTGTATGTCTTTAGGGTCTCCTAGACCTAATTTAGCCTCTCTTTATAGCTATCTAGACTTGGCCTAGTACATATTTACACCTTTCTCAGGATTTGGACCTAATTTAGCCTTCCCTTTATAGTGTATTTGGACCTTTCCTAACACCCTTACCTTTGAGAGATATCTACATTGATTATACTTACTTTTTATACTCGTTTGTATACATTGCATTATACTTTTCTTTGTAGTCGTTTATTATTAGGGTTACCATGAGTAATTTTTAAAATGTTACATGTGGTCGAGATGATGGATCCAACATCCATTCACTTGAATGTAGAAACTTAAGTAAAGGTATGCATATTTCATTATGTTTAACTTCTTAAGTTATTACTTCTTTATAGTTATTTACCTAGATTTTGGTATAGTAGGTCCAATTCCCAAATCACCATCTCAAATTACACTATAATGGCATGTAATGAACTTTAGGTAGAGTATATGTATACACCTTGTTTTCACTTACTAAAGATTGAAATCTGACAAGCTAGGAAAAAGGCCAACTTTCCCAATCACTTACTAAAGTTTATAAATCTGCCAAGTGTACTTTGTTTATGTAGATATGATATTATAAATTATTTACATGTGGGGTTTGGGTGTCTACTGTTTTAAGGCACACAAATTCAATTTTATTTACGCCCCTACATAACTCTAAAAGTTGAATTTCTTCAAACTTCTTCACATAGTCCCAATTGCACTCCTCACAACTCTAAAGGTTGAAATAGTTCATGTTGCACACATTCCCATTTGTACATATCCCACAATATCACATATTTATTTAGTCATACTTAGTTAGGATTTTTAAAATTATATTTCCAGAGGTTTGTGTGGATTTTTAAAATTATAATCAACAACACCAAAATAGTTTTTACACAAACCAATAATTAAATTGTGATTCAACAACACCCAACTAATTTTGATCAACACCATAAAAAGGAGTACACTTGAACAAAAGAGTTTATGAATTGTTTGGTTATGAGAATTACCTTAAATATTGCAATCCATAAGTTTCATAATCTTATCAAACATAAATTAACATAATACTTTTCGAATCTCAAAGCCATGTGTTTTTTTCTTTCCTTTATTCAAAAATATTAAAATAGGAAAACTCTGCATGGAGTTACATTGTATACGTTTTAAGGGAGGAGGAAAACTTGTGGACATTAAAATAGAACTCAATTCTTCAATGTTAAAGTTTAAAAGTAACTATAACTGATGGTTTATAAAGGTATAATATGGGATGTCATGAAATTTAAAAGTAGTTTTTCAATTATAGTAATTATAGTAAGAAATTAGTTTAAAATTTCATTGTTGAAAAACACAGTGTGTTTTCAACAATGATGAAAAACACACTGTGTTTTTCAACATTTTTCAAAATTATTTCCTCCATATAGAAAATTGTTGACAGGGAATGATACCAATAATAGACAGGTAATGATACCAATAAGTGCACTATTGACATTATTATAGGTACTGTATTATCCATATAAAATTCTTCTTATTTGTCAAATTTATTTGTGTGGGCATTTTTATCTTTGCAAAGTTAAAAAAATGATAAATGCTACAGGATTGTGTGAATCCACGAGGTTACAGAACTCTGCATCTTTCTTTCTTTTTGATTTCAAAGTCTCAAATTTCTTGTGAGGGTCTATTGTTGACCTATCTTCATGACTGGTTTAGCAGTGAGGAGCATTTGTTCCATTTTATTTAACTATCACGAGCTCATGGTCTTCACAATGGCTATTAAGTCAGGGTATGAAACCCCTGAACTACCCTACGAAGGAACAAAGGACTTATGTGAACTTAAGACTTGCTCTTCACTCGAGAATCCATTACTTCTACACCTTCACACCCTTTTTTTCACAATATCATTATACCTAATTTGCATGGTAACAAAACACAGTCACTTAAAGCAATGCAACACAATCCTAGTTCTAAGCATTGAAGTATTTAGATGCATGCAATGAAATCAAGTAGCATAACAATCATCCTTCAATTTTGAAATGGCAATTACATTACTCCCTACCTCAAGGTTACTGATGAAGGATTCTATATAATACAAATCATGCTCAAATCACCCAAAACATTAATAAACTCAACTTTATTTTTTTTCACAGTCACACCCCACTCAAGGTCTCAACATGAAATGAAATTTAGCATTAAGAGGAACATCTTAAAGCCTTGAACAACGTGACAATCTAATTTTCTTGAGGATCAACACAGTTCATAAATCTTGCACTTTGAATCATGCATAGATGCTTAAACAAACACAAAGTTAGTAATGTACAAGAACCACCAAAAATCAATGCACTAGCACTCACATGATCAATACTAAGCTTAAGATCATCTTGCATGCAATTCTGATATCAAGAATCCATTGTGAGATCAAGAAACCCATACATGCACATTTACTCGAGTGGAGGGTAACCTTTCGCTTAGGAGAAAAGGTGGTTTTGAGGATCTCTGTGGGTGTTTCTCTCTGATACGGCTTTTGGGGTTTTTCTTCATTATTGGTTTGGGTGTTTAGGGGAAATCCAGCCACTCAAACAATTTGGAAGAAACAAAGTGATTAGCGGGCCTATGGGGACTCAATGGGAAAGAAAAAACCTCATCCTGTAATACAAACTAGTGGAATCAATGCATTTTAGAAATGATATGAACACTGGGGATTTGAAACTTACTGTAGAATGGAGATTTCCTCTGCAATGAACGTTGTCCTCTGCAATGATCTCCTCTAATGGCTCTCCTCTATTCGAACTTCAGCTTCTTCCTCAAAAAAACTGTGGCTCCCCTATTCTTTTCCCAAAAAATGTCGTTATCAGGCACATTCCTCGTTTCAAATGTAGGTATATTGTGTTAATATTCGCGTTATGAGTGGTTTGGGTATGATTCAGAGGTGTAGGGAATGATTCTATGCACTCATTGGGGTGGAGGGAGAGGGGGCATGCAAATTAATAATTCAAATTTACACAGCTGGTTTCCAGGTCACCATAAATATCTTCCTCCTCTATCTCTGGCATGACGTCAGGATTCCGGGTGAATGTGGAATGGTCCATGTAGGGGAGAGACACCATCCATGGCGGGGGAGGCACCATACATGGGTGCATTTTCAGTGGAGGGTAGCCTCTGGCGTGCCACCAAGGATGCCACCATGATCGCCGGCCTTAATGTTGTGCAAATAATCAATGATCCTATGACATATGCCATTGCTTACGGATTTCATAATAATGTTTATACATGTGGCAAAGAGAAAAAAATATAGTTTTTTATTTGGGGAGGCACGTTTGATGTTTCAGAGTATACCATATGGACAACAAAGTTTTGACAGTTTCTGTATGTGAGCTCTCAAAAGGTATAATCAGTGAGATTACCATAAGGAAAGAAGATGATTTGCATCTCACCAAAGAAGACATAGAAATAATAATCACCAACAAAGAAATGTTCAGGAGGGAGGAAGAACTTCACAAGAGATGGTTTGTTGCCAAACACGACCTACAAACTTACGCATACAACATGAGGAATAGAGCCAAAGAGGCCATGGCCAAGAGTGATTTTCCTGCTGAGTTAAAAGAGAAGATTAAACGCTTTGTGAAGAGTGGTTGAAAGATAATGTGTCTGCTGATGCTGAGGAACTCGAACATAAATTGCAACATCTCAAAATACAATGCAGCCCACTGATGGTGGACTCCTCCTATTTTAAGTGATTTTTATCTTTTGTTTTGTTTTGGTTTTCCATGGAGAATGCATTGCATATCAACTTCGTTTGAAGATATAATCAGTAAAATGTCACAAGTTTCTTTAACTTTTGTTGTGCTTAAATGCGTTGTCCATTTAGAGGCTTAGTTTGAGCCTGACAGTTACTCGCTTATGGTGCTATTTGAATATAATCTCGAAATGTTTTTGAATTGATTGGTTTTGAATTTTGTAATTTAAATTTCATTGTGATTATTTTAGTCTTTTTGGTAGCTGATCATTGTTGTGTCATGTGTGTATTACTTATTTTGAGTCAGATATAGATAAATGATTCTTTTCCCACATTCCCGTACTCCTATAGATACAAGTTTTTCATTTAAACCACTAATGCCATGGTTTCCATGTCTCTTCTGTTGTTTGTTATGGTGCCGTCATTTTATTTGTACATGAAACTTAGAGGTATCAAGATGTTTTTAACGAATTTTATACCATTATTGTAGTATGTGTATGACACAGGAATAAGGGCACGACACTTCTAAGGTATAGTCTTGAAAGCCACTAGCCTTGTCTCCATCAAATGCCAATGGTCAATAACTTCTGTAATACACAGGAAATACATCCATTTAGGACCAACTATAATGACTTCCACATGGTCCGTAAATTCTGGAGGAGTTAGCAGGTTTGAGACCAACCAAGGAGATTGATTCAAAGGCATTGTCTCGATACACTAAGTTGATTATTTCAACTAGACCCAGACTGTTATCTGGTTCTATGAGTTCAACAGATTATCAAAATTGATGGAGTTGATTGTTTAATTGTACAGACACAACCCAGTCTCGACGCCATCTCCAAAAAAGTTAAATTTGGGGCTCAAAGCCCGTTGGGAGCAAAATGTTGGAGGGTCATCAAAATGTTGCCATGTGGCTAGTTCTTACAAAAACACATGGACCAATCAACACCTTCCATGTACCCCTCTCAGATGTGACACATGTAGTGCAGTGTGATGCGAAGGAGGATGCATGTGGTCTGCACCCCTGTCAGTGATAAAAATAAATTATTAATTTCAAAACACTAGCTATCCTCCCACCTCGCCACATGTCCGCCTTAATCATATTTATTCTTTTTAGCTGACTATTAGGAAGGATTTTTCCCAGTTTATTATTATCATTACATTCCATTATCGACTAATGTTTTTTTTTCTGTTTTATTATTCATCGATGTGTATCGAATCGAACAAGTGGATAAGAAACAACAGGCCCCACGAGAATGGTATGCACTTGGATTCACTTTTTAATTATTTCATATATGTTAAACCTCTACCGTATTGGCGATGTGTGATCACCAGATTTAGGCTTGACAAACAGCCATTTGTGCGTCCATAATCTGTATACCGTCCCACTAACGCACTAGCAAAAACACAAAAAATAGCCCAAGACCTAGGCGTGTAGAAGGGTTGATGAGGATAACATGAGAATGCCTATTAAATTCTTTAGCTAAAACCATTACTCGATGGGTGAATATAATCTTTCTCCAAACTCCTATATTTTTTTACACCGATGGGAATATCCTAGCAAATTCATTTTTCTAATTTAACATGCCATATTTATCAAGCACATGTATTGTTGACCATCCAATAGATATTGTAAATTGGTTTAACAACATAACTTAATGACTTTTTCACCATACATCAATTTAATAGGAACATGTGATAAGTCAAATATAGATAGGCCCATACAATGTGTTACAAAAGGATGGGTGATTTTAATTTACACTCACAATACGATTACAAATGCCATCTTAACACCTCCAAATTACTTAATGACCCAAGCCTAATGATTGATGCATTTTATAGCTCATCCAGTCAAACACAAGGAGCCTTTCAAAAAAAAATAGTGTCTTGCAACAATAACACAATACCTAATATCATGGTTCTTTTTCATTTTTCTAGACATGCTACATGGCCTTAAGATGACCCACCAATACACTTGCCGATAAAATTCCCTAAAGTTGGGTAGAGTTTCCACTTCTCACTAAAATTAATTAGGCATTCAAGTGGCCCTCTTGGCCTTTGACCAAACCAACCATACACAACATAATTGTATTCATTTTTTTGGAAATTTCATTGTATTTTCTCTAATAATTTATTAGTAATCCCTATTAAGGCAAGGTAAATATAGTAATCACTTTCTTATCGCTTAATTTTTTTAAACCAATCATAATCACTATATTCTAGCCACTAGTTTTAAACAATATATAATTTTTAATTCATTTACAAATACCAATTTATTAATGTTTTTATCATGCCAAGCTTTGCACACAAAATAGATAACTCTTTGTGTAAATGACGCCATCAAAGTAATCGCATACTTTGTAACATCACAAGAATCCCACCTGTATGCATTTCTCTCTTGCAAACTAATTAAATCAAAATTCTTGTTGACCACTGCGTAACTAAACCCACCTTTAATAGTTAGGTGCAACAAGGTTAACACTAATGCCATTATATCCTTTTTATTGACTCTTTTCACACCCTCCAGCTTTATTTATCAAGTTTAACCATCAATTTTAACCTTTAGCACCATACATGATTATTTCAATTGTGGTGGTACTTAACAACATTGCTTCTCTTGTTTTCATTAAAAATTCATCTCTAGAATGACCTTCATCACATTGGAGAATAAAAGGTAAGTTTCTAACAATACATTTTTATTTAATAATAGTTGGCTATTTCTCGGGGACATGACCTTGATTAGATAAAGTACAACAAGGCATAGTTTAAAATCTAAAATATTGGGGTTCATTAGACCAATGTCATATCTATTCGACAATAAAAGTAGACTAAACACAAATTCATAGGAATACACCTTCTCTAGTGCATTTATTGAAAACACAGAGAACACAAGGGAAAGGAAAGGAAAACCAAACCAAAATGGGGAATTATGTGTTTATGGTGGATTTCGGTTGATTCACTTTTACAAAGAAAAAATAACCAAATAATCGAAACAAATAGGGTTTAACGATACTTGCATCGACCAAATCAATAAATAAAGGAATGCAAAAATGTGAGAGAATCCCCTTCCAGTGAATGTGGAAACCTACACATAGAGGGACAACTAAGCAAGATAGATATTAGATAGAGATATGCCGATTTTCTTGACAAAGGCTGATCCCGGAACCAAAGGTCTTTCTTGATGGTGTCAACCATATTTTACAATCAAGTGATAATGATAGAAAGATAATTAACAATGAAAATATCATTAAAATGTTAGAGCGATAGAGAGATCCCTTCATGTGATAGGTGCCCATGCGAGTGCTACGACTAGCTTGAATTCCATGAAGTAATTGAACCAAACACTGTTTCCTATAGCATCCTTTTCTTCGCAAATGACTTCAAGTTTATTTTTGATATCTTCGATGTTCGGGGAAAAGAGATATCACATAGACTTAGTTCGTGTGCAATATCAAATTTCTCATAGAATAGTGGTCGTGAAACGATGGGAAGGTAGGTGATGATTGTAATCAGATGTGCTTGACCTAGTATGGTCATTTATATAGAGAAACAACTTGAAAACATAAATATTAGTACAAAAAATAGATTGATATACTTGATTGCAGATATAAAAGATATGATTAAATGAAAAATTACATGAATCACTAGAAATTCAATATGGTCGTAGGTGATAAGGGGTAATTACTAGTGATTCAAGATGAATCAATGGCGATTACTATGAAAAAGGTGGATTCTTTGATAAGATACAAATTAGATATGAAATGAATGATCTAAGAGCGGATGTGGTATTTAATATGATTCGTTGATAAAATGAATATGAAAATAAGTGATAGAATCTTACCTTGGATGATAAATGTTAAGAAATAGTATTGTGTGAGTCTTACACTTTTTGTGAAGCTTCTAAGGGCATGAATGACATGCTGGCGATGTCAAGATGTTTGTAGTGATGTCCTCTAAGTCGTCAATGAACCAGAGCTTCGCTGCAAATGGCATATGATCCCCTTTCATGAAGTTTGATGATCCTTATATAATCATCAACAATTAGTTAAAATCATTAATGACCTGGAAAAGTGGGGAAACCCACTTAGAAGTGGTTTCAACCACTTCTAAATGGGTTAATTTGGGTATGGGAACAAGTGAAGATGGTTAGGAATGTGTTGAGGGAGTTGGGAGGTTAGAAGGTTACGGATAAAATGTGTTAGGATGAGTTTTAAGTGGTTAAGGATGTTTAAGTCATTTAGGGTGGGTAAAATAGGTTTTTACTCAGGGTAAAGTGAAGTTTAATGGTGAGTGAGGACATAGTATATGTTAAAATATAACACATTATATAGCATGTAAAACAGTTATGTAGTTGCTCGGTTGGTAACTATATAACTACCTCTCTCTTCAATAAATACACTGCCTATTCGTCATTTAGACAGTGCAATTTGCCTTCTGTCTTTTTTCTTCTCTTTGCATATTCTAACATTGGTATCAAAGCCTGGGCATCAGTGAGAGGTCGACGCAATCAAGGCGCCTGGAAGGAAACGCTGGTCGCACGCACTGCAAGAAAAACGTGGCGGGATAGAAAAGACGCGGTGGGACGAGGCGCGCGAGAGTCGGAGGTGCGTGGGAGAGCGGGAATCGCGACGCGGGGAAGAAGAAAACGCGGGTCGCAGAAAAGAAAACGCGCGGATCGAAGAGATAGACACGCGCGACGTAAAAGACGAGGCGCAGGAAGGAAAATAGAAGGGAAAGACACGCGGGACAAAGCGCGGGGAAGACGGCGCGGGGCAAACACGGGAAGGAAAAGGTGATGCGGGACAAAACGGGATAGACGTGGACAGCGGCAGGCGCGCGCAAGCGCTGGCAGGCGGGGGGCGTGAGCACGAGGGCGATGCGGGACAGAATGCGGGCGCGTGGACGAAGGGTAGGCCCAATGAATTTAAAAAAAAAAAAAAAAAGGGCTATCGTTTTTCCCTTTCCTTCTGAAAAATCGATGAATTAAATTCAACAAAGGTGAATTTATTTCATAAGATTTGGTGGTATTCTTCCATGCTTCATAATATTTAACAGAGTATATCAAGCGCTTGATTTGAAGGTTTTTTTACATTTAATATTACTTGGTGGAATAAGTAATACTTGGTGGACTAAGTATTATTTTATTAAGTGTGGGAAAACTATTATTTTATTATTACCGTTCTTTTGGAATAATAAAATGGCAAATATATCACACTTGACGTTGCCGGAGACACAAAAGTTAACGGGCACAAATTTCAATGTTTGGAGTCATAAAATTTTAACGGTTGCGGAATTTCGGGATTGTGATAAAATAATCAAGGGTGATGAAAGTCGACCAGCGACGAACTTCGATGATTATGACAAACGTCATAAGGAAGCGTTATTGCTTCTCAAGTTATCGGTGTCGGATGATTTGATACCGGAAGTGCGGAATGCCACTGTGGCAAGCACGTTGTGGACTAGTCTGAAGGATAAATATCAGACGTCAAAGAAGAGTCGGGTTTTATACCTGAAAAATATGCTCTTTTCCGTAAAGTTACAAGAAGGTGGATCGCTGTCTGAGCACCTACTTCGGATGAAAGATCTCCGAGACCAGTTATCTTCCATCAACAAGAAGGTGGACGACGATGATATGGTGGCTCTGGTTTTGAACAGCTTACCTTCTTCATATGAGTCATTTGTGGAGGCACTCCATTTAATGGCTGAAAGTCAAACACTCACGTTTGACAAGGTGAGTTCCTACCTGTTGCAAAAGGAACGGAGACAACTTCAGGCAGAATCTAATTGTGACCATGCAGAGAGTGCTTTTGTCACTCAGTCAAAGGGAAAGTGGAAACGTCACTCTGGTGAATCTTCCACTCGGTATCAGGTCACATGTTATTACTGTCACAAGGTTGGGCACCTCAAGAGGGATTGTAAAAAGCGGATGTATGATCTTTCAAAGCAGAACAAAAAGCCATGTAAAGAGGAACATGTGGCAGCAGTTGCAGAAGAACGGGATTCGGATGACGAGTATGCTCTTTACTGTCTTACGACATCATGCTCAAATGATAGTGGTACCAGTTGCTGGATTATTGACTCTGGTGCGTCTGCACACTTTTCATGTCGTAGGGACTGGTATGTTTCATTTACTGCAAATATTTGTTTTGAATCAGTAGTACTTGCTGATGGAGAATCGCTTGCAGTAGAAGGGATAGGAGATATATGCATTGTATTGAATAATGCTCATAAATTGTTGGTATGGAATGTTAGATATGTACCTTCTTTACAAAAGAATCTTCTATCTATTCGTCAAATGACTGAAAATCCAAATATTTCTGTGGATTTCTGTGGAAAGAAGTGTGTTGTCTCTGATGTGAAACAGAGATGGATAATTGCCCTTGGTATTGGGGTGGGTGGTCAGTATCAGCTTGTTGATCCGGCTGTGATCAACATGAATGCACGTGTGGAGGACAACTCCACCATTCAGGGTGTGCGGGAGGCAGACATACCTTGGGAGGATGGATTTCCTCATTCAGAAGAACAATTTGTTGTGGACAGAGACTCCACTATTTCAGATGCATTGACGGTGCATGGTGAGATGGCATGCCTAGCCATTCACTCAGAGGTTCTTGCTCAAAGGACAATAGAGCATGAACAGTTTGCTCATGTGTGTTGTGAAGGATCTTTCCCAACGAGGAGGGGATAGATGAGCAAATAGATAAGACGGAGATGGTTATTTCTCCTGTTGAGACGGAGACCACTGCTGAGACGGAGATGGTTATTTCTCCTACTATTGAGGAGTTGGTTCTAACTCCTGCACAGATGGTCACATTCCTCTTTTTGAAAACGTTGGATGAGCACTACATGGTGGTGCAAGGATGTGATCGAGGTGACGCGTTGATCACAGGATAATTGAGTCTTTTTACAAACTCCAAAGAGCTACACAAGCCCGGAATAGATTTTTCAATCCACATCTTGAGGTTATGATTTCAGCACTCTAGAGATGGGGCTGACACTCTCACCATTGGTGATTCATCAATGGTCAATGAATCATGAAACAGAGAACCAAAGGTGGACCACTTGCCATATCTTTTGTTCATGGGACCAGATTTTTGTGTTGTGGTTCGTCTTCATTCGACAATGCATCACGAGTTAGAGGCTGATTTTAAAGTACAACTTATGGCACATCTGTAGATGTAATGACTAAACATATGGGCTTTAGGATATTTGTAAAATTTCGGGACAAACTTTGTCTTGTTTCCGGTTTAGTCATTAAGAGGGGGTGTTAAAATATAGCACATTATATAGCATGTAAAACAGTTATGTAGTTGCTCGGTTGGTAACTGTATAACTACCTCTCTCTTCAATAAATACACTGCCTGTTCGTCATTTAGACAGTGCAGTTTGCCTTCTGTCTTTTTCTTCTCTTTGCATATTCTAACAGATATATAGGATTTTAATATTTTGAGTGAAAATATAAGGAGTGTGGATAGACAATATAGGATACCAAAAATAGGTGTCTACATTTGCCCCTTTTTGTCGAGTAGTTTGTGATGGACAAGCCACTAGACAAAAATGAGTGAAATGGTTTGATTGTGTTGGATATGTGGCCCCCCTCAAATTGGGGGTAATTGCAAAAAATTGCAATGATGACGATTATGGATAGATTGTTGGATACAAAGATGTGTATAGAGTTTTGTTTCATTTTATGATGCCCCAAGACTGGGAATGAAAATCTAGATTGTCGCAAAGGTGGGCTTGTGCGACCAAGAAGTCAAGTGAAAGGGGAACAAATGGGTTCTCGTTCTATAAACATATGAATTATAGGGAGTAACCAAAAGCATATAGTATCCATGGGGTATTCGGAAACATAGGCTTGATATAAAAGTAAGTTTCCACAAAGGTTTGATTACATAACCAAGAAGAGGAGTGATAGGGGAACTAATGGGTTATCGACATATAGACATATGAATTAATAAAGGCGGGGGAAAATGATTCCTAAAAGCTTGCACAATCAAAATGGATTTGATAAGGATAAGTTATATATATATATATATATATATATATTGGATTTTGGATGTTAAGAGGGTTTTGGGGCTTGAAAAATGAAGCACATTCTTTAAAAATGCATTTTTGGATAAGGGATAATTCAAAATGATGATTTGATAAGGTCCGAAGGCCAAATAATGTTTTTTTGGATGAAAGGAGAGGTAATCATTAGCCATTACATTTAGTAGCCAATGATTTGATAGAAATTGTTGGTGAACTAGGTGGGCGGAAATGTTTTGATATAAAACATGGTTTGGGTTCTCATGTGTCACTATCACGATTAAAGAGCTTAAAAAACCAAAGAAACCCTTAATTTTTGAAAAGTATGATATTTTAGCGAGATCGAGGAGGCTAGAGGTGTGCATAGGTGACGGAGGCCCACTTGTACAGGTAGGTGGTGTTTTTGAATTTTGAGTTATTATTTTCTCTAAAAAAATAGAATCGTTATGAAACCGCTAGCGATTTCATATGATATTGCCAACAATTTAAGGGTCGTTTTTGAATATTATAGGGTCGTCAATGATTCAAGTGGAATCGTTGGCGATTAATGGGGTTTGATAAAATATAGTGATTTTGAAAATTATTTGATTGGGTTTTTGATGGATTGTGTTTAAAACCATAATTTCATTAAGTTTGGGCATTTACAATCTAGATTAAATACTAAAATCAGCTATATTGGTTTTTCTTATACCAAATATTGGAATTTGATTTGGCTATTATTGGAATCCAAAAAGGGTTTTTTTTTTTCAAATAAAATATCATGTATGAGAGATTTCCATTTTAGGAGTTTACAATTTTTTAGTACGAATAGGAAATACTTATTAAAATAATTAATACATTTATAATTTTACAATGCATAGACAATACTTATATGTCTATTCTCATACAAACAAACATTTTGTCTTGTATTGAATGGGACTATGCCCATTCTCATATAAGAATCATAGAAGAAAAATAGAGGTAATATTTAATTTGTTTTAGAATGGACAACTGCCCTTTCTCACATCCTTTTTAGTGATATTAAAATTATTAAGTTCAATATTGCTTCAATGAGTTAGAATGGTTAGAAAAGGCATATGCCCATTCTCATACAAAAAAAGAGTTTTATTATTGTGATGAGAATGAGTATATGCCATTTATCTTACTGATCAAGAGGACATTTGGGACATCGGGAGCTCCCTATATCTCGCTAAACCACAACATAGTGGTATAGAATTTCAGGAGCTTTCCGTGATAATCAAACACGAAAATGGACTTGATATGCTCAAGATATAGTTGGTCAAAGTTTGTTCAACATATAGGCCCGACAAGGGCAACTGACCAATGTGGAAGCAACAAGTGGTGAAACGTAATCATGGAGGAGGAAAAATGTAGTTTTACGACGATGGTATTTAGCAATCATATTCAGATGGGTGGTTTTGTTGTTGTTTTTGTTATTTCACCATGTGGTGGGGCCTCAGGCTACCACGTGGCTTGCCATCATGATGATTAGGTAGTTATACCAAGCCAAATGGATTGGGTGAGCTCTCTACCTCACTCGACACATTGTAGGGTGAGTTCCACAGCGTGTTCTCTATGTCTCGAGCAAGATAACTAATTAGCTTAGTGCTTATTTCATTACAAGGTTGTGGGAGCTCGAAGGAAGACATGTTAGAGATTTGATATTTTGCACATCATCCAGTTTGGATCTTCACTCTGCTTAGAGATTACGTACAACCGTGTAATAGAGCGGTAGAGCTTCTAGTGGAGGAGATTATTGTTCTCTATTTATCGATTCGTATTCCCTATAGAATCAACTGGTAAACATTGGTTCAGTTGTGCCTTCATAGCTTCATTGTGAATTGTATGAGTTTACAATCGAAAGTTTAATAAATCAGTTCAACATTTGAACCCGAGAGATGTAAGTATTTCCGAACTCCATTATCAATTTCTTTGTGTAGTATGTATGTGTTTCCTTTACATTGCATTTCCCATTTGAAGTTGATATCATATATGGAGTATAAAATATTTCAGTGTCTTTAGGGTTCCGTGACAGTTAGGAAAATTCACCCCTATTTACGGATCATGTTCATATCAGATTTGGTTTCTTCCGTGATTACTTCCATTGCATATAGATTGATCTTCTTACTCGAGAACTTTGTAGTATTTTTGGGATCAACTAGTTTGCAGGTAATCATGGGAAAAACATTAAAGAGGGAAAGAATGGAGGAGCTCAAGATCACAAATCAATAAATCTAGGAGGAAAACACATTCCTATGATGCAAGTTATACTCCCTCGAAGAGCAAGTTGGTCAGTTAAAAAAGGAGCTAGCATCAAAGGATGAGCTCTTGATCAATTTGTAATGTGGTGATCAGAAGAAGGAATGAACCTCTCCTTCTACTTCAAATGCAACAACCATGATAGAGGTATGCCTAATTTTCTCACCACGGTATATCCTTCTTCCTCCCATTCAGTTTTGGATTCAATTAATGATGTCTTTAGTTCATTTGAAAAGCATACTAGAGGCATTGGATCCAAATTGTTATATAAAATGGGTTTTAATGGAAGAGGTCTTGGAAAAGATAGCCAATGCATTTCTAACCCAATACATGTCAAGGATCATCCTCATTTTGCAATATCGAGTTATACTAGTGTGGAAAGGATATTGGAGAATGCTCCAAACATGCTTTGGAGGAAAACAAACTTCAAGGCTAATGAAATTAGTCTTACGGTAGATTCGGTGCAGAGGAATCAAGTGCTTTTTAATCAAAAAAGGATTTGGTAAGAACATTCCGTGTAGAGGTATCGAGATTCCACCTCCAATTTCTTACCATAAGCACAATGAAAGTTGTGAAACGTCTGATCCAGTCTTTTAGTTTAAAAAGTTTGGCTAGAATATTCAAAAAATGTGGCATGTGTTTCCTTGTACATTTTGTGGGATGCATAGTCATTCTATGGCCATATGTTAGAAGAGGAGGAATTTGTTGAAGAAGTTGTTTCCGTTCACCAGAACAAGGCAATTCAGAAACCTTCATCTCGTCATTTAGAGGCGAGAAATGACATTTATATTTCCTTGACTCAGAAGAAGGTAATGAGGAAGTTTTGTGCTCATTTTCATGTGCATGGGAATCTGGTGGACACTTTTTGAAACTTCATCCATCTCGTCATCGAATATCGTGGTAAGAAAAGATGGAATACATACCTATAACCAAGGTAAAGAAAGTTGTGACTCCACTACCAATTGAAAATTTAACCTTGGATCAGATAATACCTACAAAAGAAAGTCCGTTAGCATGGGTTGGTAAAAAAAATTCAAATTTATTTTGCATAGATCTTGATTATTAGCATGCATTTTTAAGACCCATTTTGGGCACTGTTTATACATATGATGCTTACAAATGTAAGAGCCCATCAAAGGGAAAGAAATGTTTTCTAACACATAATATTGTGAGTGCCAAAATTTCTTGTGTAAGAAATTGTGCAGATAGATTTTCAGGAGCTTTGATCCTTTGTACATTGGGTGTATCATCAATATTGTTGGATTTGGAAGATAATCATGATATTTATTGATCTCTTATCATCATCTTAGATATTCATTCTGTAAAGAGGCATAGTCTATGCAACATAATGGTAGTCAATCAAGAATCGACATCTAGTAAGTGGGTCGAATGTTACTTTGTGTGGAGGCTATTTGTGGCTGTGCACAAAAAGGATTACATGTTTGTCATCATCATTCAGGGACTTGTATCATGTAGAGGTGAAATCCATGCGGTGGAATTAAAATTCTCCATCGACACTTCTCGCACTGCAGTGTAGAAGCGGAGGCCATGTAATGCAGAGTGAAAGATAGTGTCTTCTTAAGTTGGCACCAACTTTGTTTTGTGTAGAGGTAGTGTTTTGCAATAGGATGAAGATTACCAGGAGGTATTAGCAATATGGCATAAGCACCACATGTCTCAAGATCGAGCCATTAGTTGTTTGATTTTGGAGTTGGCAACATAATGCATATATCTCTTCTTAGCAACTAGAGGTTTGGAGTTCACAAATTTTTGTGGACAAAAAGCCTTCTCACTAGGGAGGTGTGATCCGGAGGAAATTTGGGACATTAGGATTTCCCTATATCTCCCTAAACCATAACAAAGTGGTAGATAATTTTTGATGATATTCGCTTCGGTACTTGGAATGCAGAAAAAGGACTCCATATGCTCAAGATATAGCCGATAATAGTTTGGTTAACATATATTCCTGGCAAGGGAAACTGACCAATGTGGCAGCAACATGTGGTGAAACATAAGCGTAGAGGAGAAAAAATGTGGTTTTTCGATGCCGGTCTTTGACACTTGTATTCAGACGTGTGGTTTTGTCATCATGTTCAATATTTTACCATGTGGTGGAGCCTCAGGCCACCACGTGGCCTACCACCACGATGCCCAAGCAATTATACCAAGCCAACTCAGTTGGGTGAGCTCTCTACCTCCCTAGGCACATTGTACGGTGGGTTCCATGATGAGTTATCTATGGCTCAAGTGAGATAACTAATTAGCTCGGTGCATATTGCATTACATGGTTGTGGGAGCTCATTATTTGCATTAGGAGAGCTATCCACATAGCTTGGTGAGCTATCTATTAAACTTAGGTGAGTTGATATATTGGCAGTAAAGGGTGAGTTATTATTTACATGCCTCAATGAGCTCGTATTACCTTGGGAAAGTTCACATTAGGTAGTTCGACCACTAATTCTACATGACATTCTATATTATTCTCCACCACCCAAGCCCTTTACATTTGGGCCTTATATATTTAATGATGGGCAAAAGCTTCACCATGTGGCTCAAGCCACATGTTATAATGGTTGGCAAGCCTTTTAAAAAGGATCAATTTCTCCCACCGCCAACATATATGGAATTATCCAAGCAGTTCGAGTTCCCAAGTGGGAGTTATAAAGCCCATGTGTAGAGTGGGGATAGCAGTATAGACCAGTCTATACAAGCCACTTGGAGTGGTAAAGCGGCGGTTTCAAGGGTGGTCAAATGCCACGTGGTAGGGGTAAGCCACGTGGAAATTGACAATTAATAAAGGAGGCGGTTAACATATGGGCTACTAAAAATATAAATAAGCCTTAATAAGGATTGGCCATGTAATGATGACACTATTAAAATATTTTAATAGCTAAATGTTATTTATAATCTCCCATTTAAAATTCATAACACCTCACCGATATGCCTTAATAGCTTGGTGAGGGATAAATTAAAGCTCATGGATATTGTTCAACAAGGTGTTATGGGAAAAGCCATAGTTCTTAAAAGGGAAACTTTATATATCACTATTTTAGAAGGAAGTAAGAGGCAAAATTGGCCTTAGATGTAAAAAGGGAAAATGCACAAAATTTATGTTGAGTTATGGAGCTCAATTACTTTAGATTAGCATGCAATAGGAAACTTGCAAGAAAATACGAGTAGCCAACATCAGATATGGAGGGAGTGATATTGGTCACCTATGATCGACATTTGTCAGGAAAGGAGGAACCGACATCAGTTAGGGCGGACGGACATCAGTTAGGCCTAACCGATGTCGGTTACCTGTGTGTGATTGTTTTAATTAAATCACGGGAATTAGATCTAATTTTATCATAAAATAATATCTATTGATTGTAATTACATGGCAAAGTGCCCTAAGTTTGTATACGCCTATACATAAGCATGAAAGATAGGGTTTAAAAAGAATAATTGAAGAAGTGGTGATTATTGTGAGAGAAGTATTCTTGGAGAAGAACCAAAAGATTGAGAGAAATAAAGTACTATACATCTGAGAGGTGTGGAAGATTGTAAATTTTCAATTGTATATCTTGTGAAAGCTTTGGATAATAAATTGGCTTGTTTCTTGGTGGATGTAGCCCACACTGGGTGAACCACATTAAATCGGGTGTTGATTTATATCTCTTGTTTTGTATATTTCTTCTGGTAGAATATCCACTTTTATTTGCATGTATACTTAGATATCATATATTATCTATAAAACAAATGTACTAACCCCAACAAATGGTATCAAAGCTTTGTTTGAGGGTTTTTGTGTTGATAGATTTACTCACAGAGGGTTTTCTTATTGAGTGGGAGCTACAACAATGGTAGAAGAAAATAAATACAAGGTAGAGAAGTCTGATGACCGAAATTATCAATTATGGAAGATGTAGATTGAGGATTATCTATATCAAAGAGATTTGTACTTACCATTGGATGAAAAGTGTAGACCTACGAAGATGACTGATGAAGAATGAAAGATTCTTGACAGAAAGGCTTTGGGATCTATAAGATTGAGCTTGACAGCATCCGTGGCTTCCAATATTACAAAAGTGAAATCTACGGTAAAGTTAATGGAATCTCTTACTAATTTATATGAAAAACCTAGTGCTTCAAATAAGTTTTATTTGATGAAGAAAATATTTATTTCTAAGATGCATGAAGGTGGATCTACATCTAGTTATTTGAATGATTTTAGATCTATTGTAAATCAGTTAAAATCGGTTGATATTCCATTTGATGATGAAGTGAAAGAACTTTTATTATTATGTTATTTGCTTGATAGTTGGGATAACTTGGTAATGGATGTTAGTAATGCAACATCTGCTAATAATATTTTGAAGTTTGATAATGTGGTTAGTGTAATCTTGAATGAATAAATTCATAGGAAAAGTACAAATGAATCATCATATGGGAATGCTTTGAATGTAGAAAGAAGGGGAAGGCAGAAGGAGATATCCAAGAGTAAGAGTAATGAGAAATCAACATGAAGGGAAAACATATATAAATCCAGAGGTAAGGGAATTACCTGTTGGAAATGTGGAAAGAAAGGACATGCAAGGAAAGATTGTTGGTCAAAGGATAAAGAGAAACAACACCCAGACAAAGGTAAAGAGGCAAATAAATAAGTAAATTTTGTAGTAAGGTAATGCAAGATGCTATTATTCTTTCTTTGGATAATAGAATAAAATAATGGGTTTTAGATTCGAAGCTTCTTTCCATGACACCCCTAATAAGGGTTATTTCAGAAATTATGTCTAGGAAAATTTGGGCATGTTTATTTGGGTGATGATGAACCTTGCAATATTACTGGTAAAGGGGAAGTTCATCTAAAATTGCAGAATGTAAATACATGGGTATTGAAAGATGTGAGGCATGTGCCAAGCTTCAGAGGAATCTTATTTCTGTAGGGAAACTAGGTGAAACTGGTTGCATGGTTACATTCACAACAAACTCTTGGAAATTCACCAAGGGTGATTTTGTTGTGGTAAGAGGTAAGAAGGTAGGAACGCTATATTTATCTACTTGTGTTATTGATTCCTTTTCTGCATTATCTACTTCAGATTCAGATGAATGCATATGTCATAATTGGTTGGGCCATATGAGTAAAAAAGGAATGTAAATCTTAAAGGATAAGGGTAAGTTATCATATTTGAAAGATTTAGATCTTGATTTCTGTGAGCATTGTGTCTTTGGAAAGCAAAATAGAGTGAGATTTCTCAAAGTTGGGGAAACTAATAAGGAGCAGAAATTAGAGCTTATGCACTTAGATGTGTGGGGACCAACCCAGGTAGCTTCTCATGGAGGATCCCAATATTATGTTACTTTCATTGATGATTCTATAAGAAAGGTATGGGTTTATTGTATTAAACATAAATCTGATGTTTTTGAGACTTTTAAAAGATGGAAATACATTGTTGAGAATGAATCAAACTCAAAGTTAAAGTGCCTTAGATCTGACAATGGTGGTGAATACTGTAGCAAGGCTTTCAATGATTATTGTTAAGTGAATGGAATACATAGAGAAAGGATGGTTCCAAGAACACCACAGGAGAATGGTGTTACAGAGAGAATGAACATGACAATAATGGAATGTGCTAGAAATATGAGGATACATTCTGGATTGCCCTTTCAGTTTTGGGAAAAAGTAGTTGATACAATGGTTTATTTGATTAATCATGGGCCTTCAAGTTCACTAGATGGAGGAATACCAAATGAATATTGGACCCGAAAAGAGGCGGATCTTTCTTTTCTTAAAGTTTTTTTTTTTCGAAGCTTTTGTGCATATTGATAAGGAAAATAAGAAAAAGTTGGAAGAAAAATATAAGAGATGCACTTTCAATGGTTATGGATCTGGTGATTTCGGATTCCATTTTTGGGATTTAGAGAATTTTAAAATTATTAGGAGTCATGATATTAAATGGAATGAAAAGAGAATGTACAAGGATAAAATTTTGGTACCCAAGGATGAATTGGTTGAGAAGTTTGTGAATGAAAATGAACCCTTGGATTTAAAAATAATACCGATAGGGTTACACAAGATGTCGGTATCGGATGACCTCGGACTGACATCGGTAAGAAAAATTGGTATCGGTTACAAAAGAGCCAAACCGACATCGGTTAGTAGAACCGACGTCGGTTATAGGTGTCGAGACATTAGTCGAGTGTCGATTTGGATACGAATGTCTAGGAGGTCTAGAATGAGCCTCCGATATCCTAAACTTCTTGAGAAGGTCTCAAAGGGTAAGTAAACCTCCAAAAATATTTACACTTTATTTTATCTATGATTGATTGATCATGGTGAACCAGAAAGTTTTAAAGAAGTAATGCAAGATAAGACCCATGTGCAGTGGGAGCATGACATGGATGAGGAGATGAAATCCTTGGAACAGAACCAAACATGGGATTTGGTTAAGTTGCCAACAGGTAAGAGGAAATTACAGAACAAGTGGGTTTACTGAATCAAGGAAGAAGAGGGTGGATAAAAAAGGTACAAGGAAAGACTTGTAGTAAAGGGATTTGCACAGAAAGTAGGTATTGAATTTGGTGAAATATTTTCTCCTGTTATTAAGATGACTTATATTCGTACTATATTAAGTTGAGTTGCAGTAGAGGATTTGCATTTAGAGCAACTAGATGTGAAGATGGATTTCCTTCATGGTGATTTAGATGAAGAGATTTATATGTAGAACCCGCTTGGGTATGAAATCAAGGGTAAGGAGAAATTAGTGTGCGGGTTGAAAAAGAGCATATATGGGCTCAAGCAAGCTCTAAGGAAATGATACATGAAGTTTGGTAGGTTTATGCATGAACATGATTACTTGAGATGTGGATCTGACCATTGTGCTTATTTCAAGAAGCTTGGAAATGGGAGCTATATTATTTTGTTATTATATGTGGATGATATGCTTATTATAGAATCTAGTATGCAAGAGATTGGTGAGCTTAAGGGAAATCTAGCTCACACATTTGCTATGAAGGATTTAGGAGATGTAAAAATAATCCTTGGCATGCGAATACACAGAGATAGGAAGAATAAGAAATTATATTTATCTTAGGAGGCTTGTATCAATTAGGTGTTGGAAAGGTTTAACTTGTAAGTACACCTATGGTAGGAAACTTAAAATTAAGCAAATATCAGTGTCCTTCATCACATGAGGAGGTCAAATACATAACACAAGTACCATATGCTTAAGCAGTTGGGAGTCTCATGTATGCTATAGTTTGTACCATACCAGACATTGCACAAGTATTAGGAGTTGTGAGTATATTTATGGCCAATCCGGGTAAAGAGCATTAGAAAGCGAGTTCAATGGATACTCGTGGTATTTTGAGAGGGATATCTAACATGTATTTATGCTATGAAGGTTCAAATATTTCTTTATGTGGCTATGTTGATTGAGATATGGCTGGAGATATCAATGGTAGGAGGATCACTAATGGATATATTTTCACAAATAGGTGGGACGTCGCTTAGCTAGATTTCAAGATTACGAAGGTTTTGGATTTGTCTACTACAAAGGTGGAGTTTATTGCAGCTACGAGGCTTGTAAAAAAATGATATGGATGAGTAGGTTCATGGAAGAGTTGGGAAAGGAAAAAATACGATTGTAAATTGTTCGAGTGATAGTCAAAGTGCAAATCATTTGGAAAAGAACTTAGAGTTTAATTTAAGAACGAAACACATTCAGTTGAGGTATCACTTCATATGACAAGTATTGGAGGATGGGAAACTAAAATTAGAGAAGATTCGTACGAGTGAAAACCCTGCAGATATGCTAAGAATCCATTAGCAAAAGAGAAGTTGGAGCTACACTCCACATCTATTGATCTTTGAGTTTGAGACTTGAAGAGGAAGAAAAAAAGCTAAGGAAGGATCCAAGAATGACGTTGTACATGTATAGTGTAATAATTAATCTCCAAGTGGGAGATTGTTGAGTTATGAAGCTCAATTAATTCAGATTAGCATGTACTAGGAAAATTACCATAAAATACAGTAATTCACATCAGTTATGAAGGGACTGGCATCAGTCACCTATGATCGACATTGTTCAGGAAAGGAGGAACCGATATCAGTTAGGGCTAACTAGCATCATTTACCTGTGTGTGATTGTTTTAATTAACTCACATGAATTAGATCTAATTTTAGCATAAAAGCATATCTATTGATTGTAATTTCATGGCTAAGTTCCCTAAGTTTGTATACGCCTATATATAAGCATGAAAGCTAGGGTTTAGAAAGAAGAATTGAATGATTTGGTGATTATTATGAGAATAATTGTGAGAGAGAGTATTCTTGGAGAAGAAGCACAATATTAAGAGAAATAAAGTACTATACATCTGAGAGGTGTGGAAGATTGTAAATCTTTAATTGTATATCTTGTGAAAGCTTTGGATAATAGATTGGATTTTTTCTTGGTGGATGTAGCCCATACTGGGTGAACCACATTAAATATAGTGTTGATTTATATCTCTTATTTTTATATTTCTTCTGGTAGAATATCCGGTTTTATTTTCATGTATGCTTAGATATGATATATTATCTATAAAACCGGTGTGCTACCCCCAACAATTTCCTCACGCTCCAGTGATGTATTTATCTTCCCATTTTGGAGCGTTATGACACCTTTTAATCTATGGAAGTCATACCAGCATTTCAAATCCATCTGGATTCTTCATCAAGTGTGTCACTCTCCAAAGGAAGACATGTTAGAGATATGATCTTCTCCACATCATCCAACTTGAATCTTTAGTTTTTGTAGATGTTATATACAACCGTGAAACCGAATGGTAGCTGCTAGTGGAGGAGATTATTGTTCTCTATTTATTAGTTTGGATTCCCTATAGAATGAATTGATAAACATTGGTTCAAGTTTTGACTTCATATCTTCATTATGAATTTTACTAGTTTTTAATCAAAAGTGTGTTATGAATTGGTTCGCATTTGAACCCGAGAGGCGTAGTCATTACCAAAATCCATTATCAATTTCATTGTGCAAAGTGTGTATGTGTCTCCTTTACATTGCATTTACCATTTGAAGTTGATAGCATCTGTGGAGTATAAAATATTGCAGTTCCTATAGGGGTCCGTGATAGTTAGAAAAATTTACCCTTGGTTACGGATCACATACAAACAAAGATTTTTGTCATTGTGATGAGAATGGGAATATGCCCATTCTCACAAACTTAATATAAAAAGAAATAAAAAAATTGTGTGATTTATTTTAATTATGGGGTCGTGCAAATTTGCATGTTGTATAGTTTACACATTTTGATCAATACATTTTTTTCTATTTATTTGCATAGAATGAAGGTAGGAAATGTGTTATTATGAGATAAATATAACATAAAATGATGGTAATAAATGAATTGTTAAGAGATGGTCTGAAAAATAAACCAATATTTTTATATTTTTATGAGATAGAATTAAAAACAAACCAATTATTTTATATTTATTAACCAACACAATAGTCACAAGCAAACTCAATGAAGTTCTATATTTGTGGAAATGTGTTGTTATGATAAAAATACAAGTTAGAATTCTTTTTGTATAAAATGATGGCAATAAATCCATTATTATGAAATAGACTCTAAAAACCAATATGAATGAATTTTTATGAGAAAGACTACAAAAATAAACTAAATTTATCTATATATATTAATCAACATAATAGTATCAAATACACTCAATCAAGCTCAGTAATTGATTTTTTAAATATTTCCAAAGACCGACGTAAATTTGGGTGTGGACCCACATGATTTAACCATGTACATAAATGTGTGAAAATTTTTCTATCAGAATGCATTGTGCCATCAAATTTCCAGCTAGAAGGCAATCCAAATAAAAGCCATGAACAAAAAAATTGTTTCACCTATGAACAATATGTTTTCTGCTTCATATATTTGGGTGTACTTGTTGAGAACCTTTTGAATTTTTTTCTAAAATGGCACAATATTCCCCTTCTTCGATCTTAATTTTTTTGCTAATTTCACACTCCAATATGCCCCAGTGAAAAAAAAATTCAATATTTTTAGCCAATCAAATTTTTGAATGAAGGCATGTCATTATCTTGAATGCAGATATGTAAACCACAATCCAATATCAAAATGTTGTCATTCTATCATTAACAATCTAGGGCTAAAAGTACGATTGAAGTATCGGTAACATGCATATGTAAATTATGGTTGTATGGTCAAAGATATAAATTTAGAAAGCCCTGGAAATCCAAAGAGCAAATCTTCTACCCCCAAAATGAATAAATTCTTTCCATGGAAAACGACATCTAAAAAACCAACCAATAACACAACTCTTTTTCAATACATTAAATCATATATTATATTATATGATTTTAGTGATAATTAATTTCTTTTGGTATAAACCTATCAAATCTATTTTTGAGCATTAAATGGTAAACTATCAATAACATCCTAATTTATCATTATCTACTAATCAAATCATTTGGGTGAAATGTGAAGAAAAATTTAATTTTTTTAATAATCACATTTTGAGCATTACATACTATTAACCATCAATAACATCTTATTAAAGAGTATATAATAATCACTTCAAATCCAAAATGGGGAAAAAATACAAAAATGTAATAAATACAATGTTATATATTCATTTGTTCCATTTTGTTTGAAATAGAGAACATCGCTTTAAGATGTCTCTTACATCATTTACAAACCATACCATGGATAGTTCTATAAACAATGATGACATAAGTTTTGAGGACAATTTTACATTCGTAATTGATTTGATATTTTAAGGAGGAAAACTGGCTCAACCTCGAGTATGACAGGGTTTCCAAGGTACTAGCAGGATGTGATAGGTGTTTGATTGTATTACACTCCATGGTGAATGGATTAAGATCCTTTCCCTATATCTAAACCTACAAATCAAAGAAATCACACAAAATATAATTAGTAAAATAGGATAGGCAAGTTTCGTGGAAAATTTCAGTTCCTATAAGCCAAAGGACTTCCTTACGTGGGCGCCAACCCGATTTTAAAACAATATAGTTTTATTTATGCTAAAGGGATACAATATACGATGTATAGAAATGTGATCAAATGTTTGACACTTATTTAGTTTAATACATACATCAACTGATAATAATATAGAAAAATATGCATCTAAAAATTAAATTCAAAATGTAGATTAGAATCGATATTCTTAGTGAAATTAGAGCCTACTGAGCAGGCTAAGTCATCATTCTCGGTGAAATATGAATAGTCATGCTATTGGATGTATTCATCTATAAAGAAGTTAGATAGATCGTCATCATTTTTGTATTGACGATTGAAATTATAATCAGAATCTTCAGGGATGATGTCATTCTTAACTTCTGACTCAAACGTAGTGGTTGTGTCTTCGTGGCTATTGAATTCCCCTTCGTATTTTTACTCAAACTCTGTAACATCATCTTGTATCCTCTGAAACTCGTAGTATGCTTCCCAAAATTCCTCAATAGCTTTGAAAATTCTTTGGTTAGATGTGAAGATGGCTTCTAACCTATTAAGATGTGCTATGTAGATAGCACACAATTATAGATCATACAACATGTCGTACTTCTCCTAATTCTGGGGGTGTTGGACAATTGGTAGCGAGTTTATATTGGTGATTAGTTCCTGATATGGCCATCTACAAGATCCATACTTGGCACAAAATATTAGTAATAGAAAAGGATGTGGTAAATAAAAACTTCTAATTTGATTGCTAGATGGACAAAAAACATAGGAACCGCAGTGATTGAGCTAATCACATGTGATTCTGTGGAATATTAGTAGAATGTTAAAAGAAATGATTTCAACATTTAAAATGAAGCTACAATCTATAAAACTTAACAGAGAAATATATGATAATCTAACAATTTTGATTCGAATAAAAACATAATGGAAAACAAAGGGGATGAGCCTTTAGATGATAAATAACAACAACAAACCGGTTATGGATGTGCACAGGTGATGAAAGAGCCCTCTAACAGCTCTAAAAATGCTTGAAAGGATGTGTTAGGTGTCGAATGATGTTAATGAGATCCTGGTAACATTGCTAGGATGAGGGAAACATATTGATAGTCCTCTGGTTCGTCAAGGAGGTTGCGAATGGTTCTGAAGAGGGGAAGAGGAATTAGTATTTATAGATCAATACCGTTCGAGGAATCACCATTTTTTTCGGGAAGTTAGAGTTAGGGTGAGATACGAGGTGATAAACCTTCCATTTCCAAATGAGATGTGGGGGATTTAGGAGAATCATGACTAGATAAGATGTAGAGGTTGAGTGTGAGGATAGAAGGTAGATAGGAGTATTTAGGATAAAATAGAGACAATTTGGAAGGTTTCCACATTTAATTTAGTTTTAACTAGTGGAGAGTGAGAGTTGGTTATATGGATAAGTTAGAGGTGGTTAGGGTAGTATTTATGGAAGGTTTCTTAATTTAAATAGTTACAAATAGTGAGTTCGGGTGAGTTCTCATAGTGATATGTGCGTGTGAGTGGATTTAATTATTTAATTATTTTACTAACTTCAAGATTGGCTCGACTTTAGTGAATGCATAATTAATTGAAGGGCATGGGGTTAAATGACTTAGGTTTAGGGATTTCATAATGATGTGACAACAAACTTGACCACTCAAATGGAGAACTCGGGTCATTAAGTGGTATGCGGATGATACTAGTTATTCAATTATTCATGTGAGGGTGGGATGTGCGATTTTTGATGTCTACATTTGCCCTGCTTTTGTCTAACATCTTAACAAGGTGTTAGATAAAAATTATTGAGAGTGTTTTGGTTGTATGTGTAGACACCTATAATTTAGCTCCAGTAATTTAAATACTTAAATTGCACTAATTATCTCCTTTCCGGAAATTGATGACATATCGTCAATAAATGCTCATTTTCTCTTCTATCACTGTTAATTAGTTACGTTAATTAATTAACTCTTCTATCTAGAAAATATGCCAATTAATGACCTTCCATTAATTAATCCCCCTTTCTATCTAGACTAATTAATTATTATTAATTAATTAGCTTCCTCTTCCATTAAATCAATAAATCATCATTTATTTGATTAAATTCCTCCCATAGTCTAAATCATGCTAATTATTCCTCTAAAAATATTCTATAAGCTTTCTCACCTATTAATTAATCACTTGGGTTAATTAATAAATCCCCTCAAACCCCATGAGTCACTAAAGGAAAAAATAAACTCTCCTAAGGTTGACTCAACCCCCTTTCAACCATCCTTATCCACAACTAACCCAACCTCTCTATTATCCCACATGTAAAGGTATTTAGAGATTCTTTTATCCTTTGGGCTACATAAGGATCCCTCCTTCTACCTTTATATTACACGTACCCACCTAAATAAGCATAGAGCTTAAGATATAGCCATTTTCATCATCTTTGAGCATTCTCCATTAGAGTGGAGCTAAGCATCATCCCTTTTTATTCAATCATCCAAGTTGGTTTTGTGAAGATCAATGGAGTTAATCAAGAAATGTCTTGTTACCATGACTTGAGGAACCTACATTCTCAAGCCTCTTGGATCAAGCAACAACTATCAACCCTTTGATAGCTAAAGGATCTACCTAGGTTCATTTCATAGATTTACCTTTCTAAAGAGTAGAGCAATAAATGTTTACCTATTAGCTTGAGGTTCATTTTCAAGGTTCTAATGCATAATGGTGATGTTAGTTACTTGTTTAGGTCTTAGAATGATGGTGCATAGATTTTAGTTTGTATTGATTTTACTTACATTGCTAACAAATTCTTGCCTACATTTGGCATGCCCGGTGGGACGGATCCTTAGTACCTTAGCATTATAGTTCAAATTTTGTTGTTATTTCAACATTTGGCTAACCCTTAATATACAGATGTGTGAAATGATGTTAAAACTCTTATGATTTTGTTAACCTTACATGTGTAGAGTCTTATTTGAGAATTTTAACTTTGATGGGTTATTGTCCATTTTGAGCTAACATGTTAAAATCTGGGGCATTTTGAACTTGTTTACTTCATTGGGCCGTATTTTAACGTCAACACCAGGTAAATTTTTTTACAGGGGGCATGAAGGTACATAAAACCACACGCAAGAACACAAACCATGCACATACACTAATCCCAGCACACACACACACTATTGTATTATTGTACCTTTCTTCTGTCGTAAACTAGCTTTGTCAGCCATCAGTAAACACCCTAAAGGTAGTGTATACACCCTTCTACTAGTGCACACACTCTATGTCTATATTAGTGGTGTGTGCACCCTTTTGTTAGTGCAAACATCCCTCTGCTAGCACACACACACTGTCATAGCTTTTTGTACCTTCTGTTTCACTTCTCGTGTGCAAGGATCTATCCTCTAGCACATACGCACTTATGCAAGTGCATGCATCTCTTAGGTAGCGCAAGCACTTTGCAAACCCGCTTCACACAGAGGAGTGCAAGAACCATAACCCACACGCATACACCATAACTTATGCACAGTACCTCTGTTTAGACTTGCATATCAATTCAATGTTTACAAAGGTTTGTGTCATAAAATACTAACATCATTGCAGGTCTAATCTGATTAATTTTTATTTTTTCAGGGTGTTTTTACATACTTTTGTTAGATTATATTAAACATTGTATAAACCTTGCATGCTTAATCATAAGAGTAAGGTCACGTATGCTCTTCCCTCACGTCTTTTGGGGTGATCTTAGGAATCATAAATGATTCTTATCTCTTTCATTGCTTTGAAAAACGTTCAGAATGTAGAAATTGGGTCAAGATGTATGTATTTTGCATTTGAATTAAGTATTTTCCATTTTTTGTTTTCTTAATTGGATTTTGCATCACGTATGCTCTAATATTGTGTCCTAGGAAAATCTTGAGGATCAGAAAGGATGTTTATTCTATTTATGCATATGGAAAATTACTAATTTGTTGTGCAGAAAAAAAAATGCTTATCAAAGAAAGGAGTCAAGACAAAATAAAACTACTAATAAAGTTTTTGTGTAGGTTTCCAAAAGGTGTTCAAGCAAACCACATTAAATTAAACAAGATAAAAACACACCAAAAACATCACACTATATTTGTAGGTTTCGGAAAAGGGTACGTCTCTATCTGCTCAACTAGAACATAACCCCTTTGGAATAATGCCTTAAGCTACAACAATGGGGGTGGTTCTAGGAACCCTAAAGTAATCCACACAAGAGGGAACCTTGTGGACGAAACATAAAGTTCTCCGTACACCTACTTGACTAGTATACACATGAGATTTAGCATCAAAGTTATCCATATTACGACCCCAGTGAGAGTACATGATGGACACATGTATTATCAACTGTACATGAAGGGGGTAAAGTAAAGCCAAGATACTCTAATAATTAGTTAGTGTGAATATTCTTTGAAAATTGAGCTCGCTCTTAGATAACTTTTGACACCTAGTTGAGTGAACCACATAAGAAGGCCATTTAGTCTTTGGAGCCAAATTGACCAAATCATTGTTGTAAAGAGCCATCATTCATCACAAAACATGTGAAGCATTACTTTTTTAGTTTTTCACTCGCCCTAAGGTGAGGAAAAAAATTGCTGAAGTGAGGCCAACATTTTTCATCCTCACTTGTACTACTTCCTTCACTTTCTTTTGACACTTTGTTGATCAAAAGAGGAGTGACCACACATGTGTTGCCAACTGATGGTGTCACCACTTTTATGTCCATTTATGCTCATCCATGTTTGTGGCTAGGTTGTTAAATGTCTAAAGTGTGTGGGCACGTACTCGTATCATTGGTAACCATTTGATCTTGATACCCAAGTCAATATCATCATCATAGTTAGGCTTGATTCATCACTTGATTCTCCTTTGAGGTGTTATCTTTCTTGTATCGTATCGCTACAATTTTGATACTTATGTCTTGTTTCTTACAAACTCAACCTAAGTGTCTAGATTGTATCGTTACACTACGCACATTGTAATAATTCCTTGGTATACTATAGCCTTAGTTTTCCTTCAAACATTAACTTGATTTTGAAAAGTGTTGTTGTTACCTTTGTGCGTGTCACAATAATATTATTTTGATACTAATACCTTAATTTTCCGTAAAGTTTGGTTAACGTATCTTAGTGGTATTGTTGTGTCATTCATGTTTATAGCTTATTATTTTTGAGATTTAGGTCTTGATTGGATCTAAACTCACTTTTATTATACCTTGTTTGGAAATCATATCAACCTTTTGTTATTACTTACATCTTGTTCATTTTTAACTTGGCATAAGTGGTGACATTTTGTTGGTCATCTTACGTGTCAAACTATTGATTGATCGACACTTAGGAATTACTCCATTTGATTGATTGGTTTACAAAAAACTTTGTGTGATTGTATCTCATTTTTCATATTGACTTACCCATTTAGGAAAATCAATTTGATCCATTGATTCTTTATCATTCATTATTCATTTTTCATTATTTTGGCTTTTTATTTTGAACTTGCACGATTGTTCCTTGTGTTTATCCATCTTATAAAATCATTTCTAGGATAATCCTTTGGGTCTTTGATCCTCTTGATCTTATTGTTTTTGCCTAAGTTCATGGTCATTTTTGAACATATCTTTCAAACCTTGCAAAAACATTTCCTATCAAACAACTTTTGCATCGATCGAACATTAGAAATATTTCCTTTATATCCTATATGTTGCTAAAATTTTGATCAATCCTTTCACATTTACGCCTCTAAACCTTGTTGAATTATCAATATTGAGTCATCATGATGTATGTTTTCCTTAGCTCCTCTTTTGGAAAATTACACAAGTATCCCCATCTTTATGAAATATCTAGTTGGTTTTTGTTATAATGCCAAATCGACATGAAACCTTCTTCACTTTGAAGAAATTTTATGATAAAATATAGGTATAGAACTTTGAACGTAACACACACCAAAAATTATTGATTATCGTAAGGTCCCTTATACATACAATAATAAGGAATCAAAGTTTCGGACTTCACATCAAAAGATTCCCATCATGACCAAACCTTGTTTGCTTCTTCGTGTTAGAGAACCCATTCGGTAACCCATTCCCCACCTTCATCTCATAGTTGGTGGTATGTTTTGGACACTTCTGATTTAAATTATTAATTGGGTTACCCCCAATCTTGTTTTGATCCAAACATTTCCTCTTCTTTTGAGGATTCCAATCCAAACATTTCCTCTAATTCTTCTGATGATTCGGATCCAAACTACTATTCATATTCATATAATTCAAATCCTAATTCACGTTCCTCCCCCTATTCATAGGAACTCTATTATTAGTCACCTAAATGAAGCTCTCCTCCTCTAAAGATTTGTGTCGCCGCAAATTCTCTTAATCATTCATCTACTATGAATCCTACATTGCGGTCCTCCATATCTTCGCAAAACCCTCTTCATCATCCATTTAATACGACTCCTATGTCACGGACCTCCATTTCTTTGTTGTACCCCTTCTATAGTTCTCCTTAATGGTGTGTTCTTCCTTTGAAGATACACGTAACTCAAAATCCCTCCAATCAAACATCTAATACAATTCTTGAATCGCAGTCCTCTCTTTCTTCATAGGACCCTTTTTATTATTCATCCAATGTGATTCTTGAATCACTTTCCTCCCCTTCTTTATAGGACCTTATTCATCAATCACCCCCACGAAGTTTTCCTTCTTCGAAGATTCGTGTGACTCAAAGTACTTTTAGTCAAACATTTGAATCATCTCTTATGTCACAATCTACAGAATTTGGACTTAATCCTATTAGTTTACAGATGATATACCATTGTATAGGTAGGTCCACACCACCTTCTTCTACTCCTAAGACATTTAGCTCCACATATTCTTCATTCTCCATGTCATAGTATTATATCAATCATCATCAAACATCTTCTAAGTCTTCCAAACCAATTGAACCTCTTTATTCCAATTAACCCCTGGTGGTCGATCAACAACTCATACCAATTAAACTCTTTTAGAATGAAGAAACAATCGGGGAATTTATAGGGGCACAAGAAGGTATTCCTTTAGTAGCTTACGAGAAAGGATTCTCTTTAGAATTCTATGCATCCGCATATTTTTAGGAAAATGTTGATTCCTTTTATCAAGAAATGGAGGAAGAGCCTAAAATCATACAAATTTATCCTCCTCAAATTATTCATTATGTGATGAAACTCTTGGGTCTTGCATTGATCCATGGCCTATCTTCTCATCACCCAATCCTTCTCTATCTATAAAAATTCCTCAATCACAATCTCACCTTGGGTCACTACCTAGTAGCCCATTGTCTTCTTCTATATATGGGCCACCTCTAAATAGCCCTTCGCCATCTATTTGTGGGTCTCCTTTGGGTATCCCACTTCCTTCCATTCTTGGGGCATGACCAAAAATCCCCTTGTCTTCTATTCATGGGCCACGTCCTAATAGCCCACCATTTTATTTTATCTATGGGACACCTCTTGGTAGCCCATCATCTTCTATTCTTGGGCCGCATCCTAATAGTCCATCATCTTCTATCTACGGCTCACCTCCTAGTAGCCCTTCTTCCTCTATACTTTGGGGCCACATCCAAATAGACTTCCATCTTCTATCTCGTGGCTCATCTCATGGTATCCCATCTTATTCAATTATTGTGGCTTGCATACGGTATGGGTGATTCGATTGTAGCGCAATATAGGAAACACTAGTCATTTTCATGTGTTCTACTTTTCAAAGGCTGCCCCAGTTCGAGAGGGAATTATTATAGGGTGTGTTACCACGGGATCAAATTGGAAAGGAAACCAAGGGGTTTTTACCTATGGATGTGTGATCCTCAGAGGCGTGCTAGTTTAATGGGGAATGTCAAGTGATTGGGGGCCAAAGGTAACGCTTCACACACTGAGACATATGACGAGTCCCAAAAGTTGGTGTTTGCTTTTGTTTTGATGACTTGAGAGTTTGGGTCCTTTGAAAGTGTCAATACTATGTAAATGGTTTTTTGTTGTGTTATGGGGTGTATGCAAAATAGTTGTTATAGATAAGATGAATTGTAGACATTTAGGGTAATCACTTAGGATTAGGGTCATAAATGTCAGAGATTGGATTAGGGTAAAAATAGGGATTTATATTTACCTAAGTTATTTTTGATTTTTATTTTAACCAAAGTACAAAAAAACATCACTTTCGAGCGAGTTTGAGTGTTTTGAGGTGATTTGAGGTGATGATGTCTTCTAATAGGCAACAAAAACCACCAGTAGCTAAGATAGGAAAAAAAATAACTTGTTTTTTTTCTTGATTATAGTAGTTTTTAAGATCTCGGGGCCATTTTTGGGGCATACAGGTGCCTATCCCGAATCACCAATGATTTTGTGCAATCATGGAATTTTTGAGGCAAAATCCTCAATGATTTGAATAGATCGCTAATGATTCATTTGCATTGTTGGCAATCTTTGTGAATGTTGATTTTTTAATTGTTTTAAATGTTTAATATGTTTTTAGTGCAAAGGATGGGTGTGAGGTTTTTTTGTTTGATGTATGTTGAGTTATTTATCAATGATACTAATTGATCATTTTTTATTTTTGTAGGTGGAGATGAAGTGAATATCTATGATTGTATTCCTTTGATTCTAGAGCAAGTGAGAGAGGATATGTCATATGAGGAGTGGGAACATGTGGAGGCCGTGGGTTTTTGCACCATAGGGTATTATAGATGACTCACGATTTTTGGGTTTGATCTTGGAGTTGTTGGAGAGGTGGAACTCTTCCACCAACACATTCTGGCTACCCACATGAGAGCTTATTATCACTTTGGAGGACGTGCACTATATAATGATATTTCTGATCCATGGTTCAATGGTATATACTATTACTGAGGTAGAGAGGGATGGTGTTATGGGTAAATTATATGGAGAGGATGTGTCGGACATTCATTATGAGTCGAGAGGTTTTCCTAGAGTCATTTGTATTTTCCTCGAGAGAGATAGTCATGCCCGAATAACCATGATGATGATGGCCATCATGTGCTATGATTTTCCAAATTCAGGGAGTGTCCGATTCCCGTGGATGATGATAGAGGTTTTGGATGAGATGATGCAAAATTGGACTCGTTTTGAGTGGTGATCCACTTTATTAGCACAAAATTTCAGGGAGTTTTGGGCTGAAGGGATCACAAGTTGTACAATATATATGTTGGTTTTCTAATACAGGCATGGGCTATGGAACACATAGTCATTGCTTGACTAGAGGGACTACCATGGGCCATCGGTGACCAACACTTGAGTTTTATGAGGTGGAGGTATGATGCGAGGCTATGTAGGGAAGAGGAGGAGGGTTAGATTTTACGAGAGACTTGTTGACTAGATTGCATGTGGGTGATGTTGTGTGGAGGCCATACTTGGATCTACTGGCATGGTATGAGTACCCAAAGGATTTTATTTGTTTACAACCTATATGGCTACAGGCATGAAGGGCTGGTGAGAATGAGATACTTAATTTTGATCGTATTAGGAGGTAGTTTGGATTAGAGTAGGGAGTTCCTGCGGATCTCGTTCAGTATAGGTGGGAGGAGAAAAACATAAATACTTCGAGGGCAGTGGTGGAGAGACCTATAGTTATTGTGGAGTAACAAGGGGCTAAAGGCCCCAATGAGGAGGGATTTATTGTAACTATTGACAATTTTGGGGTTACCCCAGAGCACATGACATGGTGGGATTTGGATTTGAGAGGCTTTGATAAAGTCTGAGTAGCAAGAAGGGTTGCTCAGTGGGTGATATGAGTGCATGTTCATGGAGAGGCAAGTAGAGGCTAAAAACCCTGATTCTGATGAGGATGAGGAGGAATATAATGAATTAGATGTTTTTACTACAGTGATGATGACCAAGAAGGCCACAATGGATGGGGAGAGATTTGTGGCTTAGAGAGAGCGCAATGATTTGATTTACATGATAGAGATACTCTCACTGGAGAGAGATACCACGATAGGAGAGAGAGACGAGATGATGGGGGAGAGAGATAGATTCTAGGAACATCTTATATAGGTCTCTACTGATAGAGACAAGTACAAATGACATAGGGATTCACTGAAGAAGGCCTTAAGGCGATCACAGGTCCTTCTATATCTGGTGTAGAGCTATTAGTGATGGCTAGATATAGTAGGCATAAGGGGGAATTGATGACACCTCCTCCTGGAATGATTTTAGTGACTCCCTATGTTGAAGTGAGGGTGAAGAGGGATTTTTATGTTGATATGGTCATAAAAAACTATCCCGATGTAATTTTTTATTTAGATCACCTAACTACCAAAGGGTCAGCTACAACAACAACGAGATCTAGTGTGAGCATGCCGAGTCTAGGGTAGCCACCCAGGAGGCCAAATAGAGCGGAGGGTGGAGATGGAGGAGCCATGGTGGTAAGGTTGTTGTCACGAGTGTCCCTAGAGGTGGAGTAGTTTCTACATGGGACACAATTTCCCTTGGAGGAGAGGGTGGTGATAACACAATGCCGGAGGATGTTGATTTTACCATTTGATTTTTCATGATGTTATAGGCTCATAGAAGCCCATTTTTGTATATGAGGACATATATATTGATTTTTTGGACATTGATTATGATGTATACATAACTATGATTTGTACACACACAAATATATATATATATATATATATATATATATATATATATATATATATATATGTGTGTGTGTGTGTGTGTGTGTGTGTGTGTGTGTGTGTGTGTGTGTGTGTGTGTGTGTGTGTGTGTATATATATATATATATATGATGATGATGATGATGATGACATTTTATGGTGGATTATGGCCTATATTGTATTTTAATTTGCATGTGGTGTGTGTTGCGTGTTTCTATGTGTTTTATATGGATTTTGATAAATGTTAAGAAGCATGATAAACATTTGATTGATTTAAACACCTTTAAAATGTGCAACATCAATATTATAACTTAAGTAGAATGAGGTAAAAATGGAATGATTTCCCCAATATGAATATGATATATACGTGATGGGATATAAAAAATAACACTTGCACGTGTGGAATTCTCAAACATTAAATAAAATCATCAATGAGTAGTTACTCGATTACGATAGGAATATGGGTTTGAATAACTCTACTTTGCTATGATGAAAAAATGGATTTTGTGTGTATGTCCCGATGTGGGAAAATGGATCTCCTTTTTAGAGGTTTCTAATGGATGATGCCCCAAATTATTATATTATTTTTGAAGCAATTTGATTGTGGTGGGAAGCTTGCTATGATGGGAGAGATGATAGATGTGGAAGCTTTCCTGCATGATTTTTATTTTGATCCATTTTTAAGGATGATTGAAGTGGTGTTGGGTTTTAAAATGGACCTTTTAACAAACCACGCAGGTGATAGCAATTCCCTCCTCTTTATGGGAGAGGTTCCCTTATTGAAAGCAAACAAAAATCTTGCATACAAATGTGAAACTTTCAAAGTGAGGATTCTGATACATTGAAGTGTTTTATGCCTAAAAGACTATAAATACTAAAGAATAGAAGAACTAAGGAGATGAGAGAGGAAGAACATAACAATACTTTCAGAAATATAGATAGCAGAGTATAACGTTATATGTATTACGCAAGGGAGATGCATAATAGAATCATTTACCTTCATAATGGATATAATTCTAGGGACACAAAGTTCCATAAATCACATAAACCAAAACACAAAGTTTCTTATCATAAAGATAGATGATTTGTAAGCCTCGAGATGAGGAAAAAGGAATAGCAGAGGAAGATAGAGATAAAGGGGAAATTCTTCTGTATTGATCACTTTAAAATCAGTTACATTTCAAGAATACCAGGATCCAACCTGTGAGAGCCGACCCTTAACAATAGCGTGGAGAGCTCAATAAATAGCTTCCAAGAAATGGTTACATTTGGTTCAACTTATTTTAATTAGAAGATTAAGAATGACAGAACTAGATACGTTGTATCATGGCCATTTCATATTCCTGGTTTGTGGAGGAGTGTTAATGAAGGAAGAAAAAGATGCTCTGCACCATAGTCGTTAAACTCGCTTGTGTAACTTCAAAAATGAGTTGTCCATGGGGAAGAGATTTCTTAAGCATTCCTGGAGATATCTTTTACATTTTATGATTTTTATAGAGATTTCACATTTTAAACATTTTGGTTTGCCCATCCGCTTTTGATACGGGCATGAAACGTGGCTTTACCAGGGTGGAAACGTAGTCACGAGTCACTTTTACAATTTTACCTCTTTTTAATGAAAATCTCAATAACTCAAAGTTCTCTCGCCAACCTGCTTCCCGGTTTAACTTTACAACGCAGGTTCAAGACCCCAGCGGAGTCGCAACTCACTTTATAACTTCATACTTTATTTTTGGAAATAAAACCCAAATGCCCAAAATTCTGTGATGTCCCGCCTTCGCACTTTGAATTTGGATGTGGGTGCAACATTTGAATTTTATCTGGTCCTCGACGAGTCACGGATCATTTTACAACATTACTCCCTTTTATAGAAACAAAGCCAAAATCTTCAAATTAACCCAACGATCCAACTCCCTGCTTTGAACAATGCATGACTTAACACATGGCCTTACCTAGACATGAGCAGGGTCATGGCTCACTTTATAACTTTACTCCCTTTTGGAAACAAAGGTTAAATTCCTAAAGTGTCCCAACAACCCACCTCTCCATTTTTGACTTTTCATTTGGCCACATGTCCTTTTGCACCCCTTAGGAATTATTTTATAATTTAAGCCTTTTCACCATAATACCTCAAAACATGAAAAGGGCCCACCTTTCCACCTTTTGCCAAATAGCCAATCAGATCTTTCGTGCCACGAGGCCAATTTTACACTTTTGCAAAAATAAATAAAAAATGATAAGTTTGCAAAAGAACCCATCATGCCGCATCCAATTAGAGATGTCCAAATATCCACGGACATTGGGAAAGAAATTGATAGGAAGATACACCTATCATTCATGACTTTAGAAAACAATACAGAGGAGGTAAAAAACTCCATGCTTCACGCCCAAAAAACAAATTTCTCCTTGTGGAAAGAAGAACTGTAAACAATACCAGGCTCGATGCGATCCACGACCATAAGAAAATTATTTGACAATTTCATTCAAATGAAGGAAACAATTTTCAAGCATCCAGAAGGGAAGACCAAAATTTATCAAACCATGCGATTGCAAGATTTTAAAAGAAAGGGGCGAGATTAAAAAATGAGCACCAACAACTTCAAAGCACGAATTTCTCCATCTCTCTAGACTTCTTACTCTATTTTAAATATTTCTTAAAGGCACCAACTCAATTTTTTTGAAACTTGACTTGAAAATGAGGGTGACAACAACTGGCTCCTTCTGGGGATGACTTGGCTTGGAGGGAGGAACGAGGAAAGATCAAAGCCATAGAAAAACTCTCGGGAATGTAGAAAAATGTCTTTTCCATTGGGAAACGAATTCAAAGGAAAATCAATACAAAAGACAACACACATGGAAGGGAAATAATCAAAAGGGAAAGAAAAACAAAACACCACACACAACAAGGAACAAGAAAGGAAACAATCCAAAATTGGGAAAGTATATACAAATAAAGAAGAGGATATTTACAGGGGAAAGAAGAAGGAATGCATGAAACTTACACAACTCCAGAGATATGCTAAGAAAAGTAAGTACCTTTGTGGAACAACATGGTGAAAGTATGAGCCACATGTGAATTTAAGATGAGTAGTTGGGCATACCAAAACATCATGGGAACATTATGTGGCTTGAATTTTTTTTTGAGGAAGTAATATCGTCTAGATAGTGATACTCCATACTAAAAACATTTAGTCCTTGTGAAGAACTGAATATCTTCTTGAGGCTCCTCTTCTATGGATGAATAGTGCCATACAAAGACTTGTACGACCCCCGAATACCTTCATACTGATTTCTGCACATCACCAAACTTTGACAAATGGATCCATGAGAAAATCCAACCCCAATAGTGTCAAATCCTTGTTTTGATGGAATGATGCTAGCATTTGAATGATGATTGCAATTATCATCATGGCACATCTCATGAGAAACATATAATTCCATTGAATTTTCCTTACAACCATCTTCAAGAGGAATTTCAGAAAAGGTAATGGATGATGTGCCACTAGGTGTAATCTTTACCATGTCTCTGAAGAACATACTTGCTGCTTTTAGAAAATCAACACCTGATTCTAGAAGATCATGACTCTTAGGTACAAGTCACATTGCTGATTTGTCTTCATGATTAGCAGGAAACTAAAATGTTGTTAGATTAAGTAAAGATTGATCAACAACATCATCCTCTTCCTTTTTTTTCATTATAAAGGGGGATCTCGAGACAGGGCTGTCATAGTTGTGAAGAAAATATTCAAGGAATTTCTCCCCATTTTCTATTTGTTTTGAAGGACTGCAAAAGTCTCATGTTTGTTCATCTTATCATAAATATAATCAGGGAACTAGTTATCTCATTAGTTTCATTTCCTCCAGGTACATGCACTTGTTCATCTTTGGGAGAACTTAAAACAACAAAGGGATGGTCCACATTGATCTTCATCTCAGTGCATTGAAATTATTCAATCATAGGGGAGAGATAAATCTTTTCCATTTTGTTATGATGAACATCCACTTCCACCAGCATAGGATCACTTTTTTCAAAACAAGAAAATTCAACCTTGGTACATGATATATCTTCCATAGACTCTATTTTTGGTTGAAAGAAAGCCTCAAGTTGTTTGTCTTCTTCATTATTTGAAGGAATATTAAATTAACATGCATTAGGTGGAGGAACAAGAAGACATTCATTGGTGGAATTGATATAATGATGAGGAATGAATACCTCATGATCTGGATAATCATCATGAGCAACTTCTAGAACTTGAATGTCCTCCTCTTTGTTGCAAGGTGCCTCAAATTCATTGACTAAGTTTTCTTCATCTTGTTTTGAATGTTGATGTAATGTTTGTGAAAACAATCTTGGATTTATACCTCTATAGAACTTCTACAGAAATTGATCCTGTTCTGGACTGACTGCAACTTGAAAATTTTTAATAGGGATATCTCCATCATCATCCTCATCACTATCACTATCAATCGTTGGTGATGAGGGCAAAGAAGTGTTCTTCATTTTCCTTCATTCTTCGGAAGGTTCCTAGATCAAGAGAACGAACATGACAAAGTTTGTTCACTAGTGGTATTTTTCCCACTTGTATACTGCAGAGTCACCATATCAAAAGTGATCTTGAAGTTTTTCTTTTGAAAGGGATAAAAAATCCCCAGCAGAGTCGCCAAAAATTGTTGGGTATTAAAATGGAACTTTGAATAAACCACAGTCAGAGGACAGTAAGTCCCTCCTCTTTATGGGAGAGGTTCCCTTATTGAAAGAAATTAAAAAAACTTGCATACAAATGTGAAACTTTCAAAGTGAGGATTCTTGATACTTTGAAATGTTTTATGCCCAAAATATTATCAATACGAAAGAATAGAAGAACTAAGGAGATGAGAGAGGAAGAACATAACAATACTTTAAGGAAATATAGATAGCAGAGTATAACCTTATATGTATTGCACAAGGGAGATGAAGAATAGAATCATTTACCTTCATAACAGATATAATTTCATGGACACAAATTTCCATAAATCACATAAACCAAAACAAAAAAATTCTTATCATAAAGATAGATGATTCGCAAGCCTCAGATGCTGAAAAAAGGAATAACAGAGGAAGATAAAGACAAAGGGTAAATTCTTCTATATTGATCACTTTCAAATTTGTTACATTTCAAGAATACCAAGATCTAACCTATGAGAGTTGACCCTTAACAATGACATGGAGAGCTCAATAAATAGCTTCCAAGAAACAATTACATTCAGATTCAAATTGTTTTAATTAGAAGATTAAGAATGGTAGAACCAAATGCATTGTATTGTGGCCATTTCAGATTCTTGGTTTGTGGAGGAGAGTTAATGGTGGCAGAAAAAATGCTCTGCACCACAACCGGTAAACCTGCTTTTGTAACTTAAAAAATGAGCCGTTAACGGGTAAGATATTTGTTGAAGCGGGCCTATGGGTATCTTTTACATTTTATGATTTTTATAGAGATTATGCATTTTAAAAATTTTGGTCTACAAATCCACTTTTAATACGGTCCCGACACGTGGCTTTACTTGGGTGGCAATGGAGTCGTAACTCACTTTTACAATTTTACCTCTTTTTAATGAAAATATCAAAAACTCAAAGTTATCCACCTACCCACTTCCCTACTTTGACATTTCAACGTGGGCTCAAGAACCTAGTGGAATCCTTGCTCACTTTATAAATTCATACTTTCTTTTTGGAAATAAAACCCAAATTCCCAAAATTATTTGATGGCCCGCCTTCATGCTTTGAATTTGGATACAGTCACAAAATTTGACTTTTATCCAGTCCCTGGCAGAGTCACGGATTATTTTACAACTTTACTCTCTTTTATAGAAACAAAGCAAACATCTTTAAATTTCCCTGACGATCTACCTTCCTGATTTGAATTTTCAATGCATGACTTAACACATGGCCTTACCTAGGCATGAGCGGGGTCGTGGATCACTTTATAACTTTACACCCTTTTGGAAACAAAGGCAAAATTCTTAAAGTATCCCAACAACCCGCCTCTCCATTTTTGACTTTTCAAATGGCCACGTTTATTTTTACAGGACTTAGGAATTATTTTATACTTTAAGCCTTTTCACCATAATACCTCAAAACATGAAAAGGGCCTACCTTTTCGCCTTTTTCAAAACAGCCAATCAGGATCTTTCGGGCTGTGGGGCCTAATTTGACACTTTTGCAAAAATAACAAAAAATGGTAAGTTCATAGAAGAACCCATCCTGCCACATCCAATTAGAGATGTCTACTTATCCACAGACGATGGGAAATAAATTTATAGGAAGATACGCCCATTTCATGATCAGTAGAAAATATAGAGGAGGGGAAAAACTCCATCCTTCATGCCTGAAAAACAAATTTCTCCTCGTGGAAAGAAGAACTGTAAACAATACTACGCTCGATGCGATCCACGACCATAGAAAAAGGATTTGATAATTTCATTCGAATGAAGGAAATTTTTTTCAATCATCCAGACAGGAAGACAGAAATTTTATCAAACCATGCAGAATGCAAGATTTTAAATGAAAGGGGTGATATTAAAAACCGAGCACCAACAACATCAAAGCACGAATTTCTCCATCTCTCCAGACTTCTTACTCTGTTTCAAACATTTCTCAAAGGAACCAAATCAATTTTTTTGAAACTTGACTTGAAAAATGAGGATGATTTTGAAGGTGACAACAAGCAAGAAGCCTTTCATATGAGTAACCATCCCTTAAGGGCATGGTCTACATTTCAAATTTTGACTTGATGGCCATCCTTCAAGGGATCGGTCCACCATTTTGATTGGTATTTTTTGTTCGAGGGAGATGCCTAATTTTATTTTTGATAATAATTTAGATTTGCAAATAGATGTCCTTCAAGGGACCAGTCTATTGTAACTTGATTTTTTTATAAGAGAGGCATCCAAATGATATTTCATATTTTTACGCTGGGGAAAAACCTAATAGACCCTTTCCAAGGAGGGGATAAAATGGGCATGCAAACTACACACACATGCCCCATGTCATGTTTTGATTTCTATGGGATGGATGGGTGCAATGATTTCAAGGGGTTACCACAGAGAAAATAATTTGTATTTATGGGAAAATGCGATGAACAAAAGCATTGTAATAATACGATGAGGTGATAGGAATGGTAGGTAACAATTGTCATGAAAATAAATTATTTAACAAGAAAGGACACAAGTGCAAAGCACTTTGAGGTTCCCTTTAAGATTCCCGTTAAGAGAAGCAAGACGATATGCTCCCGACCCATATTTGTAACTAATAACGTTTGGACCAATCCAATTGGGGGAAAAATTTCCACATATACTCCGTTATAATGTAGTAACATTCTGATTTTTCTTGAGCATAAGATAACCAACTTTAAAATCCCATTATTTGACATGTTTGTTGTATGCTATGCTAATACATTTTTGATAAACTTGATGATGTTAGAGGGCTACTAGATGTTTTTCATCTAAAAATCTAGTTGTGTTAAGCGGTCTTGACGATATTATTCATCTGGGATAAAATATTTGAGAGATACATGGAGTGACCAGATTTTAATTTCAAGAGATATAATGGATTCAAATCCATAGACAATTGAATAGGGTGTAGTGCCCATAGGTGTGCGGGTGCTAGTTAAATAAGCCTAAAGAGAAAATGAGGTTTGGAGATGCCAGTTCCTACCTGCATCATCTACTATTTTTATAAGGATTTTGTTAGAGGCCTCGGCCTAGAAATTTTCTTAAGGATAATACGGTGATGAGAAACTAAGATTTATGTTGAATGTATCACAGAGCTTTTTAACTTCCTTTTTTTGAAGGGCTTTCCATTATCTGTGAAAAACTTATGCGGATACCAAAATGGCATATGATATTTTGATATATGAAGTTGATGATAGTTCCATATTTTATCAAGGTTAAAGGGATAACTTTAACCCATTTAGTAAAGTATTCAATTGTTGTGATTATGGAATGATGTTGTTGGGATGATTTAGGATTGATAGTTCTAATGAGGTCTAACCCCCATTGAGAAAAAGACCATAAGTGTTGAGCATGTAGTAATGCTTGACTAGGGACATGGATGAGATCTGAATGGAGTTGACACTTAATGCACTTAGTAACGTAAGCAAAAAAATATTTGGTAATGGTAGGAAAGTAATACCCTAGTCGTACAAAACATTTAGCGATGACATTACCACTGAAGTGACCACCAATGATGCCATCATGCAATTATTCGATTTCTCTTGTTGATTCATATGTTATAAGGCATCATAATAGTACACCGTCAAAAATACATTTATAAAGGATGGTACCTATGATGACGAAGCAGCGGTGGTACATTGAAGAAATGATCACTTAACATCGTGTGATAAGTCTTGGGGCACTTTACATTCTATGATATAATCATATATCTATGTATACCATAGATTATGTGGGTTGTTCTCGATGAAATCAATATAAGGTAGCTCATTTTGATGTGAAGGGTGGTCCAAGCGTTTAAAAGCTATATACATCTTAGTGTTTTCCTTAGAATTTTATGTTTCAAAAGGGACAAGGGATCTAAGGGATGCCATAGTGTCTGCAAACTTGTTAGAAGATCGTGGAATGGCTTGAATGGTATAATGATAAAATGCACCAAGTAGAAAGTCAATGACAACTTTATATTTTTGAAGGATTTCATTTTTACATTGGTACTCTCCTTTGAATTGACTGATGATAAGTTGTGAATCCTGTAGATTTCTAGGATGTGGACACCTAGAAGAATAGAGGTAGTCAAGCCCATGATTAAGGATTCATATTCTACCATGTTGTTAGTACATTTGAAGTTAAGTTTTAATGAAAGGGGAAGTGGGATGTTCCAATGAGGTATGATAACTATTCTGGTTCCTCCTCTTTCTTGGCATTTAGAACCATCAAAGAAGAGGGTCATTTTAATGGGGGTGAAATCAGATTCATCAATGTTGTTGATGGATTTATTAGGAAAATTCTCATGAGGGGGTTGGTTATCTAGAAGGGGCGAATTAACAAGTTGATCCACAATGGCTTGACCCTTAATAGACTTTTGAGATATGATTTTGAGGTCAAATTCAGTCATGAGAATAAGCCATCGAGTTATGCGATCATTATGATAAGATTTAACGTGCATGGTTTTAAGCGAGATTAAAGTTGGTGATGACATATTTCTTATGATTGAGAAGATAATGTCAAAGTTTAAAGGTGGTGAAATATAATGAACAACACCATTTTTCAGCTTCGATGTAGCATTTTTCATATTCATGGAGTGTGTAAATAATGTAATATACAACCTATTCATGACCTTGATTATCACGGTGGGTGAGCAAAGCTCCTAGGGCATGCTCTGAAGTGGATATGTATAGATAAAATGGCCCCCTTCATGAGGTGGAGTAAGCACCGAGGGTGATAACAGAAACTGTTTGATCTCGTCGAAGGCTTTCATGTAATCATAATCCCAATGAAACATTACATCCTTGTGGAGTAGTTGGTGAAATGGTTGATAGTGGTCGGAAATTTTTGGTATGAAACATATAACTGATTGTAATTTATCTTGGAGACTACACAATTGTTTGAGATTAGATGGTGGAGGAATTTCAGTGATTTCCCTAACCTTCGTTGGGTAAAATTCAATGCCTTAGATAGATATGATGACCCTAAATGTTTTTCGGTGAGAACACCAAATAACACACTATGAAGGATTAAGGTGAAGAAAAAACTTGGATGAGACATCAAGATGGTCTTTTCATGATTTTTATTTTCCTAAAAGGTTGTCAACGTACTCTTCAACAAATTTTTGGATGAGATCATGGAAAATGTATGTCATAACATGTTGATACGTAGCCCCTACGTTTTTAAGACCAAATGGCATGACATGATAATAGAAGGTTTCCTATGGGGTAATGAAAGAGGTTTCATGTTGATCTTCCGGAGCAATGAGGATTTTTTTATAACCAAAAAATCCATCCATGAGAGAAAGCATTTTGTGGTCGGATGTTAGGTTGATGAACTGATCTATGTTTGGGAGAGGGAAATCATCTTTGGAAAAGTAAGATTGAGATCCATGAAATATGTGCAAATGCTTATTTTACCCGAGGCTTTGGTCATAGGGACAATGTTCTAGAATCATTGATGATAGTCAATGGGTATGATGAAGTTGGTAGATAAGAGACGTTGTAACTCTTCCTTAACAAGGAGAGCTATATGAGGATGTATTTTATGGAGTTTCTGTTTAATTGGATTAGTGTCAAGATACATGACTATGTTGTGTATGAAAATGTTAGGATTGATTCTGTGTATGTCACTGTATGACCAAGAAAAGGCTTGGTGTTACTTTTTTAAAACAAAGTGAAATCCCTTAATTCTCATGGATTTAAAGATTAGATAACCTTAACTATCCAAGGATCCTATGGGGTTCCTAAATTAATGTCGAGTGTGGATTAGTTAAGAAGGGTGGGTGTGTCATATGGTATGGATTTATGAAGGATGTGATCTTTAGATCCCATATAGGAAAGGATATCCTGGTCATCTTGACACTGAGGATATTTATGGTAGGTGAATCTTCCTCAACCACATCTAGACAAATAAGAGGTAATGACTTGGTGGAGTGATTGGATTGATAAGTAAGTGTCCATAAAGAAATAACATAGATTAAAAAAAAGGTAGGTGGGATGGATCTAGTGTTGTTAGTGTCCATGACATCTTTAAGGTTTGTTGGGGGTGATGATTCTGGTTTGGAAATGGTTATGGATGCGAAAATTTCAGACTTAGTGGCTTTGTCCATTCTAGAGGTGAATTTTTAATAACCTAAGACAATTTTCTCATAAGATTTAAGATAACACAAGATGGGTTGATCATGGGTTCCTTGTTAATAATGCCCAAGGCTAAAATATCTCTATGCGCAGTGCTGGAGATACATACGAGAGAAGTTCAGATTATTGAGAGATTTGAAGTTTGATGTAAATGGCACGGAGTGGTGTGGATTGATAACATGAGATGGAGGATTGTCGATAGACAAGATTTTTTTCAAGATAAGTGGGGCCATAAGAGATAATATCTCCTACGTTTGGGTCATGTCTGGGTTATTTTTCAAGGTGACCATATGTTTTAGGTGAAGGGATGGAATTAAGCATGAGGAGATGATATTCCCTGAGTGTAAGACATTTTACAACCTCACTGAGAGAGGAATAATTTGGTAGTTTGGAAGAAGGGATATATGTGTTAGTGGATGCTTCCTTAGATGGCTCAGATGCAGATTTAGGTACAAGGTTATCGTTTGGGTGGTACATCATGTAGCAATCAGTGAATGGATTTGGATCAGTGGGTAACGTGAGATTCTGGCCTTCATGTTCATATTTGAGACAACGATGGAAGGTGGAAGGAATGTAACACATGGTGCATATCCAAGGACTTCCTAATAACATATTGTATTGAAACTCTCCTTGTATACTGTATAAGATTTTGGTAAGGGTTTTGACATCGAATTTGAGTGGAATTATGATAGTGCCTATTGTGGGTGCAATAGTGTCATTGAAAGATCGTAATAAGATTGGTGTTTGAGCCATAACGGTGGTGCATAGCTTAAGCTAGTCAAAATTAAGGGATGATATGATGTTGATGGTGACACCACTATCAATCATTATTATCTTAATGGAAATGTCATTGATTTGAGAAGTTATGAAGAGTGGCAGATCGTGGTCCTCTGGTCTAAGAGAGGGAATTTCAAATGGTTCGAATGATATAGTGGTGGATGATTTTAGGACACGTACAAAATTTGTGAAAGGGACTGGATCATTAGCTGGTATGGTGATGGATTGAAGGGATTCTAACATATCCTGTTTGTGAGTCGGTGATGTTTGAACTAGTTCATAAAGTGACATCCTCACGGGGATTGGTGTAATTGCTTGATAACAACCTTTTATATTGTAGTGAAAGGGGATGTTGCTACTTGTATAGAAATTTTGGTCTTTGATGTGTTGATATGAGAATCAACATTTGAAACAAAGAGGTTTTGACCAAGCTGGCAGGTGGGACGGTTAGTACACATGTTTTGTACTACATGCGATTCGTAGTACACATGTTTTGTACTATGTATTATCCTTATAAAAGGATCTCACAAATTCTAAAGTAGACAAACCTTTTTGTATTGTGAGTTTTATGCTTTTGGATCTTGTGCGTTCTGTGGAATTTTTGTAATAATGGATTAATTTCGATAAATAAAATATTGAAGACCTTTTCTCGTGGTTTTTACGCCGAAGGCGTTTTTGTAGTGAAGTGAGACCTGGTGATTTTGACAAATGTCAGAAATCGGACGCACTGTATTCCTCCTCCCGAATTCGTTGAAATCCAACGGATGAGCATTTTAATTGACTGTTTTTTATATTTTCTATTTTTCCGCTGCATGGTGGAGACAGGTGGCTGGTTGCATGCTATTTCTTGTCTACAGCGGTGAGAACATGATTTTTCAAGTAGTAATTTTGTATTATCGTCAAACAGTTTGAACATCCCCAATAAGCAGGTCAGAAACAGAGGCCTGCTCCAGCTGAAGCCCCACGCGTCTCTCCAGCTCCGCCTTGTAAAAATCCTCGGCACCCACAATATGCGCCGTGCGCAGGAGCCTGAGCAGAAAGCTGCAGGAAACTACGTCTTTCTCCGGAGGCAGAATGCTCACCAGATTCTCCAAAATAAACCTGTTTTTCCCTGCGGAACTCTCGTTGTTGTCCGCACTCTCTATAATTTGCTTGGTGTCTGCGAGATTTTCCAACAGATACGCAGAGGTGTGTTGCTCCTGTGCGAGGCCAGGAAGCCATTTCATGGCGTAGTTAGAAATGACGGCGCCAATCATGTCGGGGCTGACTCCCTTGGCCCTTATCGCTGCAATTGTTCTCACGAAGTAATCCATGTCCAGCATGCATAAATCCTCGAACCACCAGTCCATGGTCGCCTGTTTCGCTTCTGCTTGCTCGCCCGGCGCGCCTTTCCACTCCGACATTAACGTTTTCTTTGCTGGTTTGCCTTCCACACCGTATGGCAACATCTTCTTCTCCTATCTATATCTTTGATAAAAACTTGTGGATTCAAACACTACGAGCCAACCAATTGAAGGTAAACTGTAACTCTTTTCATGAATATTTTCTGAAATCGAAACTATAACGGCACTGTGAGTCACTGTTCCAGTGAAGGAGTCCACATCATATGTTGTCTTTGCTATCTTCTGGCAGCTACTGGCTGCGAGGATAGAACGGGCGTTTCTGGGTGCAGTATGAACAGCAAAGTTTTTTAATATGGTAAAGGAGTTAGAATTATGACAGTCAATACGATTGAATTCGTAAAAGAATGTGCATCACATGTTTGTATGCATAAAAAAGTACCCACCTCAAATTAGACATTATGAAATATAAACGACATTAGAAAATGGTTAGTAAATTACAGAATTGAACACAATTGGAAATAGCTCGTTGCAATTTGGAACTCTTCGATTCATTGAACTTGAAGCTGACAATACCTTGATGTGAGGACAATACGAATGGTTTTGGCTAGGGTTTGTATTTTGCAAACCAATCCACCAACCATTTTCGTATGCAGCCTTTTTTTGCACTTTTTAGCTAATCTACAATGAGTGAATCCTTCAATTGTAGGTTTGGTTGACAGAATATAACCAATGTGTGATTTAAATATGTGTGTAAATTTAAAATGAGTTAAATTATTTTTATTTATAAATCAAAAAAATTAAATGTATTAATAAAATCTGGAGATCACAACAAATTTTCAACTAACTAAAAATACAAAAGATAATTACGCCGAAGGCGTTCTTGTAGTGAAGTGAGACCTGGTGATTCTGACAAATGTCGAAATCGGGCCTGCTTGTATTCCTCCTCCCGAATTCGTTGAAATCCAACGGATGAGCATTTTAATTGATTTATTTTTATATTTTCTATTTTTCCGCTGCATGGTGGAGACAGTGCGCTGGTTGCATGCTATTTCTTGTCTACAGTGGTGAGAACATGATTTTTCAAGTAGTAATTTTGTATTATCGTCAAACAGTTTGAACATCCCCTGGACAATGTTCATGGCAAACCCCAAGCCATATCGAAAGGGTCGTAACAGGGGATCCTCCTTGGCTGCATCGAGGAGAGACACGACACCGCAAGCCCCAGCATCGCCCACAATCCAGCCACAACCGGCCCCAACATCAACCTGAGCAGGGGAAACAGCTCACGCATTGCCAAGAGAGAGGGGACCCGAAACACCCAAAACAGATCTCAATGCACCCTGATTTAGCACCGGCCATAACCAATAACTGACGCAGACACTATCCTGATTAGGGGAGCTGCCACTGCTGCCACAAATAGGGGTTTTTTCCGCCAAAGCGCCACCACCACAGTGAATAGGAGGAGCAACAAATCGGTCTGCAGAAGGAGGAGCTTCCTTTGTAGGGCCAAAGAACGGTCCACGAACCAGAGGAGGAACATCTAGCGCCAAGCTAGAGGAGAGATTAGGGTTCACAAAGAATTTAGGGTTCAGAGACATCGCAGGGCCAGGGAGTAAATGTTTTTCATAATAAAATTATGACACTACCCTGTTAATGGGGCCTTTATGATTCGAATAATAAAGGAGACTGTATTTCTTATTTTGTTGAAAACCATATTCTTTGACATCCGAGTTAAGTCTAACATTCAAATTATTTCTTTTGTAATATGTTAATGAGGATGATGTGTTGGTATTGTCAATGAGGGTAACCCTCAAGACAGTTGTGACTGCTTGATTGGCATTGAAATATTTAATTTATTGATTTCTTGTTTTTGTGACTTTCTTGAATACTACTTTCGTGACAGAATAGGGGTTACCTCCACCTCTCAACATGAATAGTAGGTTGGTACTTCTCTTGGTGAGGGTTACTATTGATCAAGTAATAGGAAGGGTTGGACTACCCTTCCTGGTTACATTGATATATGATATTGAGGCATATTACTTCTTATGTTCATGACCAGAGCACGTGTATGATGGAATGATTAGTCAATGCTTACATATCATAGAGAAATATGTGCGATGATAGGAAAATAATAAAGGTTACAAATTGGGTATAGAGATAATATTATTTCCTTAAAGGTATTTCAGCTATGAGATTTGGTTTCATAAGCTCTATTGTATTAATTACTAGGAGGTAAGGTGGTGGATGTTAAAAGATGTGTTGGCTCTATCTATAAGCTTGGGTATGACTTCCTCTAAAGCAATAACATGAAGTGGGTTTTGTATCATTAATGCTAAAATGTCTATCAACAACTCGTGTTGTTTATAAACATACACCTTGACTGTTAACTCTTATAATAATTGCAATCCATAAAGTTAGAATAGTATGGGGTCATTAGATCCCATTACAAACACTTGATTCCTTGGGTGGAAATTACGTGGAAATCATCCTTGATGTTTCCGATACATTGTTTTGAGAGCTAATGTTCTTGAAGTGCCTGAAGGGAATGGTTCTTCGGAAATAGAACTTATTTACTCATCTTTGTACAAGTGTTTGTATAATATAATCCTTGAGGTAGTCGCAACATACTAACTCTAACAATTGTGCATTGACAAATTTGTTGTGTTGGTCTTGGATAGTAAACTTTCAACTTCCTTCCCTTCTATTTTTGCCACCTTTTTACTTCTCCACCCTCTCACTTCTCCATCCTCTAATGCCTTCTTCTCCACCTTTCTTCCTCTCCTATTGTTTCTCTCTCTCTCGAATTTGACTCCTTTAAAAGAACCCCTTCGGCGTTTTCATCGTACATTTGCGTACGATTGCTAGTTTAAGCCGGTGACTTGCCAGGTTTTTCCATGTCAAATCTATGTATGTTTCCTGTATCTGTTATTGTTGACTTTCTTTCACTATGATTATATCTTTGCCTTTGCAGCAAAAATTTTATAACAAATGTATTATTAGATTCTAGTTCATGTAAGAGGATTTTGTGAAAATAAAAATGAAAGGAGGAACTATTATAAGATGAGGTCCAAAAATTTGACGGATCCAATTTTGTTCTATTGAAGAAAAAAGGTTCAAGCTTTGTTGGTGAAGGATGGATGAAACCTAGTTTTAAAAGGGGCAACATCAAAACCTGAAGCCTTGAGACAGGGAGGATTGGGAGGAAAAAGATGCCCTAGTTAGGGTCATGATCCAGATTATCTTTGGTAGATTCATTCTGTTTAATGTTTAAGATGAGAAAACTACATAACTTCAAAATTCTTGAAAAACTGTATGAGACCAAGTTGCTGAAAAATAAGATGATTCTACGGTAACAATTGTATAATTTAAGTATGCAGGGATGGTTCCTCATCATAAATCATTTAAACAAGTTTAACACATTGGTTAAGAAGTTGGCTTCATGGAGGTGAAGATCGAAGAAGAGCATAAAGCGGCCATTTTAATGTGCTCTTTTCCTGATTCTTAAGATCAAATTTTCATGGAGCTTAGTAACTCAACACCGCAAGGTACACTTTCCTTTGAAGATGTGGTAGCCGTAACAATTTCTCGAAGAGTCCAAGCTAAAGAAATCTCAAGGATATTTTTCAAGTGATGCCTTGGTTGCAATGGGCAGACCTACGGAAAAAGGGAAATATGAGTGTGGAAAATTCAGATCTAAATTCAAGGGGTGGAAAAGAGTTAAGTATTGAAGCTTTGGTAAAATGGGTCATGTTGAAAAGGATTCTGGGTTAAGGTAAACAAGGATAATACAAGCCCACACCCATCAGAGGAAAATACAGCTGAGGTCAAAACACCGCTAGAAGATGAAGAAGTATTGTTAGCAAATAACATATTGACTCAGGATCCTCATTCCACATGAATCCTCACAGGGAATTATTTTCTTCTTATCATACATATGATGGAGGTGTGGTGTATATAGGAAATGATGATCCGTGTAAGGATATTGGAGTGGGATAATTCAGAATAGAAATTTTTGATGGAGCAGTAAGAACTGTTCAAAATGTAAGACATGTGCCAGGATTGAAGAAAAACCTTCTGTCACTTGGAGTATTTGATGATTTTGGTTTCAGATTTAATGGAGAAAAAGGTAACCTGCAATTTAAAAAGGGAGCGTTGGTGGTGTTAAAAGGAGAGAAGATGGGAAATATCTACAGGCTGATTTGAGATACCTATACTTGAGAGGCTGCAGTGGCATATGATGCAGGATCAACATCTATGCCTACATGCCATCGTAGGTTAGGCCATATGAATGAGCATGGACTCAAGGTAGTACTTGATAGGAACCTTCTCCCAGGTGCAAAATCTTTAAATCTTAATTTTTATGAGCATTGTCTATATGGTAAAAAACATAGGCTGCATTTCTCTAAAAACACTACTAAGAGTAAGGAACCCCTAGAATTAATCCATTCAGATACTTGGAAAGAACCTATTACATCTTTAGGAGGTTCATCATATTTTGTTTCTTTTATAGATGATTGTTCCCATAAGGTGTGGATTTACCTTGTGAAAATGAAGTCTCGAGGTTTTTTCTTGTTTTAAAATTTTTAAAGCCTTAGTAGAAAATAAGAAAAATAAAACTATAAAATGTCTTAGAAAAAATAACCGGGGGCAATTTTGTTCAAAGGAATTTAACAAATTTTGTAGTGAACATGGCATAGCAAGGCAATTTAAGGTCCCTAAAACGCCACAATAGAATGGTGTTGCGAGAGAGGATGAACCGTATGATTATGGAACATGTTAGATGCATGCTTTGAGCACTACTTGGTCTAGATTAGAAATTATGGGTTGAAGTTGTCGGCCACAACTTGCTACTTGATTAACAGTCACCTACTATAGCTCTTGATCTTAAAATTCTGAAGAGGTATGGACAAGAAAACCTATTGATTATTCCTACCTACGTGTTTTTAGTTATGATGTTGTTGTACACATTCCAAAGGAGAAAAGAAGTAAAATGGAAGTAAGGTCCATGAAGTGTATTTTTCTTGGCTATGTAGAAGAAACAGTGTAGTGGTACAGTTGTGGGATGCTACTTTTGCTCGCAAAGTAGTAATTATCCAAGAAGTGAAATTTAAGAAAGATTCAATGCAAGGATGTAAAGAATAGTCAAGTTCGAGAATGTTCCAAGAAAGGTGGAAAAATTTGATGTTGAGAGACAGTGCAGGATGAAAATCAGCCACCTGCAAATGAAAACCAATAGGAGAATATTCAAAATTAGGAAAATGAAGAAGATGAACAATGACTAGATGAGCCACATGGTGATACATCTCATTTTGTGTGAAGGTCCACAAGCACAAGGGTTACGAAACCGCCGAAAGGTACTCTCCATCATGTAGTTTAATTTTTTCATTAGTTAATGATCTTGGTGATCCTAGCTCATTTCGGGAGGCATGTGAGCTAAAGATGCTAGCAAATGGAGAGCTTCCATGAAGGAAGAAATGGAAGCTCTATACAAGAATAAGATGTGGGAGCTTGTACCGTTTCCTATGGGGCAGAAAGATATAGGTAACAAGTGGGTCTTCAAAATGAAAAGGGATATTAATGACAATATAGAGAAATATAAACCTCAATTGGTGGTCATGTTAGCAAATGTTGCTTGTCCCGCTCACCCTGCGAGGTCTTCCGTCATGGTTTCGGACACTGATCACCACGTTGACAATTACTCAATAGGAGGTGAGTTTTGCAACCCTGGTGAATTATCTCCAGCAGGAAGAAGCCATGAAAAATGTACAAGAAGCCTTCGAAGACAAGGCTCTCATCACGAGGCAAAAACATAAGCCTCGGAAAGGGCAATCTGCCCCCGAATCGAAGTAGCATGTTCAAGACCATCTTCACAAATGCCACCACAAAAGCCACCACCCTGATGCGGCATAATCACAAGGCGGATCGGATGCCACATTTTCTCCACGGATATGCACACGACTGCGAACTGTTATTACAATGGTCACAAGTATGGAAATTCTGGCGAAGAGAGCACTTCTGGCCGAGGATATTCCAAGAAATCCCGATGGCATGCTCGTAATCAGAGGTAGAAGGGCCACATTGCTGCTCAGCAGGAAGCCACCTCCGATGAAGAGGTACCAGATACGACTCATTCTGACATTGTTCTAGTCTCACAGACTTCGCAGCCGTCAGAAGATGTCTGGTTGATTGATTCAGGTGCCAGCAAACACATGACTGGCAACAAGAAGTTGTTCCATACTCTGAGTGACCGGCCCACTGGAGATCGGATCACCATTGCAGACAATCAAGAGTATATTGCAGCAGGGATTGGTGATGTCATCATTCCTCTTGGAACACGAAGATGTACACTGACAAAGGTGCTCTATGTTCCAGGTTTGACTTCAAATCTTTTGTCTGTAAGTCAACTTCTTAACCATAGAATGCAGGTTGAATTCTTTGTTGAGAAAGGGGTCAAGTCCTGCATCATTTCCCAGGGAGAGTCAGTCATTGCTCAAGCATTTCTGAAGGGCCATCTATTTTCACTGGATGCGGTCACTTCATCTAGTGTTGCTCTCTCTGCATCAACGGTAGAGTCCACTGCACTTTGGCACTTTCGATATGGTCATCTTTCTGCCGGGGCTCTGCATCAACTCAGTGTGAAGGAAATGGTAAGAGGGCTTCCTCCACTCTCCCATTCCTTACCTGTTTGCTCAGGATGTCTTGCGGGCAAACAACATAGAGGTCCATTCAAACAGAGCTCTTATCATTCTACAGAGCATCTTCAGGTCGTTCACACCGATCTGTGCGGACCCTGCCAACTAGCTTTCAAGGTTTTGTGTACTTTCAGCTCATCATTGATGATTACTCACGGAAAATGTGGGTATATTTCCTTCGGAAGAAGAGTGAGGCACTTGCAAATTTCCAAACCTTCTACCAGCAAGCCACCAGGCAGTCTGGGAAGCCTCTTCTTCTCCTCCGCTCAGATCGAGGGGGGGAATTTGTGTCAAAGAAGTTCTTAGCATACCTGAAGCAGCATGGCATTCAACAACATTTGACTGCTCCCTATACGCCCCAACAGAATGGGATTTCCGAGCGCCACAACAGGACTGTCATGGAGATGGCTCGTTGTATGCTCTCGACCGCCAAGTTGGAGGATCAGTTTTGGGCAGAAGCAGTCCAGACAGCAGTGTATTTACTCAACCGGGCACCCACGAAGATCTTGCAGAACAAGACACCGGAAGAGGTATGGACTGGTCGTAAACCTTCTATTCATCATTTAAGAGTTTTTGGTTGTACTGCATATATGCATGTTCCAGATAAAAGAAGGAAGAAGATCGATCCAAAGACACTGCCATGTCTTTTCTTGGGGTATAGTACTACCTCAAAGGCATATCGTCTCATGGATCCTGAGACGAAGAAGATCTACGAGAGTCGAGATGTGGTATGTGATGAGTCGTCCTTTGACTCCTTGCCACACAATGGAGATCCAGTACCGACCTCGTCACATAGATTGCTCACACATCCAGATGATGAGCAAGATGATTCTTCTCAGAGAGAAGAAGAGCTGAGTGGAGACTTGTTCGTTGATCTTGGCACACTGGAAAACACATCTTCACATCAGCAGCGCCAACGTCCGAAATGGGTCCAGAGTACTATCAGGGATGCACACCTGAACTCACTTCCTGGTACTTCTACGGGAGTTAGAACACGAAGTCAAGCAAGACATGAGGTAAATTTTGCACTCATGAGTTCAGTTGTTGAGAGCACCGAACCTGACACTGTTCGTGAGGCATTAGACCAACCACAGTGGAAATAGGCTATGGATGCTGAATATGATTCCCTGATTCAGAATCGGACGTGGGAACTTGTCGATCTGCCTCCAGGTAAGAAATCCATTGGCTGCAAATGGATTTTCAAAACAAAATATAAGGCAGATGGTTCAATCGACAAACACAAAGCACGACTTGTTGCAAAGGGTTATGCTCAACAAGAAGGAATTGACTATGATGAGACCTTTGCACCCACTGCGAAGATCAAAACCATCAGAGTTGTCTGTGCACTGGCAGCACAAAATGGATGGAAACTTCAGCAGATGGATGTCAAGAGTGCTTTTCTAAATGGTGATCTACAAGAAGAAGTGTACATGGCCCAACCTGAAGGGTTTGTAGACGAGCATCAACCACACAAGGTATGTCGTCTGATAAAGTCTCTTTATGGACTTAAACAAGCACCTAGGGCATGGTATATAAAAATTGATGATCACCTATTGCAGCATGGATTCACTCGTAGCCCCTCAGATATAAATTTGTATATCAAGAAGGTAGGAACAAAGATTGTCATTCTGGTTTTGTACGTAGATGATCTTGTGATCATAGGAAGTTCTGACAATCTTGTAGATGATGTAAAGAATGATCTGAAGAAATCCTTCGACATGACTGATTTGGGGCTACTTCACTATTGTCTTGGCTTAGAGATATGGCAGAAGAAGAATCATATCTTCGTCTCCCAGATGAAATATGCCAAGACACTCCTGGAAAAGTATGGGATGTCAGATTGTAAACCAATGTCCACACCTATGGAAAAAGGTTTGCAACTATCTAGATTCCAGGATTCACCACAGGTAGATGGCACTCACTACAGGCAGCTTGTGGGGAGTCTCATTTACTTGACTTATACTAGACCAGATCTTTGCTTTGTAGTGAGCTATCTCGCCAGATTTATGCAGGAGCCGAAGAAATGTCATTGGATAGCAGCAAAGCATGTGTTGAGATATGTCCGAGGTACAGTTGACTTTGGTCTGGAGTATCAGAAGAACACTCAGTTCTTCTTACAGGGATATACAGACTCGGACTATGCAGGATCCGTTGATGACAGGAAATCCACTTTAGGATATGTTTTTCATCTCGGGTCTGGACCTATCTCGTGGATCAGCAAGAAGCAAACTGTTGTTTCTCTCTCATCCACTGAGGCTGAATATCACGCCATGTACGAGGAGCTGTGTGCGAAGCAATTTGGTTACGTCGCATTCTTGCAGATATAGGGATTCCTGAAGAGAAACCTCCCATCATTCACTGCGACAATCAAGGTGTGTTGAAGCTTGTGAAGAATCCTGTTTTCCATGAACGAACAAAGCATATTGAGGTCGAATGTCACTACATTCGTGAACAGGTCTTGAACCACCAAATTCAGCTCCAGTACTGCCCTACTGATTCTCAGATTGCAGATATTCTCACCAAGCCTCTCGGCAAGGTGAAGTTTGATTTGTTTAGGGGGTACATTTGTAAGAGCAATGTATTAAGGGGGGGAATGTTAGCAAGTTAATACATTTGTTTATTTTTGTTTGTGGTCGGTTGAATAACCGTCTCTTCCACCGCTGCCTCCCTATGAGCCTATATAAAGGCGTGCATTGTATTCATTTGAAATAGCAATAGCAATATAAAATCTTCTTGTCCGCCTATCGGTGGCAAAAGTGCGTACAAAAATTTGGAATTGATTTTGATGAATTTTTTTCTCCTGTAGTGAGGCTAAGTACCATTAGAGTAATTTTGGCTCTTGTTACTAGTCTAGAATTAGAATTGGAATAGTTAGATGTTAAAACAACCTTCTTTCATGGCGATCTTTCTGAAGAAATATATATGAAACAACCGGAAGGTTTTGAGGAGAAAGACAAGGAGAATCTTGTTTGTAGGTTACTCAAATTGTTGTATGGTTTAAAACGGGTGCCAAGGTGTTGGTATAAATGGTTTGATTCCTTCATGATGAGTTTAGGATTTAGTAGATGTGAGGATGACCATTGGGCCTATTTTCAGAGGTATGAAGATGGCAACTTCATAATCTTACTTTTATATATTGATGATATGTGTGTAGCAAGTTCTAACATGCACAAGATCAATAGGTTAAAAGATTAGTTGGGTAGGGAGTTTGAAGTGAAAGATTTAGGAGTGCAAACCAGATTCTTGGATTGAGGATACATAGAGATAGACATGATAGGAAGATTTGGCTCTCACAACATATATTTGTGGAAAAGGTTACAGGCGCTTCATTATGAAGAATGCATATCCATAAGTACCCCATTTCTTGTTCATTTGAGGTTGTCTTCTTATTAGTGCTCTAGTAAAGAAGCGAGAGAAGACACATATGTCTCATGTACCATACTCATCAACAATTGGAATTCTTATGTTTTCCATGGTGTGCACAAGACCCGACATTGCACAAGTAGTGGGAGTTGTCAACATTCATGGTGAATCCTGGTAGTGATCATTGGATATCGGTGAAGTGGATTATCATATATTTGAGAGGTAATTCTGATGCTGCTATCTGTTTTAGTGGGAGTAGTCTCTAGGTAAGTGGTTTTGTGGATTCTAATTTTGGTGGAGATAGAGATAAAATAAAGTCCACTACAGGTTATGTGTTTACCTTAGCAGGTAGTGTAGTTAGGCTGGGTCTCAAAGCTTTACAAAATGGTAGAATTGTCCACTACCGAAGTTGAATATATGAAAGATACACAGAAGCTTGCAAGGAGGGAATTTGGATTCATAGGTTATTGGGTGAATTACAAGTTAGGCATGTAAAAATGGTGCTACGTTATGATAGATAGAGTGCTTTGCACTTAGCATGGAATCCCACATACAATGCCAAAACTAAACACATTGATATACAATATCATTTTGTTCATGATGTGGTGGAGAAAGGTCGAATCTCATTGACCAAAATAGACACAGATTTAAATCCAATAGATATGTTAACAAAACCCATTGGGAGAGAGAATTTTATTTGGTGCATAACTTCTCTTGGCTTACACGTTATATGATAGACAACATGTGGAAAATGTATTTTTAGAGAGGAATAATTCGCAGGAATGAAATGTGACTTCAAGTGGGAGGTTGTTGATATGTGAAGTCAACTTTTGAATAAGCATGTTTTGACAAAGTTGGCATGTGGGATGGTTAGTGCATGCATTTTGTACTACACGTAGATTTGTACTACACATGTTTTGTACTATGTACTATCCTTATAAAAGGATATCACGAATTGTAAAGTGGAAAACCCTTTTTGTATTGTGAGTTTTATGCTTTTGGAGCTTGTGCATTGTAACTTCCATTGTTGTAACAACAGATTAAATCCTGATAAATAAAATACTAAATACCTTTGCTTGTGGTTTTTTAACTTGGTAACTTGCCAAGGTTTTTCCACGTTAAATCTATGTATGTGTCATGTATCTGTTATTGTTTATTTTCTTTCACTGTGATTATATCTCTTTGCATGAAGTAATATTCAAACATGATGATGGTGTTTGGTTAGATTCCTCAAGAGCTAAGTAAATAAATACCGTATGTTTATCGAGATGGTGTTGATAATTTTGGGGAAGGGGGTATAACAATGAAGTCTTTACCTTTCTTTGAATCGAGATGGCTATTTGTCGTAATTTTCTAATGAGTAGTGATGTGCACAACACCGAATCGATGATAAGATGCTTTAGGGATGGATTTTGATGATGATAGTGTTGATGTTAGTGTTGTGTTTTCTTGAGAAGGAAGGAAAAGGAGACTGCTAATTTCCTAAATTTTCGGATGAAAGGCTGTATATTCTTATATGGAATGCCCTCGTGCTCTAGTAATCATAAAAATATTGAATTCATACCAAGAAAGTTTCCATCCATGATGATTAGATAGCTTAGGAGGAATTAGTGTAAGTAGTGACCACTAAAAGAGGTCATCTAAGATAGTGACATAAATTTCCTTAGGTGTAGAGGAAGATGGGGAGAATGTCACATCTATACTTCTCTCAAGAGGAGGTAAGACAAGTTGCTTGGTCACATGTTGTTTATTTGTTGGTCATGGAGGATTTCTACGCGTTGTAGTGGATAGAGGATGAGGACCTTTTACGAGTACCTGTTGGTGATGATAATTAGATTGTGCGATATGTAAGGTGTTGGTGCTCGGTTTTAACCTGACCCTTTTCATTTTATTTTGATTATTTAGAAGCATTTAGTTCTGTGAGTTTTCGATATTTGTTAAAGGTTCTCAAAGATCTAGTACAATCAACTTTATCTTTCTTAACTTCCCACCAAAAAATTCTCAAATGATGAATCCTACATGAACTACCCCTGTTTGTACTGTGTATCCAAAAATGAACAAATTCCATTGCCAAAATATGCAGAAACAATCAGGTTTCAATTATTTTCTTTAGTAACATGAGCTTTGTCAAGAAAATATCTCCATTATCTAGGGTGACAACTCATGATAGTTAGATTGTGTTGTATTGATCATATTTTCTCAAGGTTTTCCTAAAAACTGTGCAAAGAAGAATCTATTGATATCCTTCACCAATATAGGTTATAGAACAGGTCCTCTCACCCTGGTTGAAGGCACAACCTAAAGTAGTGAGGGTAGATCAAACCCTTAATACGATGTTATCCATTTCTCCAATGACTGAGTGACAAAGATTTAGCTGAATCACATCCCCATCTACTAAATTACTTATACCATGATTTTTATGTCTCTAAGCATCCTGCTTTGGATTCGTGATGCTACTCAAGTAACCAAGAGAGAATAAATTTGGGTTCCACCACAAAACACCGTGTATGGATGATTGTGGGTGTGGATATTCGATTATGTAAAAGGTGCACAATATGGACTTAGTGTAGGGGCTTGGTTAGGGTATTTCAATCCTTTAATAATAGGGTGATTAATAGATATAAGGGATCGAGGTTTGCATAAAGGATTCTAATATGGAAAAACATATTGAGGAATTTTAAAAACCTAGACGATGCCCTATTTATGAGATACCTTTGTGGTTTTGGATGAACTAGGTGTGGTTGATGAGGGCCTGTGTGAAAGGTATGATTTTCCTAAGGTAGCGGGTGTTTTGGACTATTTGTCAAATGTGGTTTTGGGTGTAGTAGAGGATTTGGGTATGGATTCGATAATGGTATGTGATGAGGGTGTAGGAATAGTTTTAGCATCATTTTTATTAGGCAAGAGCTCGGTGGATTTGGATTACGTGTTGATTTTGATTTGGAATGTGACAAGGTAGATTGAGGGATAAGCTCTATCTTTGTTATTATATTGATAGTGTGGAAAATTTTTACTTGTGGTTGTTATGAAGATGAAGGATGATTTGGAAAAGTTTGTTTAAATATGTCAAGATTTTGATTCGGGGGTGTGTTTGGATTTTCTAAGTGGAGCTCCCCTTTGTCAATCATATCTTGAAGTACATTGCATAAAGTGCAACACTTTTCGATGTCATGTCCATTGATCCTAAGTTATTTACAATAATCGTTATCTCAGTACCAAATGGGTTTAGAAACTGATATGTCAATGGGTCAAATAGGTGGTAGAGATATCATATTGGCAAAGTGAGCAGTTTGTCAAAAAATGCACTATAGGTATCTCCTATAGGTGTATAGCTACATTGTTGACGAAGACGCTCGGTAGTGTGTTTTTATTTGGGAGTGGATTTAACCACGTTAGCATTAACAGATGTCTTAGACTTATCAGGGGTGGATGTTGATTTATACGGAATTCAACTTTTGGTTTCTTAGGACGGAGTTTAACCCGACCATCTTCTAGGGCTCACAATTCAAATTTACGAGCCATAGTGAAGGATTCATTGAAGGTTTGAAATTATTTGATTTGTAATGTGGAAAAAATATGTTTAGTACAAGCACAACAAAATACCTCAATTAATTTTATTTTTGGAAATGAAAAGGATAGTTGATTGACTACACCTCTCCAGCAGGTGACAAAATCAACAACAGATTCATCTTCAAATTGTTTGATGGTATAGAAGTAACTGATAGTGACTTTGCATGCTATGTTTATGAAAAAGTGTTATAAGAATAGCTGGGCACATTGTGTAAAGGAGAATAGGGAATGTTGTGTAATATTGTTGTACCAATCTAGGGCAGGACCAATGAGGGACCTAGGAAAGGTCCTCAACATTAGGTCTTGATCGTGAGTTATTAGATAGTAGGAATGACAAAAGGAACAAATGTGTTGTTGGGGATCCTCTTTGTTGTAGAACTTGATGAACTTCGGGAGTTTCCAGTAAGGTCGATACGGCTTATATGGTATTGAAGGGTGAATGGGATCATTGAAAATTTTATAATAGGAAAACACATTATTGGATGAGGATGAAGTGGCTTTGAGATTGGATATGTGGTTCAAAAGGGCTTGGAGAGGATCAAGTTGAGCCTTTTGTTGTGAGGATGAACCAGATGGAATAAGGACTGGTTGGGTTGCGACTATGTCTAAGATTGTTGAGGAATGTTTTGTTGATAGGGAACGTTTTGTTCGAGAGCGTTCTGTTGGTAAGGGAAATTCTTTTGGTAGGGTATATTCTGTTGCGAGGTGTTATACTATGGAATGTTTTGTTGAGACACGTATTGTTGAGGTGCATTGTATTGAGGGATGTTTTGTTGTGGTACATTCTATTGATAAGGAGTATATTGTTGAGGGAAACTTTGATGATAAGGGATGTTCTATTATGGGATGTTTTGATGGGGAAGAAAACCTTGTTGGGAGGCTATAGGTTTTGATGTTTGTATGTATTATTATTGTAGGGGCATTTATGTGTGAGTGAGTGGTTGTGAATATGTGAGTGGCTAATGGAAGGAGAAAGGAGAGGCGACAGAGGATGGTGTTTGGTGTGGTATGTTTTGCTACGAGATAATGTGTTGTGGGATATTTTGAAAATGTGCAGATTGTGGCATGGATATTAACGGTTGTGATGGTTATGAAATGTGCAATGAAATAGGGTTAGTGATAATGATAACACTAGTATTGACAAGTGGTGTGGTTGTAGGGATGGACATGGTGATGTTTTGAATAGGACTAGTAACATGTTGGGAGGATGCAATAGTAGAAAAGGCGACAAAAATTAGTGGAGGTTTTTGTACCTTTGAAGAAGACAAAATAATAGACACAAAAGCATCTTTACTTCTTGTAGAAGGAATTGGTGAAGATGTTGACTGTTGAATAGATGTTCTTCATGATGAAATCAAGTGAAGATCATAAAAAAAGGCTGAAGAGACCTTAGATACCTCATGTTGGTTGATAGATGATTTTTAATTTGATGCTTCAAAGGGGTTAGTAGGGTTGATAGATATCTTGGGTTGACTATTATTTTGTGTTTTAGAATGACTTGAAGTGTATTGGAAAAATTGTTGGATGACCCGGTCTTGATTTTGATCAATGAGATGTGCAATGGTAGATGAATGATTGCAAGTATAAAAAATGAGTTGAGGTGTAAATGGTTACATCTGAACATTTGTAGCTACTAGATATACATTGAGGGAAATGGGGTTTAAATATAGCATTTCTTTAAAGACAGGGTATCCCTTATTGTAGAAAGGAGGTTCGGATATTTTTGGTTGAGGACTTGGAGAAGAGAAGTTCCCTGTTTCTTGAGGTATTAGAACATGGTATTGATTTGGGAATGAAAAATTTGTTATCCCATTTCTTCGTTATAGTTGGCCCTTGATTCATTCCAAGTCTTTTGGGTGTCAGAAAAGGGATTGGATGTAACTATTTGATAATATGGGAGTTGTTGTGTTGGTGTGGAAAGTGATGTAGGAAATGAGGTAGTGTAGAATGACACATGTTGTTGAAACATAGGTAGTGGAATGGACATGTTTTCAGGAGTTTGGTTACGAGCTTGATGTCTAGTAAGTACCATGGAAAAAAACACAAAAAAACATAAAACAATGATGATGAAACAATCAGGGTTGATTTAAAAACAACAAGCTAATGCAAGCAAGATGTTGTTTTGTGTTTATCTTGATTAATTATGAAAAAGTGAAATGTGTAAGATGGTTAACAAGGGTCCTAGGAAATGGTAGTCTATGACTTGTTCACAGTGGGTTCACATAGTAAAAATATGGTATAACACGTGTGTTCGGAGGGAATTAAAGAATACGCTGGATTTTAATTTTTACCTCTACTTATTTAATTGATAATACCCCCTCCCGTTATATTATTAAAATGAAAATACCCCCTATTTTTTCCATGTACCTCACTTACCCATTTTTCCATTACAATTTTATTTACCCCTTTTATCTCTACCCGTATATGTCAAATAGAATATATATCATGTTTCTCACTCACATATTAGTTTTATAATACATCTTTTCTATAGAAAGTGGGTTTGAAGACATTCAAGACCTATTACCAATTACCTTAATGTTATTCTTTAATAATTTATCGTTTTTCAAGTAATTAAGATGGTGAAACAATATTATTTAAGATGAAAATAATACTCAATCTTAGTTACTGACAAAATCGGATGTTCCCTTTGCATCTCAATATTTCCTAGTTAATAATCTTCTAATTGAGATTTCCTTAGTCAATAAGAGACTATAATTTAATTTTGTGACCACACTCCTCTTGCACTTTTTGAGTCTTTCAAATAGACAACGGTAGATAAATTGGGAAGATTATCAAGTATAATTGCTTAGATAAGTCTATTTTTATATTAGCACTTATCAATTATTAGTCATGGACTCTTTATTATTATATGTCCGTATAAATACCCAATTTAAAAAAATAACTCATTTACATTTAAAATAAAATAAAATAATTTCAATGGATGTAAACTCATTTACACAAAGCATTGAATTTAATTTAATACATGAAATTAGAATGAATGAGGATAATGCTAAGTCATTGATTCAAAGTCATTGTTGAATTCATAATAAAAGAAAACCTCAAATGAGATATATTACATGCAACACAACTAACTAAATTGAAATATGGCTTAGCAAAAGTAAGGGAGCAATTAAAATAAATCAAGTTCCGTGAAGAATTTATCCATTGCCATAAACAAAATGAACTAGTTCATATCATCACAAGTTGACGTAACATGCCCAAAAAAGGAATCTTGAGATTCCAAAAAATAAGCTTAATGTTCTTTTCATTAGTTCAGAATATTTATAAATTCATACAATTAGATAAATAAATGTTTTCTCAATAACTGGATCAATATTAGTTCACAAAAACTATCACTATTGAGTTTGAATTTACATCTATTGCCTCTAAGAATCATTTTAACATGGAATCTTTATTTGGTACTGATGTCAGTTTCAAATAAAGCAAACTCAATAACTAATAGAAATGAAACAAAAAAATTGAAGTAAACAATTAAAGGCTGGATGATAATTACAAAAACCTTACTTGATTGATCAAACTGTGATTCTAACAGATCAGGGTGGTTGCAGTTCTTTCTCAGCTGAATCATCAGATTGTTTAGCTTTGTTTTCATGGCTGTACCTGAAATAGTTAAATTGAATTACAAGAAACTTTCAAACTTCATGAAAATAAAATGAATAACGATAAACTTTCAAGGGAAAAAAACATATAAAGTAGCTAAATGGCCAATTGTGCAATTGAACTCAAGAGCAAAAGCTCACACAATAGCTGTAGGAAATAACTCTTCAGATTCAAATGACACCTCAACCTACCTCTCTCTGCCTTACTTCACAAGTAATCCTCAAGTGATTTATTGATTAAATGATCTTGGATTTGTTTTTGATGTTCTGTCAGATTTGCATACAAGATTATCTCCTTTTTCTTTGGAAGGGACTGCTCCACCTCTTCCTTCAATCTTATGAGAAGAAATGGCCGAAGGATCAAGTGAAGCTTTGAAATCACCTTAAAAAACTATTCTTGTTAATCTCGTCCAACTACAGAAAACAAACATCAAATTAACCACTTTAATTTTGAAGCAAGCATACATGAACTCTTCTTTTCTCCTCCTCTTCTTCCTACCCCGTCCCATTGATCTGCCTCCCACCAAAATTAAACCTTTAAAGTGTAATATAGTCTCATTAGGATGAAGTAAAAAAGGCCTCTTAGATAAGGTCTTGTGTTTTACCATATTAAAGCCATAACACAATGACTACAAGGACTAAAAATGGCACCTGCTCACTAGATATTTTTAGATTTAAATAAAAGAATCATAGGTTACCCTCTTGATAAAGAATAGAGAGAATGGAACAGTCCCAAAATATTAGAATATCATCGATAACTAGATATGTGAGTGCCATCTAAATTTCTTACGAATACCAGGTCAGTCACATTGATCTATTCACTACAATGTCAGCAACCAAAAAAATTGGTAATATAGGTTTTAGTTCATATCTATTATTGGATCTAATTAACTAACTCAAACATCTTAAATATATCAATCTGATATATGCCAAGATGTATCTTGGATTTTCCACATAGTTTCACCCACTCACGGGTTCCAAACTCATTAATCACTCCACCTCCACAGATTTCCCTAGTGACAAATGGTCTGAATCTAGTTGCACCACTGCGTTGGGCCCAAAAACATCTTTTAGGGGAAAAAATGAAGTCCAAACTCCACAGTATGCCCAAGATATCATAGTAATTCAATCACCTCCTTCAAGCAAGAAGAAAAACTGCCCAATAATGATCATGTCAAATTTAAAGACAACCACTTTTATGAACACTCACAAACAGACACTCCAACCCTGGCTGCCATTACAGGTTACTCCTCTCAGCATAATTATTGACTAGCCAGTGCTTGACTGGTCAAAATACTCTACACTCACCATTCTTGATGATTAAACTATTTACATGTATGTAGGTTAGAATAAATGGTGATCCAACAAAAAAAACAACACAAAATAGAATAAGAAAATCAAAACAATATTTCTCGTTCAATCCTGATGATGGGCCGCAAAGTGTGGGTCTTATACATGATTTTCTAAATCCATATATACAATTGTTCCCAAACCTTTATTGTTAACTAAAAACATGTCTTTCGAGCAAGATGACATGAGGCTGTATTGGAAGACGATACCAATAAGGAACCTTTTGTCACTAAGAAACTTCTTAAAGAATGAGCACAACCCAATATTAGAAAAATGACCCATGATTATCTATGATGCATTAAAAGCTGAAGAACAACGTGATACTCTTAAGATATGCCCCAGATGCAGCCTCGGTACACCTGTATGATTGTATCTATACATAGCACAAGTAGAGTTAGGAGAGATTGAACATGTCCCAGATGCAGCTGGTTTGTACAACTATATAGAAGTTTCAAATATGGCAAGATTTAAGCACACACCCAAGTTTAAGTTTATGAAGCTTCTGCAAAACAAAGAATGACCAAAAGCTTCATTCCAAAGTGATCAACCATGAATAATTTTTATCTTAGCAGAATGAATGGACTCTTATTGTCTTTTGGAATATTGTTAAATTGAGAAAGTCTTTATTTGAAATAGTAGTGCAAGCGATCACCCTTGGACTGGTGTAATCGAATGAAGATAACATCGGATGCAACAATATGTTTGGCCTTTCTGTATAATTTAGGTTTGGTATAAATATGAATATAATGCAAATTCTAAGATAAGTATGTGCAAATAAGCGCCTACAGTTTCATCATTGAATCCACCATATAAGATAAGTTAGAAACATATAGAATCTTGCTATAACAAAGAAATAAAAGATATACACACATCAAATCGGAGATCAACTTCTATTTTGAACTGTGAAATAGTTTTGAGAGTCATCCCCCACACACAAAAACACATTATCCTCTACAAATATTCATATATCATTACAAAAATCCCTTCTTCCACGAGGTATACCTCTCTCCCCCTTCATCCTTCACTTCCTTGGAGGATAATTTATTGCTCCATTCGAATTCTTCCTTCTTTTAACTTTTTTCTTTTTTTTCTCTCAACCCTAACTAACTTGACTCACGGCATCCAGATATGGCTATTCATAACATTATAGTCCTATCTAAATATTACCTTCACTTAAAACTATGACACATAATTATTCATTCTCTTTGTTTTGAGTCAGCTTCATGCTAAGATTTCAGCCTTACTCTTCCAAGGAAGTCATTAAAAATATCTTCACAGTTTTGTATTCATCCATTTTTCTCAGTCCTAACTAGTTACCTTAAATCATAGCCTCCACTCATTTCAAGCATTCATATTATTCTAAAATGGGATAAATGTCCTCTCTATGTGCACAAGCATGTTCCCTAACCAATCACAGTTATGTCACAAGTTCATATTCAATCTCTAACTCCCTTATTCACATATTATTCGAACTGTGCTAAGAAGAGTTCACACCTTACCTTCCCAAGGCCATCTCAGTCTTATCTGGACTATGGAAATCCATGCCATCAAAATAGAGTATGAATATAATGCAAATTCTGAGATAATTATGTGCAAATAAGCACCTACAGTTTCATCATTGAATCCACCATATAAGATAAGTTAGAAACATATAGACTCTTGCTATAACAAAGAAATAAACGATATACATACATCAAATCAGTGATATAAGATATAAGGAAGTTAGAAACATCCATCTTACCAACCCGAGCCATAGGCTTAATACTACCATTCACTCTCAATCAAACTTGCCAACAGGTATATTCTCCGTCAACCTTTCATTTATACGACTCCTACTCTTCTTCCAGGCATGTTTGCAGTTCCCTCTCTTATTTCTTGCACAAGGGTTCTCCCATACGTCGTATTATCAAATCAGTCTTCTTTGGTTTTGAGGAACACAACAATCTTATTATTCATTATCGCATTGATCTATTCGTTCTTTATTTTTCAAAAATTGAACAAGAGATTTAAAGTCCCATTCACAGTTGTGAACATACAATTTCATATGCCTCAAGGTTTCCTTTAGTCTGTCCATTAACCATCAATGGATTTCTCGAAGGAGAATGGTACTTCTGATTTCTGATTTTCCTGTTACGTATTTGAGAATGAAGCCATAATTGGTATGCTCCAGAGGTAAAGAACACTGTTATGAATTGGATTTGAAACCAATAATAAATAAACTATAAAAAAACCTGACAATTGTTTTTCTTTTTAAAATCTAAAGATTTGTTAAAAACAAATCTGCAATGTTTGGACGACAAAGATAACCTAAAACTTACGAAAAAACCATATAGCCTATAGTTATACTGTATTTCAACTATTATTTCAGAGACTAAAAAGTAAAAGATTTCCTAATTAGAAGGTGTGGTACCAACTCAAGCCCCATCCAAGACGAGTATGCGTGCTGCACTTGGGCATGACAGTTGTTCAGAACTTTCCAGCCCAATAAAGGCATTCAGTGGAGGATTTAATACCTATATTAACTCCAACAACCTTCATGGCCTTAATATAAGTGACTTCAGATTCATTTTACCACCTGTAAGATCAAATTATTGTCGGTAACATTTTCTTTAAAATGATTGCATAACTGATGAGAAATTGACTACATAAATGACGACTGCATTATATATAAGTGATGGGTGTAATAATTGATGAGTAACTCATCAGGACATAAGTAATATATTCTTGGGTTACTGATTTATCACTGCACAACTGATGATTAATGGGTCTGATAATTGATGAGTAACTGCATCAGGGCATAAGTAATTTATTCCTGTATAAAACTGATTTATTGCTACATGCTTGGAATATTCCAGCATAGCTAATTTATGTAAGAATAGCTAATATATTGCTGCATGACTGATTAATTTCTGCATATCTGATTAGTTTCTACACCTCTATATAGAAGTACCAACGCAAAAGACAAGGGTTCTTAGGCAATGGAAATGAGTGCATAAGAATTATTGGAATACACCATTAGCGAAATTAGAAGTGTTCGGTGTAATAAATCCGTTACTGGATCGATCTCCTTCGTAGCAGTTCAACTTATAATTAAATGAACAGATGATAAAGTCGTCACCTGAGCCATTGGCACCGACGAGGATTTTCCTTGATCCTTTGGGAAGACGCAGACTAAAATTAGAGATGAACGGCAGCTGAGCTTCACCTTGATAAGAAAAATGCAATCCACTAGACCAACTAGACTAAAATTAGAGATGAACGGCTAGTGGAAGAGTAAGTTCCAAATGAAATCAAATGAAAGATTTTAATGATGTCCACAGGACCAAAGTCGCAGCCTTAAGATATTTTCATATTTTTTTGGATCATTAGTCATGATTTACTTGTAGGAAAATAATGCCTTGTATTGCTTCTAAAAACAGTCTACATCTTACATGAGGGCAAGTCTTGGCTTTGCTACCTGTTTATTTCGTAAATAAAATTATGTATTCCTCTTCATCATTTTGTTTAGTTCTTTCTTCCTTTATGTGATTAAAGATCATTCTTAATTCTGTAGCAATTTCTGAGAGCCTTCACTTATATTACATGTTCCTCAGACTTGTCAATGGTCCTCTCAAGTGAACAATGGTTTTCAAATTTCTTCTCTGTACCTTAACAGGTTTAAGGGAAATGGAAGGGGGATCTAGGTGTTGTCATCTACTTTGATCTCATATATATCCCCTTCTCATCATGAACTGATCTTTTCCTTACATTTTATGTTTTTTGATTCAATATCCTACTTTTTTCTGATATATTGGTTCAAGTTACATTGACTTCATACATAATGTTTTTAATCCTTCATGTTGATATATTTGGTCAAATACTCTTGCATTTGGGCTGGTCACTACTAAACCTTGACCTACATTGTGTTTTCCCGTGCTCAAACTATCATTTCTATTCTTTCTTGCTTTTATATCGACACCTGAAATGGAGCAGTTGGGCTGGTCACTACCAAACCTTGACCTACATTGTGTTTTCCCGTGCTCAAACTATCATTTCTATTCTTTCTTGCTTTTATATCGACACCTGAAATGTCAAGGAATTATGACTTTCAAATTAATTGTGTAAGTTGATTGAAAGGATCGACAATTTGAACCACACTTTGAGGTTCATCTTTAGGATGATTAATTGATACGAAAGCAGAAAAGGGTTTCTTATATAATTAAACCAAATTAATTTATAGCAACTTGTATGGATCAACAATCGTCCGTACCACCAATAATTAATGTCGCTATCCAATATTAAATAAATAAAAGATATGTTATTATTCTTGCCTACAATTATTAATGAAATCAACCAGGAGGCTTGAGTAGATGAATGATGGGTCTCCATGTGTCGCTAAGGTCAAGTTCATCATCTCGATTGAGATTGTTTGGATACTTGCTAATCTCGATAGCTTCTATACCTTTCTTTACATGTAGTGTTCCTTCCTCTCTAAAATTTTAGCCTTTTCCATACATATGCCCTAGGATGTCCTATGAGAGTGTTCTGCTAGACCTGAGATTTTAATGCAATCTCAGTGGATATCAGAAGGGTGCTCCTTTAACCATTGTTGAAATGGTCTACTTGTTATCCTAATATAAGGGCAGACACATGCAATCAATATGATGATGATTCAAAAAGTGTGGTTTGTAACATCGATATTTTCAAGCATTTTACACAATCAATCTAGAAGTTGTGGTTTCTTGACATTATGGATTGTGGAATCTTGAACACTTTAACCTACAATGTTGTTAATATAGCTCACCTTCTTGTCAATGCCATTCAACTTATCAATTAAAATTCTATCTACAAATGTTTTTTTACTTTATTCCTTCAATCTTCACCATTTGTAAAATATTCAATCTTTGCAATTTGCCATCTAAACCCTGGACTAGGTCTACATTAGGATTGTCATATATAACTTTCAATTTATGATCTTTCATGATGAATTGAAGGATGATTTAGGCACCCAATGTACCCCCTAAAAAATCAAACTTCACCTTGCATTGACAAATGAGGAGGCTTGGATTGCCAAGATTGTATTATTGCTATCACCCATTAAATATATTGCTTTATATAGGCTCATAGGGAGGCACGAAGAATCGGTATTCAACCGACCACACACAAAAATAAACAATGTATTAACAAAATGTATTAACTTGCTCTTACAAATGTACCCCCTAAACAAATCAAACTTCACCTTGCTGAAGGCTTGGTGAGAATATCTCGGGGAATCGGTGAGCGACTGGAGCTGAATTTGGTGGTTCAAGACACTGTTCACGAATGTAGTGACATTCGACCTCAATATGCTTTGTTCGTTCATGGAAAATAGGATTCTTCTGGCTTGACACACCTTGATTGTCGCGGTGAATGATGGGAGGTTTCTCTTGAGAATCCCTATATCTGCAAGAATGCGGCGTAACCAAATTGCTTCACACACGGCTCCTCGTGCGGCGCAGGTATTCACCTCGGTGGATGAGAGAAAAAACAGTTTGCTTCTTGCTGATCCACGAGATAGGTCCAGATCCGAGATGAAAAACATATCCGAAAGTGGATTTCTGTCATCAGCGGATCTGCATAGTCCGAGTCTGTATATCCTGTAAGAAAAGCCGAGTGTTCTTCTGATACTCCAGACCAAAGTCAACTGTACCTCGGACATATCTCAACACATGCTTTGCTGCTATCCAATGACATTTCTTCGGCTCTGCATAAATCTGGCGAGATAGCTCACTGCAAAGCAAAGATCAGGTCAGTATAAGTCAAGTAAATGAGACTCCCCACAAGTGCTGTAGTGAGTGCCATCTACCTGTGGTGAATCCTGGAATCTAGATAATTGCAAACCTTTTTCCATAGGTGTGGACATTGGTTTACAATCGACATCCCATACTTTTCGGGAGTGTCTTGGCATATTTCATCACGGGAGGCGAAGATATGATTCTTCTTCTGCCATATCTCTAAGCCAAGACAGTAGTGAAGTAGCCCCAAATCGGTCATGTCGAAGGATTTCTTTAGATCATTCTTTACATCATCTACAAGATTGTCAAAACTTCCTGTGATCACAAGATCATCTACGTACAAAACCAGAATGACAATCTCTGTTCCTACCTTCTTGATATACAAATTTGTATCCGAGGGCTACGAGTGAATCCATGCTTTGCAATAGGTGATCATCAATTTTTATATACCATGCCCTAGGTGCTTGTTTTAAGTCCATAAAGAGACTTTATCAGACGACATACCTTGTGTGGTTGATGCTCGTCTACAAACCCTTCAGGTTGGGCCATGTACACTTCTTCTTGTAGATCACCATTTAGAAAAGCACTCTTGACATCCATCTGCTGAAGTTTCCATCCATTTTGTGCTGCCAGTGCACATACAACTCTGATGGTTTTGATCTTCGCTGTGGGTGCAAAGGTCTCGCCATAGTCAATTCCTTCTTCTTGAGCATAACCCTTTGCAAAGTCATGCTTTGTGTTTGTCGATTGAACCATCTGCCTTATATTTTGTTTTGAAAATCCATTTGCAGCCAATGGATTTCTTACATGGAGGCAGATCGACAAGTTCCCACGTCTGATTCTGAATCAGGGAATCATATTCAGCATCCATAGCCTGTTTCCACTGTGGTTGGTCTAATGCCTCACGAACAGTGTCAGGTTCGGTGCTCTCAACAACTGAACTCATGAGTGCAAAATTTACCTCATGTCTAGCTTGACTTCGTGTGCTAACTCCGTAGAAGTACCAGGGAAGTGAGTTCGGTGTGCATCACACGATAGTACTCTGGACCCATTTCGGACGTTGGCGCTGCTGATGTGAAGATGTGTTTTCCAGTGTGCCAAGATCAACGAACAAGTCTCCACTCAGCTCTTCTTCTCTCTGAGAAGAATCATCTTGCTCATCATCTGGATGTGTGAGCAATCTATGTGGCGAGGTCGGTGATGGATCTCCATTGTGTGGCAGGAGTCAAAGGACGACTCATCACATACCACATCTCGACTCTCGTAGATCTTCTTCGTCTCAGGATCCATGAGACGATATGCCTTTGAGGTAGTACTATACCCCAAGAAAAGACATGGCAGTGTCTTTGGATCGATCTTCTTCCTTCTTTTATCTAGAACATGCATATATGCGTCTGACCAAAAACTCTTAAATGATGAATAGAAGGTTTACGACCGTCCATACCTCTTAGGTGTCTTGTTCTGCAAAGATCTTCGTGGGTGCCGGTTGAGTAAATACACTGTTGGACCGGACCTTCGCCCCAAAGCCCATCCTCCAACTTGGCGGTTGAGAGCATCTGACGAGCCATCTCCATGACATCTGTTGTGGTGCTCGAAATCCCGTTGTTGGGGCGTATAGGGAGCGATCAAATGTTGTTGAATGCCATGTTGCTTGGGTATGATAAGAACTTCTTTGACACAAATTCCCCCCCTCGATCTGAGCGGAGGAGAAGAAGAGGCTTCCCAGACTGCCTGGTGGCTTGCTAGTAGAAGGTTTGGAAATTTGCAAGTGCCTCACTCTTCTTCCGCAGGAAATATACCCACATTTTCCGTGAGTAATCATCAAAGATGAGCTGAAAGTACGCAAAACCTTGAAAGCTAGCTGGCAGGGGTCCACACACATCGGTGTGAACGACCTGAAGATGCTCACGTAGAATGATAAGAGCTCTGTTTGAATGGACCTCTATGTTGTTTTCCCTTGAAGACATCTGAGCGAGCAAGCGGTAAGGAATGGGAGAGTGGAGGAAGCCCTCTTACCATTTCCTTCGCCTTTGAGTTGATCACGAGCCCGGTAGAAAGATGACCATATCGAAAGTGCCAAAGTGCAGTGGACTCTGCCGTTGATGCGAGAGAGAGCAATGCTAGATGAAGTGACCGCATCTAGTGCAAATAGACGGTCCTTGAAAATGCTTGAGCAATGGCCCGACTCTCCACAGGAAATGATGCGAACTTGACCCCTTTTTCAACAAAGAATTCAACCTGCATTCTATGGTTAAGAAGTTGACTTACAGACAAAAGATTTGAAGTCAAACCTGGAACATAGAGCACCTTTGTGAGTGTACATCTTCATGTTCCAAGAGGAATGATGACATCACCAATCCCTGCTGCAATATACTCTTGATTGTCTGCAATGGTGATCCGATCTCCAGTGGGCCGGTCACTCAGAGTATGGAACAACTTCTTGTTGCCAGTCATGTGTTTGTTGGCTCCTGAATCAATCAACCAGACATCTTCTAACGGCTGCGAAGTCTGTGAGACTAGAACAATGTCAGAATGAGTCGTATCTGGTACCTCTTCATCGGAGGTGGCATCCTGTTGAGCAGCAATGTGGCCCTTCTGCCTCTGATTACGAGCATGCCATCGGGATTTCTTGGAATATCCTCGGCTAGAAGTGCTCTCTTCGCCAGAATTTCCATACTTGCGACCATTGTAATAACAATTCGCAGTCGTGTGCGTATCCGTGGAGCAAATGTGGCACCACCGATCCGCCTTGTGATTATCTTTATACAGGGTGGCCACTGTGGTGGAAGCATGTGAAGATGGCTGCTTGAACATCTTTGCTTCGATTTTGGGGGTAGATTGCCCTTTCCGAGCTTATGTTTTTGCCTCGTGATGAGAGCCTTGTCTTGAAGGCTTCTTGTACATTTTGCATGGCTTCTTCTGCTGGAGATAATTCACGGGGTTGCAAAACTCACCTCTGTTGAGTGATTGTCAACGTGGTGATCGGTGTCCAAAACCGTGACGGAAGAGCTCGCGGGGTGAGCGGGAAAAGCAACTTGTCGTCCCTTTGGTTCACCGAGTGCGAGAGTTACGCACGTAACTCAGCTACATGCCGCAGAAGGCCTATACTTGATTCGCCTTCATGCATACTCATCGTATGAAGCTTTGTCTGAAGTTGCAACTTTGACGTCAGATTCTTAGCTTCGTAGATGGTACACAATGCGCTCCATGCCTGAGAAGAAGCAGTTGCTTCTCGAATGTATGGCTGCACCTCATCAGAAAGACTGAGGGTGATGAGCATGAGTGCTTTCGCATCAGCCTTTTCATATTTTTCCAACAGATCATCGTCTGCGGGAGGGGCGTCTTTGCCAGAGACAATCCCCCAAAGATCTTCGAATTGAAGAATCATCCGCATTTTGGTTTTCCATGCGGCGAAATTTGGCCCTTTCAAGAGTTGGGCATCGGATAGCAATATTTTTGGAGCAGACATTTTCAAAAAACTCAAAAATGTAGTTTTGTAATTTCCCGGCTTTGCTCACACATACAGGGGTTTCACGTTGGATTCACCTCCACGCCAGCAAATGCACGAGTCTCCCTCCACGCACAGATTTCTTCTCTCCATGCACAGCCAACAAAGAAGGCGCACCAGCAATGAATCTTCTCCGAATCTCCACGTACAGCACAAACGGGACAGTTTCAGTCTCCACAGCTCGCACGCACAGCAATTGGGTGGTCTCAGTCTCCACAACAAAGAAATGGTGGTCTCAGTCTCCTCGCAAACGCGGGACAGGCACACTCCTCCTTCACGCGGGACAGGCGCACTCCTCCTTCACGCAGGGACAGGCTCAGTCTCCTCTCAGCAAAAGAAAAGGCAACTCTTAACACCCTCTCCTCCTTCACGCAGGGACAGGCTCAGTCTCCTCTCAGCAAAAGAAATGGCTGGCAACTGGCTCAGTCTTCTTCTCCTTCAGGCACGGATTTCTTCTCTCCACGCACGCACAGGTTCGTACCAGCAAAGAACTCTCCAACAAATCACGCACGCAGCAAAGAATCTTCTCCAACTCGCTGGACACTCGCTGGACAGTCCTCTCTTTCACGGCGGAACAGGCAATGTTTGCACACTCCTTCACGCGGGACAGGCAGTCTCCACGCCTCCTCACGCACAGCAAAATGAAAACGGGACAGCAAGATCGGCTCTCCTCCTCACGCCTCACGCACAGCTCTGTTCCTCTCTTCCTTCACACTCAACCAACTCTGATACCAATGATGGACGCACAAGAAGAGAATGTATATTGCTATGTATAAAATAATATAGTGCACGACTTTATATAGGCCGATGAGGAGCGCCGTGAGGGAGAACAGTTATACAACTGTCTAGTAACAAATATTAACACAAAATGTATTAACCTGCTAAAAAAAGTTTCCAGAAACAAATCTATGTTTAAACCCTATCTCCTTAGTAAATCACCCTTCTAAATTAGATCCAAACTGTACCACACTGTCTCAGTCAAGGACTGTTAGATTTTCCTTCAAATTCCACCATGGGATTTGTAAATTTTCTTCATAATTTCCTTGTCTATGCTATCAACATATTATCTAAGAAATTTCAAGGCAAAATGTATTCATTCACTGCTCCAATTTGTAAGCCCTAGCTAACCTCTTCCTGTAGAACATAGTCTAGCCTGAGAGGATGAATTTAATTGCAACTTTCTTCCTAGATGGATTTAGGACCTAAAATTTTTCCCTAGGGTATGTGGCATCATTTCCCTTGTTTTCATTTTAGTAGAGGCTCATGACAACAAGCATATCCTCTTATCCAAGAAAATCCTTCTACTGTGCATGTCAAAGACAATATCACTTCACAGTTTGCAAATTGGGGACCTACAATGAAGAAAATATTCTTTGTTTATTCGAGTCACTTTCTCCTATACTCAACTCAGTGATGCCAAACCTTGCTTATTGCATGCAGTGCCAAATAAATTTTTTTCTTTGGTTCATCTTACAAGAGGATAGTCTTAGTTTAGGGTGCTTCTCAAAACCCCTAATCCTACAATAAGATCACAGTTAGATATTTTCAACCCCATGCATTTGTTTATTCACTCTCAAATATTCATTTCACTACAAAATACTCCTTGCACGTTCCCACAAAGTGAGAAATCACATATTTTCTTCACTGTTATGCAAGCCACATTCATGTAGAGGTACCAAATGCATATCTATGAGATGTATGTTGACTCAACCACTTACTAGCTTGAAGTTCATCATCTAACATGCTCCACACAACTTGTAAGTCATACTTCTCAAATCATACAAAGATATGCAACACTGTTACATGGTTAGTCAAGTGCAAAGACTATTAACACAAGATCAATACATTACCACTCACAAACTTATCACTGAGCATACAATCACTTTGTATTCACTATGAGATTAGGGAATTTACACATATATTGAACCACTGGTATCAATCCTACAAGAGTACTTACAATAACCTCCAGATGCCCTGCCACCAAGCTGAGACAAGCCTTTTCCAAGCAACAATGAATCATCCAATGGTATGCAATCCACACAATAATATATGGAGTCACCAAACAGGACTACCCACCAGTGAAGACTTCCCTGTAGGATGGCTACTAGCTCGGACTGAATAAGCTTCCAACAAGATCTCACAAAGGAGAAGTCCCAGAAGAGTTGCTTCACCATTTCTAGACTATGGTAGATAGGGAAACGACCATCAGAAAGGCCTGTCTTGAGCATACAATCCTTGAAAGGAAGCCCTTGATAGATCACCAATAAGGAAAAACCCGTATCTTGTACAAAACCTTCACCGACCATACACCATGTAACCGACGAACTGACAAAGCTTCAACATTGCAAGACACCCATCTACATTAAGAACAAGACCAAAAGCACTACATTGATGAATAATGGAGTAGAGACAACGGGTGTCATATTGAGCTAAGAGGTGACCAAAGCTCCATCTCCAATCTCGCCAAATGGGCCCACTCATATCAATATTCATCTTAAAATGATTCTCCAGCGGGATGAGGTTCTGAATCTCCAATATAGTGGGTTGATCAGCCGAGAAAAGGGTAAACTCAGGGGCTAAGAAATTCCAGTCCTTCCAAGAGTGGAAATTAGCATCCAACAAGTCCATCCATAGGCTAATCCTCTTCTTAATCTCTCGAGCTTGAAAATAGGGATTAAGTTCCAAACGAGCATTCTAGCCAAATCCCGCTCCTGACGCCTGCCTCTCCTCCCAGCTCCCAGAATGACATGCAGATGAGAAACCTTTGTTGTGACTTTGCCTCCCCTCCTAGCTCCCGCCTCTGTACCTGATCCCCAATACCTAATTCGAAATACTAAAAATTAAACCCTTCTACCCCCATTCGCATATTAGTATATTGGGCTATTTTTTCACCATTTTTAATACCTCTATATGAATGGACGTGGTAGTATACCACTTAGTTAATGAACCCCCCATGGACTAGTTTCGGTTTGTTTAAAGGCATAGTCCTTGATATATTCGAAGGTACGTGAGGCCCAAATCATCGATGCTGTGGTATGGGCATGTATATTAGGGCCTACCTCATCACTTCACGACCCCACTGCAATAATGGATTCGGGTGCTGAGCCAATATATACTGGTAGATCGGAGATTATAATCTACCAAAATGCTGAGTTAATTTCCCTAGTGGGTGATGAAATACCAATCAGTTTCACTGGGTGGGAGTTTTTTTAATGCATTTTTGATTTATAAGTGATTGGCTATGTGTGGGGGCAAGAGAAAGTGAATGCAATGAATTTTCCTCCTAATTAAAGCTAGGTGATCAAGAAGTATGGAATGGTTTTTTTAAGACCCAAAATGAAGTGTTATTTTTGATGAGAGAAGAAAATCAAAATGCAATGCAGAAAAAAAAAGAGGGATTAAGACTTAACATGATAAATGCTTCTTTTTCATTTTTTTAGATTTTTAGCAAATTTATCAAAGCAAGCAAGTGGAAAATATGAAAAATGATGCTTTCAGAAATAGTGACGTGCAACCAGATTAGAATAAAAAGAAAATAGAAAGCAAGAAGCAAAATACAAAATGAGAGATTAGAAGAAAAACATATAGAGGAAACGTAGGTGATTGGATCAAATGCAACCAATTAGGCTAATCACATCCAATTATAACAAAGTGAAAATAATTAGTATTTCATTGATTGAAATGAAACAAAAGAACAAGGGACAAGGGTCCCACCGAGCATTCCATAATGTTGAGGAAAATTTTAACTTCGTGGTTGATTCAGATTATAAGGAGGAAAAAATGGCCCAACCTCGAGTATGATCAGTTTCCAAGGTACCCATGGGATGTGATAGGTGTTTTATTGTTTTATGCTCCATGGTGAATGGATCAATCTCCTTTCCTGCAACTAAACCTAAAAATCAAAGACCCTACACAAAATATAATTAGTAAAATAGGGTAGGCAGTTTCTGGAAAAGGCCGCCTTCCCAAAAGCCAAAGGACTTCCTTATGTGCACATCAACCCAATTTGAAAACATTCAAGTTTTATTAATGATAAAGGGGTAAAATATACGATGTATAGAAATGTGATCAAATGTTTGACACTTATTTAGGTTAATACATACATCGATGATAATAATATGTAAAAAAATGCATCTCAAAATAAAAGTTAGAATTTAGGTTAGAATATATATTCTCAGTGAAATAGGATCCTACTGAGCAGGTTAAGTCATCATCCTCGGTGAAATATGAATAGTTGAGCTCTTGAATGTAGTCATCTATAAAGAAGTCACACAGATCATCCTTAGTGTTGTATTGATGATTGAATTTTGAATCAAAATCTTACGGGTTGATGTCACTCCCAACTTATGACTCAAATGTAGTGGTTGTGCCTTTAGGGATGTTGAATCCCACTTCATATTTGTACTCAAACTTTGCGGGACCAGCTTGTATCCTCTCAAACATTGTAGTATGCTTCCCAAAATTTTTGGATGGCTTCAAGAATTATTTAGGTAGATGCAAAGATGGCTTATAACCTGTCAAGAGGTGTTGTATAGATAACACAAAATTTTAGATCATGTAACAAGTCATACTCTTGCTCCCGGTGTAGGGGTGTTAGATAATCTGGTAGCGAGTTGATATATGCGATTAATTCTTGATATGGCCATTTACAAGATCCATAGTAGGCACAAAAGATTAGTAACACAAAAGCATGCAGTAAATAATAACTTCTAATGAACTTTGATTGCTAGATGGATAGAAAACACAGGAATCATAGGTGATTGAGCTAATCGCAGGAGATTCTATGGAATATTAGTAGACTGTTAAAATAAATGATTTGAACATTTAAAATGAAGCTACACTCTAAGAAACCTAACATAGAAATATATGATAATATAACAAGTCTGATTCAGAATAAAAATAGAATGGAACATAAAGGGGATGAACCTTTGGATGATAAATGATGAAAATGGACCGGTTATGGATGTGCCTGGGTGGTGAAAGAGCCCTCTAATAGCTCCAAAAATTATTGAAAGGATGTTTTACATGTTGAATGGTGCTGATGAGAACCTGGTAACATTGTTTGGATGCCATAAAAATATTGATAGTGCTCTGGTTCATCAAGGAGGTCGTGAACGGTCCCAAAGAAGGGCAGAGGAATTGGTATTTATAGATAATCGACATTCAAGGGAATCGCCATTGTTTTTGGGCAGCTGGGTTTAGGGTGATATAAGAGGTGATAAACCTTCCATTTTCAACTTAGATGCAGGGGATTTAGGAGAATCATGACTAGATAAGTTGGAGAGGTCAAGTGTGAGGGATAAAAGGTGGATAGGAGTAGTTAGGATATAATAGAGACAATTTTGAAGGTTTCCAAATTTAACATAGTTTTAACTAGTGGAGAGTGAGAGGTGGTTATAGGGATAAGTTAGAGGTGGGTAGGGTAGTATTTATGGAAGGTTTCTTAATTCAACTAGTTACAACTAGTGAGTGTGGGTGAGTTCTCATGGTGATGTGTGCGGGTGAGTGGATTTAATTATTCAATTATTTACTTAATTAACTAACTTTGAGATGGGTGGCGTGACTTTAGTGAATTCATGCATAATTAATTGAGGGGTATGGGGTTAAATGACCTAGTTTTAGGGATTTCATAATGATGTGATGACAATCTTGACCACTCGAATGGAGAACTCGAGTTGTAAAGTGGTACGAGAACGATATTAGTTATTCGATTATTCATGTGAGGGTGGGATGTACAATTTTTTGATGTCTACAATAAGCCACTTATTATTTTTAAATTCTTTCTCATAAACCTTTGGAGACACCAAAAATTTATCTTTAGGAACCCCTTTGTTGGCTACGTTAACTACAACCATAGTTTCACATTTGTATGGAAATTATGGTGTCTTCCAAATTGTTTCCAAATTTTTAATAAATCATTACCCTCTTTTTGCAATGTTGCATACCCCAAAAAAATAAAGGTTACACGTCCACTTTAGCTGAGAGTAACATTTTTATTGCTAGTCTTTCTACACTAGCATCTGTATCCAATGTAGATGACCAGAATGTTATTCGATGAAACTCTTTACACACAGAAGTTAGAAATTGGGAAATAGACATTTGTGGTAGGAGGTGCTCATTGTTCAATTGAAATGTATTTGCCTTTTTAGAAGTATTATTTTGAACTAACAATTCTTCTAATTCAAGAACAAGAAAATGTTTCTTTGGAGGCACTACAAAAAAATAATATTAAACTTCATTATTAACTTGTATGTATTTCAAATACAATAATAATATTTCACAAAATATTTTTACCTATTTCTTTACATCTATTTATTGGTTGTATATTTTCTAGATTTTCTCCAGTTGTATCTTCACATAAAAATTGAAATTAGGATATATTTATCAAATTGATTCCAACTAATAATGAAAAATAAAAAAGATTAATATTTTTACCTATTTCTTTACATATATTTTTGCATTTTATCCAATTGTATCTACACATAAAAATTGCAATTAGGATATATTTATCAAATCGACTCAAACTAATATTGACAAGTAAAAATATTATTAAATTTTAAATAATACTTGATACATTTGTTCGTGAATAACCTATCATAATTGATGGTGAAGGGTTTGATGTAGCTTCAATATTAATCACCATCAATTGTGTGTTTTTTTGGGTAAATTCTTGTTGGCTGGTTGACATCATGCTATTGTTAGGAATATTATCTTCCTATAATGGATTAACCTCATGTATTGCACTTTATTCTCCACTCATAATCATTATCAATTGTGTGTTTTTTTTGGTAACTTCTTATTGGCTTGACAACATCATGCTATTATTAGGAATAGTATCTTCCTATAATGGATTAACCTCATGGATTTCACTTTGTTCTCCACTCATGATCATTTGCAAGGGATCAACAGTTGCTACTAATGAACATAAGTACTTAGAATATAAAGTAAAATTGTAAACAATGAACTCGGTGTCCATTCTCACGTAATTAATGTAATACATGTTCTATCTTGTATTCATCGGGTAGATACTTGTTCAATGTAATACATGTTCAATCTTGTATTCACTTGGCGGATACCTATCCTCATTGAGGAATCATAGAAGAAAAATATAATGTTGCGTAAATTTGTTTGTTTGAATAAAATATATGTTACATAATCTGGGTGTTTGATGCAGAGCCTTATTTACTTGCAATTTATCACCATGTTAAGAATGATCCAAGACTTCAAAGAATACATTTTACTTGGCCAATAAATAGTTTTCTCTAGGTCTCCACTCTTCAACTCTTACAATTTTTGTCTTATGATAATTATTCATAATTGTCTTATATTGGTTAGACTATCCCTGACAGAGCCGAGTGTTGCACTACATACCATAAATGAGAGGGATCTGTTAGGAATATTATATTGTTTACATTGGTTAATGTTTTAATATAATATATATTATCATGGAGATAATATATATGGGTGAATAAATAAAATGTAATATTATTAAATATGAGAAAACATATCTCATATTAATAATATAGGTTTTATATAATAGTTGTGAGTTTGTTGTATAAACAACTCACATTGGTATTTTTAGGATTAGTTGAGTGTGTTGAGATAACTAAGGGATGTTAGAGAGATATTAGGAGATGGGGTTGAGATTATTTAGGGATTGAAGATCATGTTTGACTCCACCATTGTAGGGGTTAATTGATCTATATATGTAACTCATCAATCATGAATAAAATGTCTCGAATGAAATACAATATCTTTGGTTTTATTATTTTACTGTGCAATGTTTAATTTTTTTATTGATTAAATCATGCACATTTTTTAGATTTGGTATCAGAGCAGTGTTACAATCTTGTGGATGTGCATTTGTGGCTTTGGATTCAATAATTCCCGTGTAAAGATCAGGTCATAAGTTCATTTTTACGATCTGGGTCTCTGTGATTTTTAATGGGTTTCAAGACTCATATTGTAGTAGACTACTGTTAAAATTTCAGCCGAACCCACATCACGGTTTAGGAGAAAACGTGAAAGATATTCTGACATCTGAAGTAATTTCTAGAATTTGAGACCACAATTCAGATGAATGTTGCATAATCCTTGCATAGTGATATTTTACATTAGCTTTGTTTCTCACAGAAATGGAGCATTACTCAGGAGTATTTAATTGCATATTTGATATCGTATGAAGATAGTGTAAATTTTCTCGATGGAGGCTGGAGGAAACGGAGGCAGGAGGGCAATCGGCGACCTCTCGTCAGGCACCATCGACGAGGCCGCGGTATTGATTTGGTGGCCAAGTATTTCAGTTGTGTGTTTGATTCCATTATTGTTTGTAATAAGAATAGATGTCACATTCCTGTTCAGAATTGTATTTCCTTTTATAAACTCCTGATGTAAATATGTGATAGCAGAAAGATAAAAGCACAAGAAAAAGCAGCGTCATGTTTTTCTTGAAGAGGATGAACAGAGGTTCATGAGCAGGGGCTCGTACCTAGGACAGAGGTCCGTTATTGTCGAACAGGGGTTCGTATTTGGTGAACAGAGGTTCAGCATACCAAGATCATGAGCATGCAAAGGCAGGCAAGCTGTAGAAGACGTGTGAATGTTTTTCTCTACATTGTTCACATTAGGGGAGTGTAAGGGAAGTAATAATGTAAACAATAGGGGAGTGAATGTTAGGAATATTATATTGTTTACATTGGTTAATGTTTTAATGTAATATATATTATCATGGAGATAATATATATGGGTGAATAAATAAAATGTAATATTATTAAATATGAGAAAACATATCTCATATTAATAATATAGGTTTTATATATTAGTTGTGAGTTTGTTGTATAAACAACTCACATTGGTATTTTTAGGATTAGTTGAGTGTGTTGAGATAACTAAGGGATGTTAGAGAGATATTAGGAGATGGGGTTGAGATTATGTAGGGATTGAAGATCATGTTTGACTCCACCATTGTAGGGGTTAATTGATCTATATATGTAACTCATCAATCATGAATAAAATGTCTCGAATGAAATACAATATATTTGGTTTTATTATTTTACTGTGCAATGTTTAATTTTTTTATTGATTAAATCATGCACATTTTTTAGAGGATCAAGCCTTATGCGGTTCACCTTTTTATAAGGTGAAAGGGTCATTCCTTATGATTTCTAATATACTTTATAAGGTATTAAAATGATTAAGTTCAATCATTGTATTGAATGTGCAAATTCTGTTCTTCTATAGAAATCATTAAGGAAGAATATATGATTGATATATGAGAATGGACATATGCCCATTCAATACATGCAATATTGAACTTAATCATTATAAAACCTATATAAAGGAAGTGGTTGAAAAATTCAGAATGTTTCTAACTCTAATATAACACGTTCACTAGAATGATTGTTTCTAATTCTACCCATGATTCAAATTATCATATGGTTTCCTTTTCTATTCAGGTTGGATAATTTCCCATTGTAAAAAAAAGTATACTTTTAAATCCTCATTACTTCACCATTTTATAAGGTTGAAGGTCCATTCCCCATGATTTCTAACATACTTTATACAGGTATTAAAATGATTAAGTTCGATCACCGTAATGAATGCTCATATGCCCGTTATTCTATATGAATCATTGAGGAAAGATATATGATTGATATATGAGGATTGACATATGCCCATTCAATACATGCAATATTGAAATTAATCATTATAAAACCTCTATAAAGGAAGTGGTTAAAAAATTCAGAATATTTCTAACTCTAATATAAAAAGTTCAAAGGAATGATTGTTTCTACCTCTAAGGAAGTGGTTATAAAATGTTCACAGGAATGATTGTTTCTAACTCTACCCATGATTCATATTATCATCTGGTTTCCTTTCCCGTTCATGCTAGAAAATTTCCCATTGTAAAAAAGTATACTTTTAACTACTCATGTCAAGCCCATTCTCAATTAAATAATAGAGATACAATTTAATTTGTCTTATAATGAGAAGATGTGCATTCTCACAACCTTATCTTGTTTTTAATGGGAACAAGCCCATTCTCAAACAAATAAATATTACCTTGTTTTATAATGATTTTGTAACTTAGAATTTTTGTAACACACAGAAGCTAAATATCATATAAAAACAATTTTTTTATTGTATGCAACCAAATGTAATGTGGAGGAGGGCAAGAACAATATGATAAAAAGGGAATAATTTAGAATGGTGCATTATGGAATTGAGCAATAGAATATTTTTCTTGTATGAAACCAAATGTAAGTTAGAGGAGGCTGAGAACAATATGATAAAAGGGACTAATTTAGAATGGTGCATTATGAAATTGAGCAAGAGAATTTTGGAAAAAGAGGGGAAAGAATAGGATTAGGACATAAAGGATTCAGACCCTTCCACTTGGAGTTTTACCAATGTTAGAGAGATGTGTCTCCTACCACTTGGGACACATCTCCAGTATGGGAGACATGTAAAAAGATGTCTCTAATACTTGGAGAGGCCTTTCAGAGACATTTAATATCTCCCAACTTTCTTTCCTTTAAAAATTGCTATCCCCTAATGAAAACAGAATCTCATTTAAAAATATACTTACTACGTATCCCATTAGTTTGTTTCTTTGAGAATGGGCGTATTCCCATTGTAAAAATTCAACTACAAGCAATAATGTACTTAATCATTTTAATACCTCTAAATATTCTAAAATAGGTTTAATTTGGTCCTTGTTTGTCTTCTATAATATCTATATGTTAATGGGCATATATGCAAGCAATATTGCACTTAATCATTTTAAGAAATCTATAAAAGATGTGAGAATGGAGAAATTTTAACTCTATTATTCTAATTAAACTTCTAAATTTTGTTTACATATATTGTATAATATGAAAATAGATTAGGAGAAAACTATATGAGTGATGTACATCTTAATATTAGAACAAAGTAAACGTTGTTAAGAATTAACGTATACATAACAACTATAATAAAAAGAACACAAATATCATAGAGGCTATTTACCCGGAGGCATAATTAGACATGTATAATATTGTTGGATCATGATCTTATGCTTGTGATTCTATAATATAAAGATAAGTGGGGACCTCTTTGTATTATGTTCCACCTTTAATGCATTTATCCCACCTTATAATATTAATACGGGGACACATTAGTGTTGCATATCTCAATCATATGCTCTCAAAACTGCACTGATCTCTCACATTTGAAAGGATGTTCAGGGATGACAACTCAAATTTCATTCTATTTGATAATATCCAAGGGATCTGAATGTTTCCAATCTAGATCCAATGTCACATCTTCCACCTCCATAGTGGTTGAATTATGAACACCATATACGGTAAAAATCACTGACATCCTTTGAAATGCATGTTCTGCATTTATAATTCGTAACATCCTTATGAAATTATTACTTATTTTTAAAACTATTTTCATGTATATTTTTACGTAGTATTAAATAAGTAAGATTGTACTCTTTGGAAGTATATAGACACAGACATAACTCATTATAATGCACCCAATGACTATCAGAAGCTCAACAATATTTTTTGTGAGACAATACTCACAAGATTACAAAAATCAACAATTACGATTTCTATAGTGAGTGGCAGTAAATGGAACTCCAAACCACTCAATGTTATACTAAGAAAAAGGATTGGAACATTAACAAGTGAATTCATATGTATCTGGCTTCCTTGGTTGAGAATTTGTATTAGCCACATTCATATACAATTCAAGTAGTTCAATAACATTTTTGAATAATTTGGAAAATTTATTTCCCCTAATGATGTTTTTTTCCTTTTTTAATTTTTTATTTTCTTCTCTAAGATATTGACATAGTTGAGAAAAATGTGACTCATGGATGGAAAATTTTTCAATCACATTTTTTTCATTTCAATCTATTTTAGCAACGTATTCTGGAACTCTTTCCAGCATATAAGACATTGTTAGGAAATAAGGTATAAAATATGTAGAATAAACCCTCACATAATCGCAATAGTAGAAACTAATATGCAGTAAATATTACAGATCTAAAATAAAAGTGCAGAATAAAATAACACAACACAAAGAGACAATATTTAATGTGGTTCACCCAATTGGGGTTACGTCCACCAAGAATCACTTGCTCAAATTTTATGACAAGCCACCGCTCTCTCAATACAATACCCAAATCTGTTTGGAGCTATGCTCAACAAACTCTACATAATTCACACCCGAGTTCATACACATCTGCAATGTTACATTAACCCTACCATATGCACAAAACCACATAAAAGGCATACAATCGCATAAGTAGTTTTATAAAATCGTGGGTATCAAGACCATGGGCCCAAATCTGTCCTATAAACATATGGGTCAAAAATACCATCCATATGAGAAAAGCATGTTTCCCAAAGATAACGAGCACGTTTAAAGGCCAATTTTTTTCTTGGGGTTGTTCCCCGAACCCCTCGCTATCCAGGGGTTACTTGCCCAGAACCCACTGCTCGGGCCCACCCACCCGAACCCCAGGCAAGACAACATGGAAAGTGTACAATACTCTTAGGGTACAGTCATCAACACTTTCTCACATGAAAACAGGATCCACAACCTAATGTAAATAAATTTGGCTCTTGTTGCTCTATTCTACTTGACTCTTTTACAATAATATTTTAGAAACATTGCATTAACACCATACTCTTATCTAAACCAAAATTCAACAATAATGCATTTATCTGTAAGGACATCTAATTCTTCATTTGTCATACCTTTTGTGTATCTCGAATATTCCTATGCTAAGCATATCTAATGAATTTGGATTTAAATCTAGGTCTCAGTAGTTTTTTTTTGGGCTACAAAGAAACCCACCATTGGTATATGTTAAAAAAGTTACCCTTACGAAAAATTGAACAAACATGAGCTTGCACGTTGTAAAAATATGGTTGCTCCAGTTTTGGGAACTTGGATTTCGAGTTTGGTCGAATATGGTGAAGCAAGGTTGGAGCATTGCAGAGAATTTTAGGAAAAGAAGAAGATATGAAATTCCAAAATTTTAGGTTTCGAGATGGAGTTTTTCAGATTTTTGGCGGTCAAACGGAAAGAAGTTCTCAAACATAAAATTCCAAAATTTTAGACTTTCATGTGTTGGGGTTTTAGATATCTCGGTGAGCATGAAGGTAAAAATGGGCAAAAGTTTTGAAACCTAAAACTCTGAAATTCCAAAATTTTGGACTTTCGGGTTTCAAGTTTTCAGAGATCTCGGCGAGTGCGAAGGTAAAAAATGGAGAAGAGTTCTGAAGTCCAAAAATCCAAAAGTATGAAATTTCAGACTTTCAGGTTTTAGGGTTTTAGAGATATCAGTGAGCGCAAAGGTAAAAAATGGAGAAGAGTTCCAAAGTCTGAAACTCTGAAAGTCCAAAATTTCAGAATTTTAGGTTTCGAGATCTTGGGAAACGAGGCAAAATGGAGTCACCAGAGTTCCAAAGTCCGAAACTCTAAAATTTCAAAATTTCAGGTTTCAGAGATCTCGGGAAGTGAGGTGAAAAGGAATCAACAGAGTTCCAAAGTCTAAAACTCCAAAACTATGAAATTTCAGACTTTCAAGTTTCGGGGTTTCAGAGATCTTGGGAAGCGAGGTGAAAAGGAATCAACAAAGTTCCAAAACCCAAAACTCCGAAAGTATGAAATTTCAGACTTTCGGGTTTTGGGGTTTCGAGATCTTACCAAGCCAAAGTTAGAAAAAGTGAGAAAAAATCTCAAAATCCTAAAATTCTGAAGTCCAAAATTTTGGACTTCGGATTTTCGGACTTTGGAGTTTCGAAACTCTCGTGGAAATTTAGTGATGAACAATAACCCAACTTCTGAATTGAAAATGTCTGAAAGTCTAATTTTGGGGATTTTAGAGGTTGCACGCATTTAGACTCCAAAGAGGGAAGATCAGCAGTTTGTTTTTTTGCAGAATGATACCCCGACCTTCAGATGGCCATAACTTTTGATTGGGAGCTCAAATTTGCACAAGAAAGGACTTTTTAGTTATCTTAATTTCAGTGGTACTAAGTTCTTCAAAATGAAAAATACAATTCACCATTTTTTAGGGTGTCCCATTTTTCTCACTTAGCACAATAATGAGGGTATGGGATTCCTTCTTTCCTAAAAAGGCATATTACATGGAGGTATGGGTTTTGTCAAGGCACCCACCACTATTGTAGGAAAATTCAATGCATTTCTTGGGTGGTTGGAGCAAAAATTTGAATTATTTTATCTCCCTCTCTCATTCTTCCTATATATGGTAAGGAGGGGAATTTTTACAAAGGTTGGATGATTTGGCTTTGCACCCTCCCTTCTTCTTTGGTCTCAGCAAGTCAAATTATTGAGCTCAAACCTCCCATTCAAATTGTAATACAACTTTGTGCCTCTTGGCCATTCTAATGCATTGTATCAAATTTGTGGAGCAATAAAATTAATCCTGTGGATGATTTCAACCCTATTTTGTGTTCATTTCCTTCATTTGATCTCTCATTGCAATCTTGGTTATCTCAGGCATGGTGTTGTATCACGTTTTAATGGTTTGTGTTTAATGGAAAAGTAGACGTTCGACATTCCTTTAGTGTATCACCTCTGATATTTTAGATTTAATTTCTTGTAATCCTCTTAACCCTGTCTCCTTGGAAAGTTAGAGTATATTTTAGAGTAGATCCTCTACAATTTGAATGTGTGCATCAGAAAAGAGGAATAAGAACCGAACTTCATCCGGAGAGCTTTCCTGATTGCAAAGTCCCACACTTTGGGAAAAGCTCCATGTTATGCAATCACACTGACTATAACAATCCTTCAAATTGCAAAACAGATCAGGGGTGCTGTGATTACGCATCAACAATATACAAATACAAAACTAAAACCCAATTATCCCAAATTTCATCTGGGAGTACAAGAAACAAAATTTAATCCTTCAAACTTTCCAATGTTTTCTTCTCAAAATAAGAAAAAACTTCCTTTCGAATGACTACATGTAAACATTAAAATAAATTTTATTACTTTAACATTCTATGAGAAATACCGTAAGTTAATTTCTATCTGCAAAAAAATTAATAAAATTTATAAATACCTTCCAAATATCCGACTTATTGTAACTTAACCAACACGTTGTGGTATTTTCACTAAGATCCACCTTGACCTATATTTTTACAGTGAGTCAATAAATATTGTTTTCACCCATGTTTTTATTTTCCATATTGTGTTTCTTACAAATACTGATTATCTATCTTGTTGTTGCTTTGGAAGATAGAATACGGGGATACCTTTGTTTGATTCTCCATGAACATATCAAAAATTAAGATTTGCGAGGATTTGTTTTGGGCTTCAATTGTATGTTGCCCATCAATAATATAGAAATGAGTTTCAATGTCAAGAATTTCATCCTCAAACTCCATTTCAAAAAGATCACAAGTATATTTTTTCAAAGGAAGAAAAATTGCATCCCATTGAAGAGGTACAGGGTTGCATGTAACATAGATTGCACAAGGATATTGACACTCGCTAAATCAAGTGATATGTATTGGTATTTTGCAGGAGCTACATGAAAATGACCAATATCAATTTTGAATGAATTTTCTTCAAATAAAAAAAGATGAATCTCTTGAGATAATGTAGATTCACTCTTTTTAAATTCAGTTTGAGCTTATTTTAAGAATATTTTCTCTTTTGCGATTGCTTCACCTCTTGAAACCGTGATTCTAAAATGTGTTTTTCCAACTTAGATAATTTTTTTCCTTATGAGTATGGTAAACACTTTTTAATTTAATTTTCATTGGCTCAAATTCTTATCCATATTCATGCAAAGGGGGAAATAGATGAAGTGAATTCATACTTGATATATATTTTTGAATATGGTGATGATTCTTGCACAAATAGCTTGACTATTATGCACACCACTCTTGTCTCCTTCGGTGTAGGGATAAATTTTCCAACCATAACTATAACATGAATCTTTTTATTTTTTTCTTGACCTTTCCATGCCATCTTTTTGTAAAGAAGAACTTGTAATTCCATTTTATGTACTAAGCATGTTCTTGATGTGTTTTCCAAATTTTCCACTTGAAGAGATACAATAGTATATGTTATACACTTTATGCTCAGAAGAATGCCAATTGGTGTGTATTTGTCTACCAAGGAATGAAACAAACATAGATAATTGTAATAATTATCAGGGTGTTAGTTTCAACGAACCATTCTTCATCCCTTCTTTCCCATTCATCTACACCATCCAAAAATGGAACTTCCTTGTAAGGGGTGGTGGAAATAAAACCCAATTTTTGCTATTACAAATTGTGTTAGTGTAATATATATCAAAATGTTTGAAAACTTTACATTTTTATAAAAGTAACAAGTTGTGATAACATGCAACTTCCCATTTTAAACTCCATTCTTTTTCTATGATTGCATCTACCCATGATAATTTTGTTTGTTTGTATTGAATGGGCACATGCCATTCTTATGTAATATAAGACCGAAGCCCATTCTCATGTAACATAACTATTAGAAGAAGAATAGAGATAAATTTAAGTTAATTTCAATTCATAAATTTTTAGAGTTATTAGAATGGGCAAGTGGAGTGAAAAATTTAACTTTGTTTTAGAATGGGCAGATGCCCATTCCCATATAGGAATCATGGAAGAAAAAAAATCTAGAGATTAGAGGTATTAAAATGACCTACCCATTCCCATATAGGAATCATAGAAGAAGAAGAATAAATATTAGACGTATTAAGATGAATGTAATTAATTTATCATAAAATGAAAGATGGTCATTTATGTTACATTTACTCTATCTAATTTGCAAGTTTTGGAGTTTCAACAAGATTTGAAGAAAATTTTTATGCTACTTTTACTCTCTGCACTCTATTTTTTCATCCCTTCCATTTTAAAAGGGAAAATTTCTATTGGTGTGTGTCATTTTCCACATCATTAGGTGATTCATCTCACTTAGGTGAGATTGTAGGTCCATGTGTCATTTAGGGGTCATTATCGAGATTCTCTTATGCGTCGGTGCGTCGACACATTAGTGTGCCAATGCGTCATATGCGTCATTGCGAGTTACACTTCTATTCTGGGAATGTAACTCCCCCTCTCTACTCAAGTTTTCATGATTGCAGCACTGGGGGTTACTTAGCACCTCCTATATGTACACCCCATTTGATCTATGAGATAGAGGAGAGTTTTATGGCTTAACCAGGTTCTGCCCGTTTGTCGAATCTTTACATGCACATTCGGTTAATGCTCGCTCCTCCCAAGATCTCTTCACACTGTCATTCACATATTTTTGATGTGCACATCATCCCTCATGATCCTCACTCACGGGTTTTAAACCCTCTTTCATGGTATCACAACATGCGGTCTTCAAAGGTTATCGTGTTGTTTTGTATCGGTTTGCATTATCCATTGATGTGTTCGTGATTGCTTCTATTCGTGAGCTCGTTTTTTGATTTGGCATGGACTTGTTTTTCATTATTAACTCGTGCATTCCATCCATGTGTGCATTGGATCCCTCACTACCTTAGACTCAGGCTTGTTCATAGTCTAAACATGGGTGTTTTTGGATTGTTTAACTCGTACTGGTTCGGTATTCTCCTGCACTTTTTTTGGGAGCTCGGGTTCTTCTTTTGCTGAAAGTTCTACCCTGATCTTTGGCATTGAAAGATCCTCTGTACATGTTTGTGGATTTGGAGGCTCATTTTTTGGTTGCTCGTATATTTCCTTTGCACGCATTGGGTATTGACACCTCTCGCCTCGATTCTCTACACAGTCTGGGTTCACTTGGGTTTTCTTGAATCTTTGTGCATGGTATTACTCACCCGGCTTTTTAACATGCCATGACTTCTGAATTGGTTTTCTATCTTAGACTGATTCGGTAGCTCACTTTTTGTTGTTTCTGAGTGAACTTGCGCCTATGGTGATCGACTCCGTCCTTGACTTAAGAGCTCCACTATTCATGGTTTGAATACTTCTACAACCTGCTTAAGTGAAACACCTTTGGTTATGTGTTTCCATTCGTAGAAGTACTCATCCACTTCGCTCTCATTTAGCCATTACCTATGGTGGAATCTACAGACTGCCCTGCGCACTTTACTTGACGGTTTCAGATTGTGTAACTCCCCTTGTGGCACTTCGCCACCTCGAACCCCGACACCACCTCATGCATGTGAATGGTACACCTCTGCCACTTGGCTCATCAACACGTGGAATCTATAGAACCTTAGCACAGTTCAGAGGCTCAATGAACCAAACCCCGACTTGGCAACGTGAGCTTCACTTAGCTCTCAAAGTAGCTCGGTCAAACGTGGGCTCTTAAGAATTGATTATTGGTAAATCCTTATCACATTTCAATTTTAGTGCTATCAACCTTTTCTGAATGTTTAAAAGGTGTTAAAAATCATTTCATCTTATTTGTCTTTTAAAATTTGTGTTTTTGGCTTATATTGCTTACCTTCCTACAAGCGTCGAAGACAGAGGGTGAGGTCCAGGGTTGGCGGGAGGCTAATCCCCCTCGCAAGAAAAAAAAAACCCTTGCTAAAATTTGATAACGTTTCCAATGACCAGTCACACGATATCCTTTGCACCCATTTTAAGAACTTTTTTAATATGTTTGCGGGGCCTATTGACATTTTCCATCGATGGCGGGAATCGTCTTTTTGCTATAACTTTTGATTCGCTGCTCGTTTTTGAGTGCTTCTTTAGTCAAAGTTGCATTATTTTTCACACATTACATGATGACATTATCAGTTTTGTAAACATACTAATTTATAAAGTTCCACATTATGGGGGGGGTTGACTAGCACTCTTGGGCTTTCACACGCAGACGCATTATCAGCCGAGTCTGACGTCTTGTTTTTGTGCACCTTGCACTTTTTGATTCCACAGCATGGAGAGTGATCTTTCCAGACTTGAGCATCATAGGATTTCCTTACAGCCTTTGCCACTTCTCACCGGGAGAGGGAACTATTCAGCTTGGCGTGCTTCCATGGAACATTACTTCGCCCACGAGGGTCTTTTACCCTTCTTGCTTGGGCCAGTTCCTGCACCCACTAATCATCATCATCTGAGGACTTTCTTGACACTTGTGACCATGTTTTTGGTCACATGATGATGCATGTCTCCAAATCTCTCTGGTTTCACGTGGTAGACTCAGATCCACCCCACCGTGTCTAGAGAATTCTTCAATCCCTCTATGGAGACCCTTCACATACTACCACCATTGTTGTTGCTGCTGATTCAGTTGTCTCCTCTATTTCTTCATGTGATGGTAGTTCCATTGACATAGACTCGTTTGGTTCTACTTCTGATGACGAGGATTGTGCACCCGCTTCGATGTCAAGAGTACTATAGAAGACTCTTCTCCTCTTTCTCTCACTATTATAGAGAATGTTGACACACCCCACATCTCATCGAGATATCGATCGAGTCCTACATAGTCTCATACACATCACACCCGCCTATTTTCCACCTTCGAGTGTGAGGCTCCTTTCACTCCTCTACCTCCATTGGATGACTCATACTTATCTCGACATTGCTCTTACTGCATGTCTCGCTGAGCCACCTCATTAGGATGAGTATCTACCTAACCTTAGTCATCTTTTTGCAAAGTACACTTGTGATGCACTACAGGTCCCTCATCCATCTATAGGTGTTTTAGAGGAGTTCATCATCTCTGTTGTTGGGAGTGCCCCTTATGGGAATCATGTCACTTCCACATTTCCAGAGACCTTCATTTATCCACCCTTTCTTGTGGATCAATTGTCATTGTGGGGGATGTTTTTTCCCTTCACATCACTTAGACATCCTTTCTACGGGTGTTCCTCTTTTTAAATTTGAAAATTCTATGCACATGGCATTGCCTTTGGTTCCTTGGCACCCACTCACTAGACCTATGTCACACTTTTGTGCACCAGACTCAGATTTCTTTGTGTTGCTTCCTTCAGTTTCCTTTATGGAGTGGGAGGACTTCCAACACGTCATTTCTGTCCTTCTTAAGGGAAGACCCATAGTTCATTTTGGGTGGCTCTTCTTGATCCATAGCGAGAGATTCTCATCATCGACATTCTTTTGGGAGACTTCTTAGAGCTGCGAGTTCGATCCATCCATGGCATCTTCTCGCATTCGTCTCATCTTTCTCTTCTTCTCTCTTCTTCTTCTTTACGAGAGATTGCCTCTTTGTACATGGGTACCCTTTCAGGCTCGTCTATGGTCGGGACCCATCTTTGGCATCTTTCTTAGATTAGAGAGTGTGTTTTTCTCTTGTGATGGATGTTTTTCCCACTGGGTTTTCCTTCACTTCTTGGGATCTTTTTCTTATACGTGGGTACCTCATCAGGCTTTGTGCCGGGACCCATTTCTCATTTCTAACTTGCCGCCTCATCCTAAGTTACAATGAAGGGGGTGTTGGTGTGTGTTATTTTCCACATCATTAGGTGAGTCATCTCACTTAGGTGAGATCATAGGTCCATGTGTCATTTAGGGGTCATTACGATATTTTCTTACGCGTTAGTTCATCAAAGCACGTCGGTGACATCATTGGGAGTTACACTTATATTATGGGAATGTAGCTCCCCTCTCTCTACTCGAGTTGTCATGATTACAACAATGGGGGTTACTTAGCACCTCCTTTATGTACACCCATTTGATCTATGAGATAGAGGAGATTTTTATGGCTTAACCAGGTTCTTCCCGTTTGTCGAATCTTTACATATACATTCGGTTGATGCTCGTTCCTCCCAAGATATCTTCACACTACTGTTTGCACATCTATTGATGTGCACATCATCCCTTGTGATCCTCATTTGTGGGTTTTAAACCCTCTTTCAATTTCCATTCTCACATATAACTAATAGAAAAAGAATAAAGATAAATCGACTGAATCTCATGTATAACTAATAGAAATATCTTATATATCTAATTTAATAGAAGAAGAATAGAGATAATTTTAAGCTTAACATATTATATTTACATTCTTTTAACATGGGAAGGTTATTCTCATACAAACAATTATTGTTTGTTTTGTAATAATTTTTGAATTGTCTCCATATAGACATATTATCAGAATTTTTGTACAGTTAATATGATCATAGTAAATTTTATCTATATTCTTCTTTTGTGTGTTTCATCGTAAAGTATGAGATAAAAGAGATACTAGGAAAAGGGCGTAGGAGGTGTAAATATGATTATGTAGATGGTGTGCACACATAAAATGTTGACCAAGATGATTGTAGAGAGCTTCCCTTTGGCTAGGAGGAATGACCTATATAAGAAACACAACAAGACCACCAAATAATATTAAATAGAAAATGGCAGAGGATTGCCTAGCGAAGGCTAGATTTGGGAAGCGTGATGCTTCCTCGAATGGTTGTCAATCCCCTATTTATAACAACTTAATGCAAGAAGAAATTGTAAATGAATGATTCCTACTATAGTTGATAAGATTTAGGTATCTCCTATAACATACAATAAGTAAATTTAATCTAACAAGAAAAGTTGTTGTTAAATCCAGATGGCTAATAGGATGATTTGGGTCTGTAGGTATAACAGATGTTGTAGGTGAGGTTTTGGAAAAGTTTTGGTAAGATTTTGGGTGATTTGGAGGAGGCTATAAGCTTGCTTGTTTAGAATATTTTACCAATCTCAAATACCGACTCCGGTTGGGATACCAAAGTGCAACTATTCGCTAATGGACCGACATCGGTTGGGTAACTCTCCGTGATCGCACAAAGAATAAGGGGAGTTTAAGTGAGGTTGTGGGATTTCTATAAAGAATCAGAGGTAAAAATATAGAGGTTTAGGAAAGGTATGATGGGTAAATGGGAAGATAGCTAGACGAAGGTGGTACAAGATGGATCTAGGTTAGGTAGAATATGTAATAGAACAGATATCTAATAAAATAACCAATCTACTAAAAATGAAAAGGAATAATAATTACTTGTGGAATGTAGGTAGAAAGTAGGTGATGGCGATGATGGTGAGGAAAAGTGGTCCCAAACGAATGCAGCAACAACTGGAAGGCACGGTGTTTCCCAAAGAGTGTATTGGAGCTCTAGATCAATTAGTGGATGGTTGGTATGGTCACTGAATGTAGTGAGGATATTTGGTGTGTCACAAATTTGTTGGAGAACTTGTGAAAAGAAATGCTAGGTCAAAAATCCAGATGACAAGATTCAGAACTCAAACAAAGTGTTAGAAACTCTTAATTAAGGTAAAAATATCCCGATTTTTACTAAATTTGGCATGATCTTGATTTTGGTTCCGGGTCACAAGTGAAGAATGGTGGTAAATGGAGTTTGAAAGTAGTTAGAGGGATAATACATCATTAATATTAGGGTTAGACTAAGTCCCAATTGGTTAAGTGGAGTGGGGACTTGGTCTTGATTAATTAATGAGCTTGGAATAGATCTAAGGTGAGGTGGAGGGGTGAGGTAGATAATTGATTTAACTATGGTCAAGTGGGCATGGTGGGGGAATAGTATTGAATTAATTAGTTTAAGGTGATTTAAAGGGCTGCGACACAATTTTGGGTATCTATATTTGCCCCTTTTGTCTCTTAGTTTATATTGATAAACGATGTTGAGAAAAATAGGAGTGGTTTCCCTAGGTATGGGTTGAGGTTAAATTTACCCAAGTATGGGTATAGGTGATACCTCTAAAACTTAGATCTTATGAAGGAGTACGTTGAATCGGTGATGATTTTGATAAAATGGTAAGTGGTGAAAGTAAGGTAGGGTACAAGTGTGAGAAATGGTGATTTTGGGTGTAGGTAATATGCGGGGGCATTCAAACGCAAACACACATGTAGAATGTGCAAAAGGTACTAGGTTGAAGAGCTCACAAACTCTATGTCGTCAAAGGTCGATAGTTTATCCAAACAAGGTTGATGTGGTCTAGGTATCCAAGGTATATGAAACAATCTGAAACACAATGAAGCTAGGTGCAATATTGGGCATTAGGATGGTTTCAAAGTACTAACAAGTTTATTTTAATCAAGATAAACATTATGGCATTAGGTAAGGAAAAGGTGGTAGGCTAAACAAAACGAGTAGTAGCGTCATCACAAGGTATAGGGTGTAGGTGAATCCAAGTATCCAATAGGTGGGTGCATTTTGGGTGTATAGGTGAGGCCATGGCTAAAGATGAGGTATAGGTAAAAATTATGCCCCAAATGATATTGAGGTCGGGTGTGAGGTAATATTACAATTAGGTGGCGTTGTATGGATGGGGTGAGGCTTGGGTAGCGAGAAAATGTCATTGGCACCAAAATTAAGGGTCAATTAGGTATAAGTGGGTTGGCTAGGTGACCGACACCGGTTAAGGTAACCAATTCCGATTACCTAGAGCACGAGACCGACGTCGGTCGGAAAAACATTTGGTTAAAAAGGTAAAATTCCACATAAAATGGATTTGTTTGATTATTTATACTTTTGGAAAACAATAGAGAGAGGTTTGAAGAGAAGAATGTTAGAGAGGACTAGAGGGATGAGTTGGCAAGCTAAGAGAGGGTGATAGAAATGAATTTTAACGGGCCCGTGATATGTAGCCGAGTGATTCGATTGGTGGATAATTTAGAGGGTGATTTAGTCATGACAGAGGAAGGAGAGGGTGCTGGAGGACCTCCAGTTTAGAGAGTCCGACATCCTACCAAGGAGATGACGCCAAGTAGAGGTAGGATTCGATATCCATTTGGTGTTTTTGATTAAAAATAAAGTTGATAAATGAAGATTTTGGTTTTTGAATTTTGATTGGAAATTTGGGAAAAAGAGGGAGAAATTAGGTATGGGGAGGGCCAAATGTAGGGTAAGTAGGTGGTAAAATGAATTAGATGTAATTGGGGGAAGTTTGGGGTAGTGGTTTGGCCCTAGGGACGAACCCGGTGACCGACGCGTCGGTCGGAGTTTGACTGATGTTGGTGACCTAGGCGTGTCGGTGGGGATAAATGGGGACCGGTACAGTTAGGGTGATCGATGATCTTTGAGTCACTTTGTTAAAAGTGACTAAGGCCGAAAAAAATGGGGTTGGGATGGAAAAATAGAGAATATTATGATAATTAATTTTGTGGGGAGGTAGGAATAAAGGGACTAGGGTGCGGAACAAAATAATTGGGTGGATTTAGAGTTGGGTAAATCATTAAAGGAGTGAGAAGAGTGAATTAGAATAAGTGTAAGTGTTTATGTAAGGTATAATATATGGTAGGTGAGTGAATGGGGTAGTAGGTAGGTAGGTAAGCCAAGAAATCATAGGTGGGGTGTCGTAGGTAGGGCATAATAAATGATTGAAAGGGATAGGTGATTGACCATTTAAATGGTAATGATGTAGGTACGTCAGTAGTTGAGTATGTAAGACAGGGTGCCACCTCTATTAGTACGATGTGCACTAATGTTAATGATGATGAGTGGTCACATAGGTAGGATGTTGGGCTCGACATTGTGAGGGAATAACGACACATCATACGAGATCAAAATTTGATGGTCGCTCTCATCGATAGATGGGACTCAACGACCAACACCTTTCATTTACCTACCGACGAGAGATGATGATCATACTTGAGGATGTCTACAGGATTTTGTAGCTATTGATTGTTGGGAGCCACTATATCATATTTATTCAAAATTGTTGGTTGAGCCTATAGTGACAATATTTGGTGAGGTGATGGTTGAACTAAGATACCACAGTTCTAGCATCAGTTATGGGGATATGTGTGATGCACATCCTTAGGAGACCAAATTGGTAGTTTTGATGATGGTAGCTATGAAATGCTATAATTTCCCAGATTTAGAGGGTGGGGTATTTCCTTGGGCCTTGATGGGTGTATTAGAGGATATGATAGAAGAGTGAGTATGTTTTTCATGGGTGTTGACTTACTTGGTACAATTGTATCGGGAGTTGTGGGTGTATCAAAGGATTCAAAAGTTTGGTTTTTTTTGCACTTATCTACTGCATTGCTGGGCATATGAGCACATAGTATGTGTGTGTGCCCATCGGGACTTCCACAATAGGACTAGTATAGAAGTGTATATAGAGCTAGATACAGGAGATGGGTGCCAGTAGGGGAAAATCATGAGTGAAGGAGGTGTAAAGAGATTTGACATATTATCAATGATATTAGACAGGCTATACACTTTGGATATTGTATGGCGACCTTACGTTGATTTTCAATTATATGGGAGCATGACAGAGGATATGAGGGGATTAGCACTAGTGAGGTTGATATAGGGACGAAGGGTTAGGGAGCATGAGATTATTCTAGTTAAACAAGTCCAATACCCGTTTAGGATTTAACAGAGGTGCCTCCACCATTTTCACAGTACCACATGGATGATGTGGAGCGACCATTATCTCCACCTCATCTGATAGGGCCAAGTAGGGAAGGAGGAGAAAGTTGTAGATAAGAGGATCTATGATGCTGACATTACTGATGGATATAGACATTGGTGGATAGATCGATTCTGATTAGCAACACCATGGCTAGAACTGCCAGACTTAGCTATGGTGATAGTTCAAAGAGATCAGTTATAGGGGCAAGTGACTTCCCTACAATTACAACTTACTCAGGCCCAGACACAAGTGACCACCCTATAGGGATAGGTGATTGGATTATAGAGGCTACTAGCATGGGTCCAGGCTCAAGTTCAAGTGCCCACACAACCACTGGAAGGAGGCAGGGGACAGGTTATAGGGATACAACCACAATTTTCCACACTACAGGCATAGGTTGTCACTTTACAGGGACAATTAATAGTAGCCCAGACACATGTATAGGCAAGAGATCGGGGACAGGTTACAAAGCTACATGAACAGGTTGGCACACTACAGGGACATGTTGCCACTTTACATTGAAATTTGGTAGTAGCCTAGGCATAGTTAGAGGCAATCCTTGCCGGTGGGATAGGGTCCTATTATACTGAGACGCAGACAATGGGATAAGTTCTATATTACTGATAGAAGGATAGGGACCACTGGGACAAGTACAAGGTCTACAGGTAGGTTTTAGAGCTATGAAACCACCACAAGTGATTTCCATGGCCAATTATAGAGATGTTGTGTCAAAGGCACGATATTATTAGGACTGATTGATGGAGTGTGGCATCACCCATGTGACATATGGAGAGTATAGAGCATAGCATGCAGCAAGTCTCGTGACCATCTCACCGAATCATAGTTCTAACAGTTCAGAAATTCATTGGCCACATAGTTAGGTTGAGAAAGAGGTGATGAGTAGGTAGAGGAGGGGGCCGATAAGGGTACCAAAGAGAGCAGCCGAGGTTCCAAACCCTCACATAGATGATATTGGAAAGATAAGGACCTTGTATTTTGATTTTTGATATATATATATACCGGTCTGCGTGCCGAATACGTGAGATGTAAATGAGAGTTTTGAGATACTTATATTTATATCTATATATTTAGTGTATCGATTTACAAACTTTTGATGTATAGATGGATGATGAAATTTATATATGATGCACTTGGTTTATGTCCATTATATAATTATCATGGAAAATAGATGTGTAGGCCTAGATTTATGATGATGTATGGTTGATTTCATTTCAATTATATTGATGTCATGGAAAGTAGATGTAGGCATGGTTTTATGATGATGTATGTTCTGAATGTTTGATTTTATTTCCACTATATTGATGTCATGGAAACTAGAAGTAGGCATGGCTTGGTTATGTTTTTATGGTTTAATGGTTTAATTTACATTGTTTTGATGTTATGGAAACTAAATGATTGGACATGGTTTGGTTGATGTTAGTATGAAATGGGATGATGTTATTTTGATTTTCAAGTTATTTTTATTTTGGAAACTAGAATTGTAGACAGTTCACGTTTTATTTGAATTTCCAATATACCGATGTTATGGAAATTACTTGTAGGCATAGTTTGATGGATGTTGTTATGATTTTAATTTCTAAGTTATTGGCATCATGGAAAATAAATGATGATTTATATGGGTGATGTATGGTTTTTTTGAGTTAACTTCCAAGTTATGGTTTTGATGGAAACTAACTAACTAGGTTTGGTGTGATGGGGGAAAATAAATGATAGGGAGATGAGTGGAAAGTGAGGAAAGTGAAAGAGTAGTCAAGCTAACCTCCAAGGGTCCCATGCCCTCGAGTGATTCTTACATATCCTTGATGAAAGGAGCTTGGTCGATGTAGTTCTCCCATAGGATAGGGAAGAATAATATGGGTAGAGGTAAGTTTGGTTGATGTAGGTAAGGTATATTGGTGTAGGTTGAATGGGTAAGCTAGGTTGGATTGGGGTGAACTTGATTGGGTAAGGTAGGATTTTTAGGTAGATTGTTTTTAAGTGGATGACGTAGGGTAGGTTAAAGATGTTATTTGAATTGAGTACAAAAAGGTAAATGATTGGTATAGATGGATGAGGTAGAGTAGTTTAAAGATGTTATTTGAATTGAGTACAAAAAGGTAAATGATTGGTATAGATGATTGAGGTAGGTAGAGATGAGTCAAGAAGAAAAAACTGATATAAGATGTTGAAGGCCTTTTCCTATGTTAAAGAATCAATAAGTAAGAAAAGTGGTGAACCGAAAGAGAGAAGAAATTCTTTGTAGGTGGCCAAGACCATAATGGGCATACCAAAGATATGTTGAGAACCTAAAACCTTAGACACACTGCATGATTAATAGTTCTAAGGGTGAAAGAAGTGACATGATCACTAATTGTCACATGTGTGGCACATATCTTGAGTAGGTAGAATAAAATAAAAGAATGTGAGGTGGAGTAGTGTATTTAACATAACCTTATTGTGGGATGGCATGTCCCTTCTACCAGATACCCAAGACCTGGATAGGTAAGTCCATGACCAATTTTTTATTCTTGACTTTTTATTTTCTTTTGGTTTTATAGATTGATCGATGCAATAAGTCTATGTGGAATAAAATAGAATATATCCTTGAGGTATTCATGAAGCTGATAGATGCAAGAAGCTTCGTGATAATTTTTAGTTTGATTTTTTAGAAATAGTCTTCTTTTTTTATTGAATTTTTACAATATAGCGATCTTTTTATAGTTGACCTTCGAGGGAGTAGTCTATTTATAACAATCAGAAAGAAATATATGTCCTTTTAATGGAACCATTTGATTTACAAGAATTTTGACTCAAGGAGTTGAGTTTTTAGTATCCCATATATATATATATATATATGGATGTTTAAGTCATGGAAAAAACTATAAAGGAATATGGGTATTTTATATAAAGGAAAAACCATAACACGAAAATATTAGCTATGTAAGAGGGATTTCAAGTGACGAATGACCATGGGTTTCCATCATGAAAAGATAATGAAATTTATCCATGAGAATCATGTCATGAGTAGAGCCATGGTACTCATATTGAATACAAGGCTGAATGGTGATGATAATCACACAATTCAAGTTTGGTCATTGGTCCATAAAAGAGGTACATGGAAGGAGAGGTTATCTCAAGGAATGAGCTCATAAGTGACATAAAGTGATGTAAAACTTTATTCAACAATAAAATAGTCTAAGATGCAAGGCATTAAGGGGCTCAGGTTTTGGTTTACCTTCCGTGAGAAGATAAACGATAAGCTCTTGATCCGTAGGTATGGGTGACATTAGAGGGTCCAAGCCAATTAGGATCAAACTTACCCCATTTAATTTTCTCATCTTTAGTTACATGTTGATTTTCCTTCAAGAAAAGGTCACAAATCTTGAAATTTCATTCATGAACATGTTTATCATATGAACATTTATTATGTTTTTGATAGATGTGGAGGTGGTCGAGAGAATTTAAACAACGTTCATCTAAAATCTCAAGTTTTTCCAAACGATCTTGGTAAAAGTCATCATCATTGAGCATATCTTTGAGTGATATACGAAGAGATGGAATTTGGACTTCGAGAGGTAAGATGAATTTTTACCGTAGACTAAAGAGAAATGTGTGATAGCGGTTGAGTGGCGAATGCTAGTGCGATAAGATCATAAGGTGAAACGAATGTGTGTGTTCCAATCCTTACTAGTATCGTTAACCAAATTTATAAGAATTTGTTGAGTGTTTTGTTAGTTGATTCAGCTTGACTATTGGTTTAAGGATAATAAGGTGAAGAAAACCTAACTTGAATGCCAAAAGTGTCACATATTTTTGTAAGGTTTTGTTTTTGAATTGATTTCCATTGTCAATGATGAGGCGGTGGGGAAAACCAAAGTGAAAAATGATATGATGGTTGATGAATTTACATATTTTATCAGCTTTCGTAGAAATGAGAGGTACACCTTCCACCCATTTAGTGTAGTATTCAGTCACTGTGATGATCCATTGCTGACATGCATAAGAATGAGGGTTAATCTCTTTGATGGTATCCAAACCCCATTGAGAGAAAGGCCAAAGATATTTAGTGAATTGTAATGTGTGACTAGGGATGTGGTGAAGATTAACGTTTGCTGAAATTTCACACAACGTTTGATATAGTCACAGCAGTCTTGGTTTAGGGTTGGCCAGTAGTGTCCAAGTCAATGGATACATTTAACAACAATGAGGCCACTGAAATGACCTCGACAAATCCCATCATGAATCTCCTTGATGGTGTATGGGATTTTAGGACTTCTAAGGAATTGTAGGAGGATACCGTCAAAGCCACGCTTTTATAGAGGACCCCCCATGATGACATGGCGAGAGAAAATTTTGAGGAAGGATCGTTTTCTATTGTGAGTAAGATTCGAAGGTAGAATTGAAAGGGAAACGTAGTCATTGAAATTCTTATACCAAAGCTCACTTGTGTTGGTTTTAACTCTTCCCAAAAAGTTAAGGTCCTGGAATAGATAAGAGGGTGAATGTAACCTTTATATTGTGACAAATATTTTTGAGTCCAAAGGTGAAGTAGGTATTTGAGAAGTAAGGCAGGCCATGGTATCTTTGAATTCGTTAGTTGACCAGAGAGTATTTTGAAGTTCATAATGATCGAAGGTAGTTGAAAGCATGTCGACATGATGTTTATACTTTTGAAGTATCTCATTATGATACTTGGTATAAACCATTGACTTGGTTCACAACCAGTTGAGAGTTGCCAAAGATATTAATGGATTTAACATTTGGGAAAAAGGAAGTGTGAAGACATAACATGAGTTTTTCATATTCAAAAATGTTGTTAGTGTAGTCAAAATCTAGTTTGAAGGATAAAGGCATAGGCTCACCATCAAGTGAAAGGAGGATGACTCCCACAAGTACTCCACGCTAGCATTTAGAACTATCAAAGACTAAGGTCATCTAATAAACAGTGTCATCCCGGAAGGATTTGTTTATAGATTCATCAGGAAAATAAAAGTTAGAAGATTGATTTCTAGAAGAGGTGCATCTACAAGCTGATATATAATTGTTTGTCCCTTGACAAAATTTTGATGGATGAATTCAAGATCTAGGTCTGCAAGAAGCATGATCCAATGTGCGGCACATTGGTGTTGGTAAGGTTTATCATACATGTAATGTAAGGGGTAACTGTTGGTGATGATGAAGGTTTTTGGTTGAGTAGGTAATGGAGAAGTTTGGTGGAGATGAAGACTAGGTCTAAGCATAAATTTTCGGCGTGAGTATATCTAGTCTTATAATTTAAAATAGTATGGATTATCTAATAAACCGCTTGCTCCATATGTTGCTCGTCACAATGAGTGAACATGAAACCCAAGGAATGATCAGTGAAGAAATGTAGAGGTAAAGGGTTTTTCATTCTTTGGTGGGATGTGCATGGGTGGCGAAGGAGGTATTCATTTAACTCTTAAAAGGTTTTGTGTCAATCATCATTTGAATTGAAGGAACAATCCTTTTTAAGAAGATGATGAAAATGCTGACATCGGTCAAAAAGTTGGGAAATAATGCATCGAATAGATTGAAACTTTCCTTTCAAACTACGAATCTACCAAAGGTTAGTAGGTGGAGGCATTTAGAGAATAGACTTTATTTTGGTGGGGATCGAATTCGATGCCACACAAAGAGATGATGAAACCAAGGATTTTTCTAGAGAGGATGGAAAAGACACATTTTTTTGGATGAAGGTGAATACGGTATGTGATGAGGTGATCAAAGATGAATTTAAGGACTACGAGGTGTTCGGTGAAATGCTTATACTTGGCAAGAAGATCGTTGACATAATCTTACAATATGATATGTATGATGTCGTGAAAGATATAGGTCATAACACGTTGATATACAATAACCATCATTTTTAATGCCAAAGTGCATGATGTAATAAAAAATGTTTCCCCAATTAGTGATGAAGGTGGCTTTGTGTTGATCTTCGGGAGCGAGTAATATTTGATTATAACTTTGAGAACTTGTCCATGAGTGATAAAATATCATGTCTGGCTGTAAGATCAACAAGTTGGTCAATATCAGGCAAAGGAAAACCATCCTTAGGAAAAGAAAGGTTAAGGTCATGGAAATCCATGTAAATGTAGAGTCCCCCTGTTGCTTTGGTGATAAGAACGATGTTAGAAATCCATTAGGGATAGTCAATGGGTAAAATAAAAGAAACAAAAAGGAGGCTTTGGAGTTCTTCTTTCACAAGAAGGTAAATGTGGGGATTTATTTTTCATAGCTTTTTTTTCATAGGTTTAGCATTGATAATAGCTACGATATTGTGGACCATGATATGTGGGTCAATACTAGGTATATCGGCATAAGACCAAGTAAAAAATGTTAGTATGATCTTGAAGGAGAGAGAGGTGAGGATTGTTGTTTAGTGGAATCTAAATATTGGCATATCTTTAGAATTCAAGGGTCGTCCTGAGTCTGAATGTTGATCTCTATGGTTGATTCATTTATCATGTTTTGTGTCTCAAAAGGTAATGACTAGTGAATGTAAGAGTCATCCACACATAAATAGGTAACAATAGAATCATCATCATAACATTGAACAACGTTTATTGAAAGTGTGTCATCATCGATCATGTCCGGATATAGAATAGGAAGAGAAAAGGGAGCTTCACCATTAAGTTAATAGGTAAGATATCCTAAAAAAATGGTGTTCATAAAAAAAAAGTTAGGAGGGATGGATTCTTGATCCATGGAATCCATGGGGGATGGTGGTTTGGTAGGTGAGTGAAATTGGGAAGGTGTATCTTCCTCTACGAGGTGGATATGGGCCTTATTAGAAGAAGATTCCTCAGAAAACCCAAGACTGTTGCGGTCTTTGTGTTTTCAAGTGGTGCAAGGTATGATTGTGTGATGAACCTGTGCATAAAGACCAAAGCCAAAGAATTTCCAAGCACATCGATGAAGAAAAGTGTGGGTGAAGTGACGATTGGTGAGATATTGATAATCAAATGAAAAAGGTCGGGTTTGGGAAGATATTTCTAGAGTGTATGATGAAGTATCATGTCCCCGTATGTTAGGTTGGTATGAACGTTGGGAGGACTATATGGGAAAACTTCACCTACACGGTGGTCGTAATATGGATGTTGGTGAAGTTTACCATAATCTTGAGGAGTAAGGAAGGTTTCAATATTTTAGAAGTGATATTATCCCATGGTAAGGTGCTGAAAAAAACTTGCAAAAGGATCAATATTCGGTATGTTAGTAGCGGGAATAGATGAGTCACTTGAGTTCTGAGAAGATGAGGCATCGGTTGTTGGTGAAGTAGATGGGTTGGTAGATGTGTTAGTGGTAGAAGCTATGACAAAAATAGGGATAAATGAGCTGGATAAAGAATATGTAGCATCAACAATAGGTGATGAGGTAGCGGCATAAGATGTAGGTGAAACAACAGAAGAATAGGTAGGTGAGGTAGAAGTAGAAGAGATAGGTGAGGAAGTAGAAGAAGATGCATTGGTAGAGGTGGTAGAGGTCTTAATTGGAATAAGGACATTATTAGGATGATATAGCATGTTACAGGTTTTAAATGGTAAAGGATCAACCCGAATGGTGTAGGAATGTCTCTCGTATTCAAATTTTAGACAACGATGAAGAGTGGAAGGTACACATCCCATGACATGAATCCAAGATCAGCCCAACAACATATTGGACTAGAAATCCCCCTTGAGGATGTAGAAGATTTTGGGAATGGTATGAGGGCCCATTGCAATGTGAAGGATGATGGTGCCAAGTTTAGAAGTCATGATGTCATTAAAAGAGTGCATTATAACTGGGTTTTTATGCATGCAATATGGCGGTATGCACATTTGTTCATATGAATATGAGGAAATGATATTAATGTTTGCATCCCCAAAAATTATAACATGTCAAATGTGTGTATCGTTTATGTAAGTAGAGATAAATAAAGTAGGATTAGGATCATTGGATTGTAAAGGTACAATATCTTCATCAAATAAATTGACGGTTGAAACACTGAGGAGAAGAAATGGGTACAAAATTTTTAGGTGGAGTGGTAAGGGCAGCCACATGATGAGGAGTGAAAATTGTTGAAACATGTTTGGGGTCATTAGGTGGAACCTCAATAGATTACAGGACCTCCATGAGGGTCTAAAGATGAGACTCGAGTTTTGGTTGAGGTCATACAAATAGATCTTGAGAGGAGATTGATGAAGTTTTTTGATCATGGTATGATGTGCGACTCAGTTAGAAACATGGTAGGCAGCCCACGAGAGGGTTATCATGGGGGAAGGAGCAGATGGAATGGTGGGTGTAGGTGTGTTGGATGGATTACTCATCTTCTCTTTTCCTTTATCTTGTTGTGATTGAGTGGTAACTAGAACCATATTTATCTAATAGATTGGCAAAGGAAAATATGGTTGTGGAGGTGTAGATGAAGGCCACTAAATAGATATAAGGTTAGGTCGTGTTGCGGTGGGTGAAGGGGGAATAGAATTTTCTTACAAAAGGTCACCATCCTCCAAGATACCCTCTAATTCGTGAGCTAAAGGATAATATTTTTGAGGGCCTTACACCCTTCGACATCATGTCCTGACACACAATGATAAGCACAAATCTTGGTATCATCAAACTACACCGGTTTGGGTTTGAGTGGGTCATAAGGCCTGAGAGGTGGTAGTGTGATAGTAGAGGTTTGTAACAATGAGTGAGGATGTTAGAATAATAACCTACCAACAGATCACAATGAGAAGTGAGAGTGGGTTTCGATGGAGGTTTGGGTAATTTTTGTGGGAGAGGTGATCTTTGGAAGTGGAGTTGGGGGTTGGGTTTGTTTAACTACCTTTTTGTTAGGTAGGGTGGTTTTTGGTTTATCTTTGCACCTTCTTGGGTAAATTTTTTGGGTAGTATCGAAGAAGAAGTGGATGCGAGAAGGTATGGGCGTGCGATTCAAACACGGTGACAATGGTGATGTGAGTAAGGCTATGATCGAAGGTAATGTAGAAAGTGTAGGTGAAAGAGAATATAAAGGCATATGTTATGAAAAAGGCATGGGTAACATAGAAGATCGAGAAAAATATGTGGGTTGCTTCGTTGTAAGTTTTCCTTGGGAAGGAGGTTTCTTGATCAAGGTAGATAGATGTGGGCCTAAGATTAAGGGAAGAGGTGAAGGTGAAATCAAGGTACGGGGCTAGAAGGTTGGGTTTTCCTCTTAGGTGTTGAAATGCACTTGGTAGCGATTTGTGAAGAGGTGGTCAAGTCTATATTCACAGGAGGATGATATAGACTAGGTATATGTATGACCCCAATGTAGTTGTAGTTGTAGGTTTAGGTGTAGTTGCAGATTTGGGTTTTGGTGAAGATTTGGGTGCAAGTGAAGGTTTGGATGAAGATAAAGCTAATATGACTAGTTCAAGTGCGATAGATTTGGTTTCCTTGAATATTTTATGATATATAATCAAATTATCATGAGAGAACATTTACATCTGGGTCGATATCGAGATTCTAAGATGACCCCAGAGTGTGGAGTAGTTGACATAATCTAAGCAATCGACCAAATGATAGAATGACGTAGAAGAAGAATAAGATGATGATGCCTTGGTGGTAATCCTTGTTAATAAATCTGATGTTTGTGAGACAGGAAAATTTTAGCTTTTGACTCGGTAGGTAGAAGTGAATTTAGAAGGTCAAGATGACCTTTAAATGATGTGGGATAATTGTCACTAATTAGAAAGGAAGATGAAAGTGGATCCTAGATGGGTAGAGGAAGGGGCAATGCAGGTGGTGTAGAATGTTCCTTAGGTATAGAAGACAATGAGATGGGCTCTTCCATGGGTAAAGAATGGTCATTGCGGAGGCTTCTTGATATATGGATGGAAAAGTGGGGTAAGCTCCTTTGAAGATGAAGATGTAGGTGTGGTAGGTGGTAGGGTAGGTAAAACAATGGGTAAAGTTGGCTCCTCCACAAGTAGAGGAGTGGGCGAGGTAGCCTCCTCTATGGATAGAGGTGCTGGTAGAACAAGATCCTACATGGGTAGAGGAGCTCACACTAGAATTTCCTCGATAGATGGGATGGAAGGAAATTCAACATAAGGGGTAGGCACTGTGTCAAAGACGACATGAACCTTTTGAAGGTTAGTGTTATTAGTAGAGTTCTCATCTATCAATTTTGATAATGAGGTATGGTTCGAAAAGGATTCTTAAATATATGAAGATTTTGATTTTCCGAAATTGGGGTTATCTAGACAATATCTCGATTATCTAATATTTTTGGATGATGTTTTTGAATGTCTTACAATTACCATCGCTACGACCTCTTATGTGGTGATAGTTATAGTAACCATTCTCTTTATACCATGCAGGTATAGGATGGGAAGTGTCAAAACAATTATGTGGTTTGACCAAAGGGAGCATAATAGAACCTAATTTTAACACTTTTTCCAATATAGAGGAGTAGGGCTCTCCTATGAGAGTATAACGTCTATGTTCATGTTTTTACTAAAGTTTTTGAATAGGAGAAATATTGGAAGGAGGTTTTGGTTGGTTTGATAAATGAGATGGGCCAACTTTTAGGACGACCATGTTGGCAGATCCCTTTACTTTATAATGAGTGTTCTCTGCTCTAGAAGAAGAAGAGTAATTTGATTTAAATGGAGCACTTTTTTTACACAAATGTAGCTTATTCTATTCAATAGCATGTATTTATATCTTATGAGCCATGGTGAATGCCTCATCAAACATTCAAAAGGTTTTTACTTGAAGAGTTAGAGAGATGTGCCTAGCACAAGCTCCCATAAACAACTCTATCAACTCGAGTCGAGGAAGCTAGAAGGTGAGCTGGTTAATAAGGCCTTACAAACGTGTGATAAAATAAGTGATATATTCATCTTCATATTAGTGTGTGTATGGTTTTGTTTAGCTAAGTTAAGAAAATTAGAACTAGCACCTAGTAGTCCTATAATAAAGCTAAATCAAAATCTAAAAACCATCATGTTAAGAGCTAAACAAGGTTAAATGACAACAATATTGTATTAGAACTTTGAAATGGAAATCAAAATAACATGTTAATTATTAGAACCTCTACTCTTTAGATCACCAAAATAAATAAATGAACCTAGGTAGATTCATGGCAATCAAAATTGATTGTTTGATCTTCAAGGGTTTAGGAATCGAGCTCATCAAAGCATGACTATAAGACCATTTTGATTATTTCCATATGACCCAAAAGATTTGATGGATGAAATGCAAGGATGAGGCTTATCTCCTCTAATTGTGGAAAACTCAAAGATGACAAAAGGATTATAGTGTATTTGCTAAATGCTTACTTTTTTTTCTTCAAGAAATAGGTGTAAGTGTAAAGGTAGGAGGAGGGCTCTTTCTATAGCCCAATGGATAAATGAATCTCTACATCCTTTTGTATGTGGGATAATAGAGATGTTGAGTTAATTGTGGATAAGGGGGTTTAGAAAGGGTTGAGTTAACTTTAGGAGAGTTTAATTTGTCCTTTAGTGACTCATGGGGATAAAGGGGTTTATTATTTAATCAAAGTGATTAATTAATAGATGTGTAAGCTTATAAAATATTTTTAGAGGAATATTAGCATAATTTAGACCATATAAGGGAATTAAATAAAATAAATAATGAATTAATGATTTAATGTCGAGATGAAGCTAATTAATTAATAATAATTAATTAGTCTAGATAGAAGGAAGGATTAATTAACGGAAGGTCATTAATCGAGTTTATTATTTAGATAGAAGGGCTAATTAACTAGCGTAATGTAGCTAATTAACGGTGATAGAAGAAAAAAAATGCGTGATATTGACGATATATCATCAATTTGTGGGAAATGGTATAATTAGCGCAATTTAAGTATTTAAATTTCTCAGGAAAAATCATAGGTGTCTACATTTTCCCCTCTTAGGGGTGGCGTAAGTGACGTCACTTCAAAGATAGTAGATGGATAAAACTTTGAAGGGGTAGGATAAAAATTAGAAGTGAGAGATGTGCCCTCGAGTGTCGATGGGGTGATGAAGGAAGACGATTGGCGATAAAAAAAAAAAGGTGATAAATAGATAGAAGAAAGGGGAGGGGAAGGATGCCCTAGGTGAAGAAGAAGAATAGTGTTGGTAGGAGGGTGGTGTAGAATAAATATGGAGAAGAAGAGAGAAGAACTAGGCTCCATCCTTTACATTGGAACAACTTCAAGTGTAATCATATTGCCAAAAGATCTACGTCATCGGTCCTTATTAAAATATAAGAATATGACAAAAGTAGAATGACATGAAAAGCCATACTATGAACAGTTGTAAATGCTGAAAAACCAACTCAATGCAACATATAGAACACAATGTAATATGAGAAGGAAACAAACTAACCTAATAGAGAAACATAATGTAATGTTTTTGTTATAAAGCTTTGGTTCCGACTGTGTGAATTAATGACAAGGGTTAAAAGATGGTGTCCCAAGCAAGGATACATGCAAGGGGAATAACAAAGGACACTTGTGTCCTATGAAAAGCAAACTTGCACTATGAAATAGTAGTAAGCAACTCATTTTGCTCTAGAGTATAGAAATAGTAAGAAAACTAACTTTGTGGATATAGGTAGATCAAGATGATCTACAACTCACACATAAGAACATGCAAGAACTAAAGAGTGATGATTTGTAGGATGATTTTTATTGTTTTTTTATTTTTAGAAAAAGATTTGAATGTTTTTTTATTTTCAACATATTTGAATGTTTTTGGATTTTAACGTTTTACTGAAGCTATGTATAAGAAGACAAAGAAATGTGGATGCCCCTAGAGATAGATGAGATATACAAGAGAAAAATTCCATGCATACGAGAAAGTGAACATGTGGCATGCCCCAACAATTAGGTGGTAGTATTCAAAGATAAACTATTCACACATAGAAGGGGATTAAGGCCAATATAAAATAGGTTCAATCATGAGGGAGCAAAGATGCCCCAAGTGTAAGTTGGCCAAGAAACACATGAGAGAAAGGAAGTGGGAAATTGATTTATTAAAGGGGAAAAAGGTGTCCACAAACATAGAAAAAGGACATCCTATAAACATGGATGTTATAAACAATTTTTGAAGAATAGAAGTTGTTATGGAAAGATTTAGAAGGAGGTTGATGAAAACGTGATTAGCCTAAGGAAAAATAATGAGACAAGAGATGCGCTAAAGAAAGAGTTTGAACAAGGTCCAAAAGAAACACTTGGTAACATATTAATCTTGTTTGCTCATCAAGATCCAGTGTGTGCACATGGAAATAAATTACCTCTTGAAGGAAATAGTTTATAGACAACAAGTGAAGACGCTAGCCCATGTGTAGGAATGATTTAGTTTGAAAGGTGATTTGGGAATGGATTATGGAAGGAGATCCATATAGTTGCTCCACTTTGTCGGCCAAAGGCCCATTGCCCCGACGGAGATGCATCGATTATAATCACAACATTTCTCTACTACTAGTCGGGCGTCCATAGCCCCAGTAGAGGTCATTATAAATACCCCAGGAGAGAGTTATATATAAATTTTCTTTTGCGTTTAGATTTTTATTTTTGATTAATTGATTTTGATTCTTTTGCTTTCTAAAAAATTAGTTCATCTCTCTTGTTGGGTTAAGAACCACCGATGGCTTTATGGAAGGATGTGGAAGTGATTGTGATGACGACATTGGCTAGTAGTGTCAACAAATACGTCCAAAATTTCTTCACAACAAGTTTCTTATATGTAGAAAGTGATAGGATCTCTAAGAGGTCAGTCATTCTTTAATTTACCAAGGTGATGAAAGAACAAGGTAAAATGGATACCATAGAGATAAATGTCACAAAATGTGTGCGAATAGGCTAACCACAATAAAATCAAAGGGATGAAAATGGTGGATGACTTATAGAGGAATATGAAACAAAGGGGAGAAAAAACATCCATGTGTACGCAATACCTGATTGCAATGTTTGATCCTTGTACCTTTGATTTTTTGTAACGTTTTAATGTTTTCTCATTTTTGTATTTTTGAACTATTTTATGATTTTTAAATATTTTTTTGATTGTTTTTTGGAAGTTAGGACCAACAATGTCACTCTGCGTGATAGGATCCAACAACGATGTGTGTAATTTATTTGATAAGAGAGACTAATTGTGTTTGGTTATCAAGAGTGATATTATCCCCGATCTTGATGATTGTGGTGAGTTCACATTCAAAAAATGACTGTGATTTGTTTTGAAACATGGGTTTTGTATGTAGGATCTTGAGTTCTCTATCCATAGGTTTCAAAACTTTGTGCCATACTTGATGGGTGCATTGGTGTGTATTCTTGAATCATGTTTGATTTTGGATTTTATAATCATTTGAGTTGTTGGGACATTTGTATCTTTTTAGCGTTTTGATTTTGGATTGATAAAGAACCTATCTAAGTTTTTATAAGCTAACGTGTGACTTGTTTGATCCCGAGAAGTGGGAGAAGAATGTGGACGTTTAGAATTGATATGAGAAATGATGATGGGCTTGCCACAATCATTGGTAGAAGGAGAATGTGATGGAAAAAAAGGATATGGTCCAAGAATTGAAGAAGATGGGCTACTAGGAGGTGAGCCACAGATAGAAGATGGAAGGCTACTTGGATGTGGCCCCAATATAGAGGAAGAAGGGATACTAGGAGGTGACCCAAGAATAGAAGAAGAAGGGCTACTAGGATGCGACCCATAGATGTAAGATGATGGGCTACTAGGATGTGGCCCAAGAATAGAAGATGATGGACTACTCGGGGTGACCCATACATAGAAGACAAGGGGATAATTGGAGGTTCCCCAAGAATAGAAGATAATGGACTATTCAAAAATGTCCCACAAATAGCAGAGGGAGGGCTACTAGAAGGTGACCCACACCTAGATGAAGATGGAGGGCTACTTGGCGTTGACCCCATAAGAGATTGTGATTGAGGAATTTTGATAGATAGATAAGGATTGGGTGATGAGAAGATAGGACATGGATCAATGCAAGAACCAAGAGTTTCATCACATAATGAAGAATGTGAAGATGGAAGAATAAGAGGAGGATCAATTTGTATGATTTGAGGCTCTTCCTTCATTTCTTGATAAAAGGAATCAACCTATGTGGATGTATTGAATTCTAAAGAGAATCCTTGCTCGTAATCTTCTAGAGGAATATCTTCATGTGCCCCTATAAATGATCTGATTGTTTCTTCATTCTGAAAGAGATCAATTGGTATGAGTTATTGATCGACCACCAGGGGTTGATTGGAATAAATATGTTCAATTGGTATGAAAGACTTAGAATATGTTTGATAATGATTGATAGAAGAAGATGACATGGGGGCAAATAATATCTGGAGATAGATGTCTAAGGAGTAGAATAAGGTGATTTGGACTTACCTATACAATGGTATATTGTATATAAACTAGTAGGATTAAGTCTAAAGTCTACACATTGCGACACATGGGTCGATTCGATGTTTGAATAGAACGAATTTGAGTCACACGAATCTTCAAAGAAGGAAGAATTCATGGGGGTGATTGATGAAGAAGGTCCTATGAAAAAGGGGAGGACCGTGACTCAAGAATTGCATTGGATGAATAATAACAAGGGTATTGCGAAGAAAGAGAGGACCGTAATTCAAGAATTGTATTAGATGTTTGATTGGAGGGATTTAGATCCATGTGTATATTCAAAGGAATAATAATTCATTGAGGTGACTGATAAAAGGGGTCCTGTAAAGAAAGGGAGGTCCACGACGTAGGAGTCATATCAAATGTATGATGAAGAGGGTCTTGTGAAGATAGGGAGGACCACGATGTAGGAGTCGCATTAGATGAATGATGAAGATAATTTTTGGTGACACAAATATTTAAAGGAGGAGAACATTTTTAGGTGATTGATAATAGAGGTCCTACAAACAAGGGGAGGACTGTGACTTAGGAGTCAAATTATATGAATCCGAATCATCAGAAGAGTCAGAGGAAATATTTGGATTGGAATCCTTAGAAGAAGAGGAAATGTTTGGATTAGAATCAGAAGAAGAGTGGGGTGAACCCGAATAATAATTTGGATCAGAAGTGTCCAAACCATACCAGCGACTATAAAATGAAGGTGAGGAACAAGTTAACCGAATGGATTCTCTAGCGTGAAGAACCAATCGAGGTTTGGTCATGATGGGCATATTTTGATGTGAACACTAAAACTTTGATTCCTTATTGTCATGTGTATAAGGACCTTGCGATTATCAGTCATTTTTGGCGTGTGTTTGGTTCAAAGGCCCACACCTAGATTTTATGATCAAACTTCTTGAAAGTGAAGAATGTTTCATGTTAATTTGGGCAACATAATGACAAACAAATAGACATTTTGTAAAGATGGGGATGCTTGTGTGATTTTCCAAAAAGGGAAGCTAAGGAAAACATACATCGTGATGACTCAAGATTGATAATCCAACAAGGTTTGGAGGTGTAAATGTCAAAGGATTGATCAAAAATTTAGCAACATAAAGGATACAAAGGAAAGATTTCCTATGTTTGATTGATGCAAAATTTGCTTGATAGGAAATTTTTTTTCCAAGGTTTGAAATATGTGTTAAAAAATGATCATGAACTTAGGAAAAAAACAAGAAGATCAAGAGGATCAAAGACCCAAAGGATTGTCCTAGAAATGAGTTTATAAGATGGATAAACACAAGGAACAATCACGCAAGTTCAAAACAAAAATCCAAATTAATGACCAAAGAATAATGAATGATAAAGAATCAATGGATCAAAGTGATTGTCTAAAATGGATAAGTTGATGTGACAAATGAGACACAATCACACAAAGTTTCTTGGTAAACCAATCAATCAAATGGAGTAATTCCTAAGTGTTCGATCAATCAATAGTTTGACACGTAAGATGATCAACAAAATGTCACCACTTATGCCAAGTTCAAAAATGAACAAGACATAAGTAATAACAAAAGGTTGATACGATTTCCAAGCAAGGTATACTAAAAGCAAGTTTAAGTCCAATCAAGACCTATATCTTAAAAGTGGGAGTTACAAATATGAACGACACAACAATACCACTAAGAGAAGTTAACCAAACTTTACAGAAAAGTAAGGTATTAGTATTTAAATAATATTAGTACGATGCACACAAAGGTAACAAAAACACTTTTTAAAATACAGGTAATGTTTGAAGGAAAACTAAGGCTAGAATTATACCATGGAATTGTTACGATACATGTATCCTAACGTTACAATCTAGACACTTAGAACGAGTTTGCAAGAAACAATATGTAAGTATCAAAATTGTGGTGATACAATATAAGCAAGATAACACCTCAAAGGAGAATCAAGTGATGAATCAAGCCTAACTACGATGACAATCTTGACATGGGTATCAAGATAAGAAAAGATACCAATGATATGAAAATGTCTCCACACACTTTAGACGTTTAACAACTCATCCAAAAACATGGATGAGTGTAAACGGACATAAAAGTGGTGAATACAATCAATTAGCAACACAAGGGTAGTCACTCTTCTTCTGATCAACAAAGTGTCAAAATAAAGTGAAGGAATCAGACTTATTGGGGGTGATCAATGTTGGCCTCACTTTGACAGAGTTTCACCTCACCTTAGGGAAAGTGAAAAACTAAGAAAAAGTAACACTTCCCACGTTTCATGATGAATAATGGCTCACAACTCAAAACTATTTTAAAATGTTCAAAGTTGGCTCTTGGTCAAAGATATCTTCCTAGGTGGTTCTCGTTTAAATTAAAATTTTCCCGCATAATTTATATTTTATTAATGTATGTATTAGGAATAGGATGTTGTTAAGTATAATTAAGAGTGGCGTCGAATAGAATATAACGACGTCATCGAAGGTGCCGCCAATAATGTAGAGTACGGTAACAGTCAAATTACAATAGGAATGTTGTAAAAAGTAAATATTTTTCGTAAGTGGTCCGGTAATGTTAAAATGTCAAAGTTGGGATAAGTAGAGAAGTAGGGTCTACATGATTAGGAATTAGAAATATTATATTTGTAATAAGGACAAGGAGTGATGTCATAAATATTTTGTGTATTTTATTTGTAGAAAATTCTAAAAAGGTGGAACCCATGTGAGATGATAAGGTTTATCTTATCTTAGAAGATAAGCCTACATGTAAAGGCAAGAGTTTAGGCATGGAATATGATTGGCCGGAAGAGATTTCCTATCCTATCTTAGACATAGGGTGGATAAGCCTGAATTCCTATAAATAAAGAGGCCACCCCCTCATTTGATATAGAAGGAAGTAGTGAGAAATATTATATGAGTAAATGTGTAAAGGAAGCCATCATTTTGAAGGTGTTTTAAAGAAGCCATTAAGAAGTGTAATTGTGAAGTTTCTCCCATAGTTATTGTTGGAAGGCAAGTGAAGTCAAGTAACACTTGAAGTACCTCGTGGGTGAGATTGTAACAATTTCATGTTGATATTATAATTTACACTTATATTTCAGATTTATCACCATTCTTTCTTATCATAGTCTATGGTATTCTTGTGTTATGTTTGTTGTTGTGTTTCCGCATTCCATCCACCAAACCGAAAGTCATGCATTAGTAAATAATCATAAAGACAAGGAGTTCCCAAAGAAAGAATTATCATAGTGCGATTGGTGATGACATTTTGGTTCTGTTGTCGAGACCATTCCTTGTTGGTGGATTTTCCGGAGAGATATTCCCACCTAGTCGTAAAACATTTGCGGGGTAACTTTGTTTTTACTATGTATAGTAGTTACCATGGTAAAGTCACTTTTTACTGTGGATAATATTTACCACAAGAACTTAATTTTTATCGTGAATAATTTTTACCCTAGTAACTTTATTTTTACCATGAATAGTGTTTACCCTAGTAACTTCATTTTTACCATGAATAGTGTTTACCACAAGAAAGTCATTTTTACCCCAATAAGTCAAGTTTTACCAGTAGTTTACCGTGGTCACTCCTATTTTATGGTAGAAAGGTATAAAGTCACTTTCTATTGTAGTGATTCCAATTATTTGTGCACATAAGTCTTACTGATTATAATTGTGAGTTGGTATTTCACCGTGGTTACTTTTAAACATAGGAAGATTCCTTTTTTTTAGCCCAATCTAATGAAGACGCTTCCTCTTTCATTCAAGAGTTTAAACGATCTTGCATTTGTAATAGCCTCATAAGAAGGGAACAATGGATTGAATTTTTCCTACCTTTTTAGATGGTTCAACACTTAGGTTGTTTGAAACACTAGGTGATAATGTGAAAAAATCATGGGATTTATTAATTGAAAGTTTTCTTGAAGAATTTGGTGAACAACAGAAATATGCAGATCTCATGATCGAGATCAAAAAGCTAGCCCAAGGAGAGAAGGAGAAGATAAAATATTATCATGCTCATGTTCTAGAGCTAAGGAGAAAGCTCGATGCCCAGATCCGGAAGGATGGATTAGTGGATGGGTTGATGAATGGTATGGATAATCTCCTCTATAAGCACTTCATTCTTGGGATGAAGCTAGAAATCAGACAACGAGTGAAGTATGACCACCCAACTACCATTGAACAAGAAAAGGAGATTGCAAAAAGGCAAGAAGAAAGAATGGAAGAGGATCCCAAAGAAATTGTTGCTAAAGTAGAGCCTACACTAGCACCTTTGGTCCAGAATCCACAACCACTCTCGGTGAGCACAAATATTTCTCCTAGTACATCTATTGAGTATGAAGATATGCTCAGGAAGATGGGTCAGTTAACTATTAATCTTCTTCAAGGAAAGAAATTTAGTTCTCAAGGAGGAGATAAAGGTCCAAAAAGAAATATTTCTGAGTCAGTTGTATGTTATAGTTGTTATAAAAGGGTCATTATAAGTATAATTATCTAGATAGAGCTTCTACATCCGGTACAAGAGATAATGATAAAGGAAAAGAACCTCGTGAATTCTTTTGATGTAGTAGATAAGAGCATAAATAATGAAGTAGAGGTGTTTGTAACAAAAAAATAAATAAAGAAAAAGATAACCAAGATGGAAATGATCCTAAGAAGATGAAAGGAGAAACTAGTAAGAAACATAGGAGAAGAAAGTTGGGTGTGCAGGATTTTCTAATTTCACAGGGACAAGGACCATACTCCATCTTAGAAGATCTGTCCAAAGGCCCGCAATTATTACATATGATCAACTCTTGGCTATGTCTTCTAAGAAGAGGCGGGAGCTATGAAATGGACTCAATTCTCGACGAAGGAAGGAGGTTGAGGTCCCTGCTTTGGAGGCAAAGGAAGATCCCTATGATCCACAAGATGAGGTATTATGTAATGGTATTTCAATTCATGATTTCTTAGTTGATGGAGGTGCTGCGCTTAATGTAATGACCAAGTCTATAATGTATATGTTGGGTTTAAAAATTGATCACCCCTAAAAACTTATGCTAATGTCATTAAATAAAGGAAAAACTAAACTAGAAGGTGTAGTTTCAAATGTGGCAATATCTATTATGGATGTTGTATGTGTGGCGACTTTCGGTGATGAAAAATGGTATGCATGCACTCCAATGTTGTTGGGAAGACCATGGCTAAGGAGAGTTCATGCAAGAAACTACTGGAATGAAGGCTTCATGACACTTGGATGTGGTAGAGAGAGGGTGAAGATAAACGTGATCCCTTGGCATCATAAGGCAAAACCTATGGATTCAAGTGATGAAACTGATGATTGGACATCCTCTGATTACTCTAGTACCAGTGAAGTGGACACCAAAGATGAAGAAAGTGAGGTTGATGTTTCAGGTCATGGATATCCTTCTAGTCACACCGAGTCATAACCCTATAAAATTATCTCAAGAAGAAATTGATGATCGTCTCCAACAAATAAAGATTAGTGATGATATGATGGAGAGTGAGAAGGAATCCTACCTCTAGATCTTTTGAAGGTACATACACATATTCACTTTTGATTATAAAGAAGTCCGTCAAGTAAGTTGGGTAGAACATTCTATTGAGCTGGTAGATGGTGCTAAGCCGATAAAGCAAATGCCATATAGAATGAATCCTAATTTTTCCAAGACTATAAAAGAAGAAATAGATAAGTTTCTTGATGCAGGATTCATATTTGTTGTGGAGAATTCAGAATGGGTTTCTCCCATTGTGATCTCAATAAAAAAGAATGGGAAGCTACACATTTGTGTTGATTATAGGAAGCTCAATAAGGCAACAAAGAAGGATCATTACCCTCTTCCATTCTCATATCAGATCTTGGATGAAGTAGCTGGCCAGAGTGCTATAGTTTTGGTTGATGGATATAGTGGATACAACCAAGTTCATATAGCGGAGAAAGATCAGTCAGACCACATTCACCACTCCTTGGGAATGTTTTATTATAGAGTTATGCCTTTTGGGTTGTGTAATGCTCGGAAACATTCCAAAGTGTTTGATGAATAGGGTGTTTGAACCCTACATTGGGAACTTCATCAGAGTATTTCTGGATGATTTTTGCATCTATGGGAGTAAGATGGACCACCTGCACCAGATGGAGATAGCATTTCATAGGTTAGATGAAGCACAAGCCTCACTAAACCCTACAAAGTGTGTCTTTGGATGTTCTAAAGGTGTTTTGTTAGGGCATGTTGTATCCAGAGATGGTATTAGTACTGATCCTGATAAATTTTCAAAAATCAAAGAGTTACCATTTCCTATGAATAGAAGTAAGTTGAGATCATTTTTAGGCCATGTGGGTTACTATAGAAGGTTCATCAAGAATTTCTCAAAGATTACACAACCACTAACCCAGTTCTTGAAGAAGGATGTTACTTATGAACCAGGAAATAAGGCGCATGAAGCTTTTGAACAACTGAAGGAAGCCCTGGTGTCTTCACTTGTTTTAAAGAATCCAGATTGGAGTAAGCCATTCATTGTGTATACTGATGCCTCAGATGCAGCACTAGGAAGTACTTTAAGCCAAAAGGATGAAAATGGGAATGATCATCCAATTTACTTTGGAGTAGACAAATGAGCAGTGCTAAGGTAAATTATACTGTAACTAAAAAAGAGGCTCTAGCTATCATTTTTGTTGTAAAGAAGTTTAGAAATTACTTGTTAGGGAAGAAATTTATAGTTGTAACAGATCATCAGGCTCTAAAGTATATTGTAAATAATCCTAACCCATCAGGGAGGATAGCAAGATGGATAATTTTTCTACAAGAATTTGAATTTGATATTATAGATAGGCCAGGAAAGAAGCATGTCAATGAAGATGCACTCTCTCAAGCCTATGATGGTTTAGGTTCATCTTGTGATAATGATGATTTCCCAGATGCAACATTGTTATTCCATGACACAATCCCTAGTGAACACATAGATATTTGGAATTATCTCAACGAATTTAAGTTTCTGATGGTGCCAATGCAAAGACTAAGAGGAAGATTACTCAAGCCGATTGTCCATATTCTATTATGTATGGAGTATTATTTCAAATAGGACTTGATGGACAAGACAAGAGAGTAGTTGGACGTGATCAAGAGAAGGAGCTCATAGAAGAATTCCATAATGGTACATGTGGAGGACACTTCTCTGGACAACTTACAACAAGAAGGATCTTGAATGCAGTTATCACCGCCCACTCTTTTTAGAGATTGTTATAATTATTGTAAGAAATCTAATATTTGTCAAACACATGGTAACCATAAGACTTCATCAGCTTCATTATGCCCTATTCTTTCTTCCACTTGGTCCCTTTAAAAGTTGGGAATAGACATTTTAGGTCCACTTCTAACTACCCCATGCCAAAATAAGTATATTGTAGTTGCCACAGATTATTCAACCAAGTGGGTTGAAGCTAGGCCATTGAAAACAACTTCCATGGATGAATTGATAAGGTTCATATATGAACGCATTGTCACCAGATTTGGTTGTCCATTAGAAATTGTAACAGATCAAGGAAGCCACTTCATTAATGAGGTGGTAGAAGCCCTAGTCAATAATTTTTCTATTAAGCATAGGAAGGCAATAACATACAAGACAAGCACAAATGGACCGGTGGAATGAACAAATTTTGTGTTGTGTCAAATTCTAGAAAAAGATGCAGCCTTGTAGGTACATAAGTGGGATAAAAGGATTCATGCATCATTGTGGGCATATAGGGCAACATCAAAGTCAGCAATAGGATACTCCCCATTTTAGTTGGCTTATGGCATTGATCCAGCTTCTTCCTATTGATTTTGATATTCCCACGTGAGAGTTATGAAAAAGGAAAGGATGGATGAAAGTGATTCAAAGAAAGAAAGGTTGGTGCATCTTTATTTGCTAGAGGAAATGAGGGAAATAGCGAAGGATACAAGCTATAAGAATAAAATGAAGCGAAGGAATAGTTTGATCAAAATATCCGTTGGTCTCCATTTCATGTGAATGACTTGGTTCTAGTATATGATTCCGTATACAAAAAAAGGCGAGAGAAAATTTCTTCCCAAATGGATGGGGCCCTAAAAATAAAGAGCAGCTGTGTATGAAAATGGTACATATTGACTGGAGGAATTGGATGGTACTCCCATTATGAAATGGGTCAACCATGACAAGTTAAAGATTTTCTAGGCACCACTTCAAAATTTCCATAAGAGTTTACTCCGAGGACGGAGTAGAAGTTAAGAAGGGGGAAAATGTCGACATTAAAATTTTCCTCCATAATTTCTATTTTATTAATGTATGTATTAGGAACAAGATGTTGTTAAGCATAATTAGTAGTGGCATCCAATAGAAGATAACGGTGCCGTCAGTGCGGTGCCGCCAATAATGTAGAGTATGGTAATAGTCAAAGTACAATAAGAATGTTGTAAAAAGTAAATATTTGTCGTAAGTGGTCCGGTAATGTTAAAATGTCAAAGTTGGGATAAGTAGAGAAGTAGGGTCTACATGATTAGGAATTAGAAATATTATATTTGTAATAAGGACAAGAGTGATGTCATAAATATTTTGTGTATTTTATTTTAGAAAAGTCTAAAAAGGTGGAACCCATGTGAGATGATAAGGTTTATCTTATCTTAGAAGATAAGCCTACATGTAAAGGCAAGAGTTTAGGCATGGAATATGATTGGCCAGAAGATATTTCCTATCTTATCTTAGAGATAGGGTGGATAATCCTGAATTCCTATAAATAAAGATGCCAACCCCTCATTTGATATAGAAGGAAGTAGTGAGAAATATTGTATGAGTAAGTGTGTAAAGGAAGCCATCATTTTGAAGGTGTGTTAAAAATCCATTAACAAGTGTAATTGTGAAGTTTCTCCCATAGTTATTGTTGGAAGGCAAGTGAAGTCGTAATAATTGAAGTACCTCGTGGGTGAGATTGTAACAATTTCATGTTGATATTATAATTTACATTTATATTTTAGATTTATCATCATTCCTTCTTATCATAGTCTATGGTATTCTTGTGTTATGTTTGTTGTGTTTCAAGATTCCATCTACCAAACCGAAAGCTATGCATTAGTAAATAATCATAGCATGGGAGTTCCCGGTAAAAGAATTATCATAGTGCCGATTGGTGATGATAGTTCTCTCAACTAGGTGTTACAAAGTTGCCTTAAGCGAGCTTGATTTACCCAAAAATTCACACCGACTAATTTGGGAGTATCTCACCAGACTTTTCCCCCTTCAAGTCCAATGGGAAACTGGTGCGTCCACATGTACTCTCACTAGGGTCGCCATATAGACAACCAGTAACTCTAACTCACAAGGTAAGACTAGTCAAGTAGGTTGTGTGGAGAACTTCCCGTTTCGTCGAAAAGTTTCCCTCTTACATGGACTACTTTGGGGTTCCTAGGACCACCCCCATTTTTGTAGCTTAAGGCTTATGCCAAAGGGGTTATGTCCTAGTTTTAAGTAGATGAGACGCACTCTTATCTGAACCTACAAATAAGTGTTTTGAATATGGTGTGTTTTTTATCTTGTTTAATTTGATGTGGTTTGCTTGAACACCTTATAACAACCTGCACTAAAAACCGTATTAGTAGTTTGGTTTTGTTTCAAATCCACTTTCTTTGACAAGCGCGTGTTTGGTTCGCACAATGGGTTATTAATTTTCCATAAAGATAATAAACGTCATTTCTGATTTTCAAGATCATCGAGGATGCAAGAGAAGAGCATACGTGACGCTTTTAGAAATCCAGGAAATTACCAAATGGAAAACACTTAATTCAAACACACCAACTTAACTCATCTCTACTGAATATAGATATTCTCAACATTTTCAGTCTAAAGGATGTGAGGGAAGAGCATGCACAAGATTACTCTTATAAATAAGCATGTAAAGTCTAGTCTAGCAAAAGAATGTAAACATACCCTGCAGAAATAAGCATTAGCCCGATTAAACCTACAATGAAGTTATCACTTTAACACATTAAATTTGGAAAAACTGAAGTATGTGTGTAGAAATTACTCTAATCTAATACAAATAATTCATGAAATAGCTACACATGACAATAATTGAAATCAACAACTCTATATTATATTTTAATTAATTCACTATTTCATTACACTCCATTATATAGGAGATTTATAATAACAATCCTCACAACAACATTTGTCTTCATATACAACCATACACCTGTATGGTTTCAACCTCTCACCAATATAATAATAAAACAATACTTATTGTTTTATTATTCTAACTTACTAACTTACCACATACTAACCACATTTTACATTTACTATTTATATTTACATAGTAAATGTACTTTCACTAATTTACCATAATAATAATTACACATGTAATTATTATTCACCCATACATACAAATGGAGCACTAAGATATATTTCCTAACATTCCCCCCCTTAGTGCGAACATGGGAAAAACTTGTCTTTGTACTTGCACTTACTTTCATGATCTGATGATTTTACAGGATGATCATAAACCTAATAGATGGTTTTTCACAGGGTTGACCATAAACCGAAAATGATGGTTTTGCAATTGGTTTACCACAAACCAAAAGGGTGATGGTTTTGCATAGGGTTTACCAACAACCGAAAATGGTGGTTTTACAAGTGGTGTACCACAAACCAAAAGGGTGATGGTTTTGCATAGGGTTTACCAACAACTGAAAATTGTGGTTTTACAAGTGGTGTACCACAAACCAAAAGGGTGATGGTTTTGCATAGGGTTTACCAACAACCGAAAATGGTGGTTTTACAAGTGGTGTACCACAAACCAAAAATGAAGGTTTTCAAGTTGTTTACCTACAACCACATCAAGATATGTCAAGTATTATTCTTAGCCCTCATCACATCTCACTGCAAGGAATAACATAGGAAATTCTGCTAAAATCTGCTGCTCATAAATAGAAAATACCAGAAATATAGAAAACTAGAAATGAAACATTGAGATCATGTTCCCCCCTCAATGTGAAATTTACTTTATTATGGAAGCCAAAATATGAACACTGCAACCAAACACTCTTCTAGAAACACAAAGAAATAATAGGAACACTATATAAAAAAATAATTACCATAGTGATACAAATGACCAAGTTGGTATTTGAGAGGTCGCTGAATGACCTCCAACCTCCTGTGCCTCCTTCCTCCAAGAAATTCACTTAGTATAGAAATTCTTCATAATTATAGTCAATTTCATCTATTATTTGTTCATCTCTAGTTTCCCATTCTACAATTTTGCTTACATTTGTAGGTGTTTTTTCTTTTCCATCTACTATCCTCCATAGGTTTTTATTCATTAACTGCATCTGGATTTTTACTCTCCATGTATGGAAGTTCAACCCATTAAATTTATCAAATGGTGTTTCCATTTTACTGAATCTAAATATCCAAAAATATTGAATGTAGATTTGAATTACCTTTGATTCTCTGATTTCTTCAAAAACATCAATTGATCAATGTGCTGTATAGTAAATTGCATGTTTATCCCAAACGAAAAACTGGGTTTGGCTGAAATTTATTTTGTAGCTTCCTATATAGCATATCGTTCCATGTGTAAAATTGTGGAGAAACCCAGATCATGAAACAAACGTTACAAGATATTCTTCGAGATAGATTTAACCTACTCTGGTACCAAATGTAGAAATTACTCTGATCTAATACAAAGAATCCATGAAATAGCTACACAAACAATAATTGAAATCAACAACTCTATATTATATTTTAATTAATTCACTATTTCATTACACTCCATTATATAGGAGATGTATAATAACAATCCTCACAACAACATTTGTCTTCATATACAACCATACACCCGTATGGTTTCAACCTCTCACCAATATAATAATAAAACAATACTAATTATTTTATTATTCTAACTTACTAACTTACCACATACTAACCACATTTTACATTTATTATTTACATTTACATAGTAAATGTACTTCCACTAATTTACCATAATAATAATTACACATGTAATTATTATTCACCCATACATACAAATGGAGCACTAAGATATATTTCCTAACAATGTGAGCTAATTCGGATCGAGGCACCTATGCACGTGTTTAGGCATGTGCACGTGGATTAGGGTGGCTGTACCCCTCTATGTTTTTCGGTCAATAGTGTTCTTGCACCACCTGAGAGGTGTACGTGAAGATGCGGGCGTATGTTGCAGAAGGTAAAGGCGTGTGCGCCAACAAATGAAATAGAGCAGAAAGTAAACAATGTATGTGTGCCATGATAGAGGTGTGTGCACCTCTCTATGTTTTTTTAAACGACAAAGATACCTACGTTACAGAGAAGTATACATGCTAATATGCGACGTATGCACCAAGGTAAAGGTGTGTGCGCTAATAGAGTAAGACAAACAACCACGAAAAATAAGTAGGGTATGTTTGCGGCCGAGAGACGTATGCGCCGTGAGATAGGTACCTGCACTAGGGGTAAAAACACATAGCGTGTGCACCAACAGAAAGTTGTGTGCACAAGGATAAATTTATATACGCTAGCATGATAAAGTTTTTGACTACAGGGAAGGTACAATACGATAAAGCACTTCGTATGTATGCGGGATGAGGTGCTGCGCGAGTGTTAGTGTGCTATGCGCTATTTTGTGTACTTGCGTGCCTCCTACTAAGAAAAATGTACCCGGTTATGATGTCAAAATATGGCCAAATGACATAAACAAGTACAAAATGCTCCAAATTTTAACATGTTAGTTCAAAATTAATAATAACCCATCAAAATGAAAGCTCTCAATAAGATCCCACACATGTAAGTATAACAAAAGCATACAAATAGACTTGCATATGTGTATAGAAAGAAGTTAGCCAAAAGCGATACAATCTAAAATAATATGTTAAGCGACAAAGGATCCGTCCCACCAAGCATGCCAAATGTGTGCATGGTTTTGTTTACCTAACTTAAGAAAATTAGAACTAACACCTAGTATTCCTATAACAAAGCTAAATCAAAATTTAAACACCATCATGTTAAGAGCTAAGAAAGGTTAAATAACAACATTATTGCATTAGAAATTTGAAATGGAAATCAAACTAGCATGTTAATTTTTAGAACCTCTACTCGTAGATCAACAAAATAACTAAATGAACCTAGGTAGATTCATGGAATTCAAATTTGATTGTTTGATATTCAAGGGTTTAGGAATGGAAGTTCATCAAAACATGGCTACAAGACCATTTTGATTATTTCCTTATGACCCAAAAGCTTGGATGGATGAAATGCAAGGATGAGGCTTAGCTCCTCTAATGGTGGAATACTCTAAGATGAAAAAGGATTATAGTGTATTTTGTATATGATTACTTTTGTTTCTTCAAGAAATAGGTGTAAGTGTAAAGGTAGGAGGAGGGCTCTTTATATAGCCCATGGATAATGAAATCTCTACATCCCTTTGTATGTGGGATAATAGAGATTTTGAATTAGTTTTGGATAAGGGGGTTTAGAAAGGGTTGAGTTAGCTTTAGGAGAGTTTATGTTTCCTTTAGTGACTCATGGGGATAAAGGGGTTTATTATTTAACCAAAGTGATTAATTAATAGATGTGCAAGCTTATAAAATCTTATTAGAGGAATATTAGCATGATTTAGACTATAGAAGGGAATTAAATCAAATAAATAATGATTTAGTGATTTAATGACAGAGGAAGCTAGTTAATTAATAATAATTAATTAGTCTAGATAGAAGGAAGGATTAATTAATGGAAGGTTGCTAATCGGTTTATTATTTGGATATAATGGTGATAGAAGAAAATGTGTGATATTAAAGATATGTCGTCAAATTTGCGAAATGGAATAATTAGCATAATTTAAGTATTTAAATTTCTCGGGATAAATTATAGGTGTCTACAATTGACATATAGAGTAAAACATTAGTGATGGTGACCTTATTGATAATATTGATGGAGAAGTAGTCAATATAGGCCGATCCAATGATTGAAGGAAAAGACAAAGTGCCTGGGTAAAGCACTATACCAAATCCAAAGTAGATTCTCACAAAGACATTGGGAAAGTACTAAGAAGCAAGGTTTCATCAAGGGAAATCAGATAACATACATGTTTGAATGATCACAAATGCTCATGTGCGGATCTTCCTTGCATTAAATCTGTTGAACTTAGGAATTTTCTAGTGTGCGGGATAAGGATGAATGGGTACGAGATGGATGAATAGGCTCATTACGAGATCTTGTCATAAGTCAAAGAGTTGTGAGATCCAGAGATATATGCTTCCAGTGGTTTTCATCTTATCCATGATCATACTTATGAGATCGGTCATAGGATTAGATGAAGAAACACCCCCTACTTTTGTATAAAGGGGGAGATAAGATCAATAAGGCATGCACGACACTCTAGTGTCTCGTGGCGCTAAGTAAGAAAACTTCGATGGGGTACGTGATGAAGGAATATAAGTCAAGGAATGTACCTGAATAAGTAGTGGAAGCAATAGGTAGTTGTTGATGAAAGGTGTAGTTAGGAGGAGTTTGTTTGAAGACCCTCGTGCTTGAGTCGGTGGTAGAGACTATGGGATGGAAGAAACTAATTTCTGGAAAGGGGTATGAAAATCTCATATTGCAGTGGTTCAAAGCAATAGGTACATGATATTTTGATGATGTAGGTATCCCTACACTAAGAGCTATATAGGCTAACATGGTGGACATCGAAGGGGTGATGGACATCAAAGGAGAGATAGATGTGATAGGTTCAATAGATATCAAAGTTGTGGGGACAATTTTAGAAAAATAGGCTATGAGGTGGGGAAAATAATGTTACGCCGGTATTGGTGGTGTGGAAGTGGAGGCAAGAGAGGGAGGTATGGAGACAAGAATCATGTATATGAGTTGTCTTGATAAGTCATGGGTGGATGAGTGGGAGAGATAGTATTGCAAGGCTATGGGATTGTCATCAAGGATTTTTGTGAACTCCTCATCACCCGCACATCTATCGATAGAAGAAGTGGGGTCCATGGGTGAAGATATAAAAAGTGGTGATAGGCTAGGAGGTAGTGGTTGATGACTAGAGTGAAAAACTAGGGTGTTGGCTTTCCGATGATTCAAAACCATGTGAATGGCAGAATAATAAGTAATATGAGCTCTGCAGATGACACGAAAACACATAAAAAGAAGTAGAAGAAATATAGAAAATGAAGATTTATTTCTATTTTGATAGAAAAATGAAAACACCGAAACCGACATCGGTTGGGTAATTAATGTTGGTTAGAAGAATGAACCAACGAAAGTCACCTGATTGGTGCCGGTTACTTAAAGATGATAAAAATATTTAAAAATATTAAGATTAAAGGGGGAGACCATGAAACCGAACTCTATTGAAGGTGACAAAGACTCATAAATGAGTATAGTGCAAAAACCCGAACACAAAAATTATATAAATATGAATTGAATATTGTTTTGGAAAAAAAATCAAAACAGATAGAAACTGATGTTAGTTAGTTAATTGATGTTGGTATAAGGAGGTAACCAATGGTGGTCATTTGGACCGATGCCGATTGTTGTGAAATCTAAGAAGATGATGAAAATTTAAATCAAGTTGATTAAATGAAAATAATCACCAACCTAGAAGATGAGTATGTAAATGAAGAATCCTAACACACTTAGAAAGAATTGAAATACTCTAGTTATGATCATGCGAGTGGGAAAGACAATAAAAATAAGAAGAAACATTTTCACCACTCAAAACACAATTTAAATAGTCAAAATCTAACAAAACATGAAAATCCTAGGTAACAAATTTTAATGTTAAGTGGCTTATGCCATTTTAAAATGACTATGAATAGAATAGAATTTTTGGATAACAAAGGTGCCCTATAAGTAATATATGGCTAGTTTCGAATAGTTTTGGTTAAAGTGGCCCGATATAACTTTCAATACATGTGGTTCATGCTCTAATATGACAACTCGGACGAACACCGGTCGGGGCCCACCGTCAACAGGTTGATGACTTCTTCCTAGAAAGGAAAATGTTTAAGAAGTGTGTAAATTATTTAAGTGGTGTGTCCTGGGGAGTGTGTGTACATAAGTGAACTACGCTTAATAAAAAAACCAATCAATAAGTGGTCATGACCTCCACCCCTCTACTATGTGATTGCTAATTAAATCTAGATGATCTAATGCAACACTCAAAGAATGAGATTCATAGTTTTTAAACTCAAATAGAAAATGATATTCAATGAAACAAATGGAGAATAGGAAAAGAGAATGATCCTTCACTAAATGTCATGCAAAAGAAAGGAAGAATAATTCTTTTTAAGCACCAAAGGACTAATTTCCTTTAGACAAATAGAAGAAGAAAATATTTACTAGAGAGAGATTTAATGTGAATTTTTAGGAAAAGAAAGAAACACACAAATGACCCTATATGAATAAATCAAAGAACCCACAAGAAGGGGTCCCACCAGGCGTGCCAAAATGTTTCACCGCAAAGTATGAGATAAAATTGATAATATGTAAAGGGTGTAGGAGGTGTACCGTGATTATGTAGATGGTGTGCATGTATATAATTGTGACCAAGAAAATTGTAGAGGGATTCCTTTGGCTAGAAGGAATGTCCTATATAAGAAAAAAAACAAGACCACTAAATGATATTAAATATCAAATGGTAGAGGACTGCTTGGTGAAGGATAGATTCGGGAAGTGTAATGCTTCCTCAAATCGCTGTCAATCCCCTATTTATAAAAACTTAATGTAAGAAGAAATTGTAAATGAATGATTCCAACTATAGTTGATAAGATTTAGGTATCTCCTATAACATACAATAAGTAAATTTAATCTAACAGAAAAGTTATGATTAAATCCAGGATGGCTAGTAGGCTGATTTGGTTATGCAGGTATAATAGAGGTTGTACGTGAAATCTGGGAAAAGTTGGGTAAGATTCTGGGTGGTTTGGAGGAGGTTATAACCTTTCTAGTATGGAATATATTACCTATCTCGCAGACCAATGCGAGTTGGGAGACTAATGCCGTCTATTGGTAATAGACCAATGCCGGCTAGGTAACTAGTGTCGGTAAGGGAAATTGGGCAATAATATTAAAAATGGGGTTTTGGCGCACTCTCTGTGACTACGTAGAGAGTAAGGGGATTTTAAGTGAGGTTGTGGGATTTCTATATGGAATAAGAGGTAGAAATATAGAGGTTTGGACAAGGTATGATGGGGTAAACATGAATATAGTTGAGACGGAGGTGGTACATGACGATCCAAGTGAGGTATGATATGGAATAGAATGTATAGCTAATAAAATAACCAATCTATTGAAAGTGATAACGAATAATAATTTCTTGTGGAATGCAGGTAGAAATTAGGTGATGGAGATGGAAGTGAGGAAAGGTGGTCCAGAATGAATGCATCAATATATGAAAGGCATGGTGCTTCTCGGAGAGTACACTGGAGTTATGGATGAATCCATGGATGGTTGGTATGGTCCCCGAATGCGGTGAGGATATTTTGTGTTTCACAAATTCACCGGAGAAATCATGAAAAATAATGCTAGGTCACAAAATCTAGATGAAAATATTTAGAACCTGAACAAAGAGTTAGAAACTCTTATTTAAGGTAACTGATGGTGGTTAGGTGACCAACGCCGGTTAAGGAGAATAAGTCATAGTTGCTAAAAAGCCCGATCCTTACTAAATTTGGCATGATCTTGATTTTGGTTCCAAGTCACAAGTGAAGAATGACAGTTAATGGAGTTGGAAAGTGGTTAGAGGGATAATAGGTTATTAAGATTAGGGTTAGACTAAGTCTTAGTTGGTTAAGTGGAAGGGGGACTTGGTCTTGGTTAATTAATGAGCTTGGAATAGGTCTAAGGTGAGGTGGAGAGGTAAGATGGCTTAGGTGAGGTGGAGGGTGAGGTAGATAATTGATTTAATCATGGTAATTAAATTAATTAAAATGTGTGTAAGTGAGCATGGTGGGGAAATAGTATTGAATTAATTAGTTGAAGGTGATTTAAAGAGTTGCAACCCAATTTTGGGTGTCTACAATGTGATTCAAATTATTTTATCTCTACTATATTTAAGTGTTTATAATTTTATCATATTGGTTAGACTATCCCCGGACGAGCCAAGTGTTGCACTACATACCCTCTGAGAGGGATCAAGCCTTATGTAGTTCTCGCCTGATATTACAATATATACACACACACACACACAAACACACACACACACACACACACACTCTCTCTCTCTCTCTCTCTCTATATATATATATATATATATATTGTGTGTGTGTATACAAACACACACACACACACACACACACACACACACACACTATATATATACAACACACAAACACACACACACATCCAATCAAATTTAAAAACATAGTAGAATAATAGATATTTTGAATTGGCATATGACCATTCTCAAATAAGAATTACGAAGATAGAATGGGAATTTGTACATTGTGACAAAGAACTTGTAAAATATGGGAATTGTGTATTTTGACGGTAATTTTTTAAAAAGGGAAGATGCCCATTCTCATACATAACTAATAGAAGAAGAATAGAGATAAGTTTGCTCATTATCATGTATAACTAATAGAAATATCTTATATATCTAATAGAAGTAGATTATAGATAACTTTAAGTTCAACATATTATATTTAATTTATTTTAACATGGGAAGGAATAGGAAACAATGCATTGTTATAGCCTTTATAAAATATGTGGACATTTATAATGGGCACAAATCCATTCTCATACAAACAAACATTTTTTGTTTTGAAGTAATTAGTATTATTGTATTACACTAGTTGGACTATCCATGATAGAGAGATGTGCTCCACTACATACCCATGAGAGGATCAAGCCTTATGTAGTTATTTTTTTTTACTATTCTATAGTTTTGGTTGGACTAACCTTAGAGGAGCCAAGTTCTAGCACCACCAAGTGCTGCACTACTCACGAGAGGGATCAAGCCTTATGTAGTTATATTATTTTTCTTATTATTCTATAGTTTTGGCTAGAATAACCTTAGAGGATCCAAGTGTTGACACCGTTAAGTGTTGCACTACATACTTGTGAGAGGGATTAAGTCTCATCTAGTTCTATTATTTTATTTTTATTCTATATTTTTAGTTGTAAAAACCTTGTAGGAGCCAAGTGCTGGTACCTCCAAGTGCTACACTACATACCCGTGAGAGGTATCAAGCCTTGTGTAGTTATATTATAATTTTTATTATTTAATACTTTTGGTTGGACTAACCTTAGAGGAGCCAAGTGCTGACAACGCCAAGTGTTGTACTACATACTTGCTAGAGGGATCAAACCTTATGCAGTTCTATTATTTTGTTTATTATTCTATAGTTTTGGCTAGACTAACCTTAGAGGAGCTAAGTCTTTGCTGGCACCGCTAAGAGCTGCACTCCATACCCACGAGAGGGATCAAGCCTTATGTAGTTTTATTATTTTGTTTATTATTCTATAGTTATTGCTGGACTAAACTTGTAGGATCCAGTGTGGCACCACCAAGTGCTACACTACATACCCACGAGAGGGATAAAATCCTTATGTAGTTTTTTTAAATATTCTATAGTTTTGGCTGGACTAACCATGGAGGAGCCAAGTGCTAGCACTGCCAAGTTCTGTACTACATACCCACCAGAGGGATCAAGACTTATGTAGTTCTATTATTTTTTTATAATTGTATCATTTTGGATGGACTAACTTCAAGGAGCTCAAAGACAAGCATTGCTAACTATTGCACTACATACTCCTGAGAGGGATCTAGCCTTTTGTAGTTCTATTATTTTGTTTATTATTCTATAGTTTTTGCTAGACTAACCTTGGAGGAGCCAAATTTTGATACCACCAAGTGCTACACTACATACCCGCAAGAGGGATCAAACCTTATGTATTTCTATTATTGAAATATTGAACTCAATCATCTTGGCTGGAATAATCATTACATCTCTTTGTTTATATTTTTCTTGTTTTGGATGCTACGGTTGCTTTGTGCATATCCATGGCATCGACCCCTATCCAAATATATCTATAAGGGGGTTAGAACCTGACCAGATAGATTTGCGTTGAGCGGCACCGGATTATATGGGACGATAGGCATTGAGAGATAGGTGATAGGTCGTGCCATCTATCACTAGCTATATAGTCTAGAGGGGTTTCCCCCTCATAAATGATAGTACCACCTATCTCTACCTATCTCTCTATAGGGAGGTACTCCTCCACCCGAGAATCAGCACTCCCCCACCCCTATCTATCCGAACGACCCCCTATCTTTACTCCCCTATCACCCATAGAGATATAGGGCGTGGGAGGCCCCGAACTCTATAGAGGCCCGACCCCATCCTCATATTATGTAGTTCTATTATTTTGTTTTAGAATGGGTAGATGCCTATTCTCATCCCATTGTCATTTATCATTAAAATATATTGTTTCTCATATTATATATATATATATATATACATATATATATAATTTCATTAATTTAATAATTAGAGGTAATTTTTTTAAAACATGTCTTCAACCACTTGTTGGAGGGAAAGCAAGACAACCATGCAAATATATTGTTTACCACCATTTGCTTATAAATGAAAATAACATAAAACATGGTTATGCTTAAATACGATGATCGTTATTTATACATGTGATTGGAATACAACAAAAACAATAATTTAGCTATTTTTACGTAACATAGAAACTTAAGATAAGTTATTGTAGGGATAAAAAGTAGCAGTAATTATATGGCTTAAAATGGAAGATGCCCTTTATCACATATAACTAATATAAAATGAATTGAGATAAATCAGCTCATTCTCATGTATAACTAATAGAAATCTCATATATATCTAATTTAATAGAAGAATAATAGAGATAAACTAAAGCTCAACATATTATATTTACTTTCTTTTAACACTAGAAGGTACTTTGTTTTAGAATGGGAAGTTGTGCACGTTTATAATGGACACAAAACCATTATCATACAAACAAACATTGTTTGTTTTATAATAATTATTAATTGTATTATACTGGTGCCCCCCTAAAAGATTTGTTTCCTATGCAACACCCCTAAATGGTTAACTCCATAGACAAAAAGGAAATCATTCCATGCAGTGAATCATCTCCATATATATATAATTATATTTATTTTTATACGATTAATATGGTCATAGAAAATTTTATCTAAATTATTCTTAGGTGAATCAAATTATTTGCATTTCTATTATTCTTCTATGATTCAATTAGTTTATCTCTACTCTATTTAATTGTTTAAAATTGTATCATATTGGGTGGACTATCCCCGGATGAGCCAAGTGTTGCACTACATACCCTCTAGAGGGATCAATCGTTATGTAGTTTTCATTATAGGAAAGACCGATGTTTATCAAGGTAGTAATAGAAGTGAAGCATCAAGGTAGAAATAGAAGTGAATCATCATTGTGCCCTAAAGATGTAATTTATGCACATAATGGTCTTTCATTACCAAACATCAACATAAATCACATCTTCAGGATTATATGATAAACTTCCTTTATGAGTGCTTGTTGGATATTCCTTGTTGAAGAAATGATTACGTACTCATGTTTTCCTCTACCCTATCCCAAAACTTGCACAAAAGGGGGATATCATTCAATGCATATCTCAAGTTTTTGCTTATAATTATACCATTTTTATTTGATTAATAGATTCAACAATAATATATGTTTAGAATTGGCCTATTATGATCTACATACCCTCGAGAGGGATCAAACCTTAAGTAGTTCTCATCTTACAATATATATAGATATATATCCATTCACATTTAGGAACATAGACTAAGAATAGATATTTTGAATGGGCTGATGCCCAATCTCATGTAAGTCGTAAGAATAAAAGGAAAGATGGTCGCTTATGTTACTTTTACTCTCTCCACTTTATTTGTTCATCCTTTCCACTTTAAAAGGGTAGATGCCCATTCTCACATATAAATAATAGAATAAGGATAGAGATAAAATGAGTTCATTATCATGTACAACTAATAGAAATATCATATATATCTAATTTAATATGAGTAATAGAAAAAAATTCTTGTCATCTTAGCATTTCTATATTAATCATATCTAAATCCACAATACAAGATGCTAGTGGAGAGATAAAATTCACTTACTCAAGTATTTGATTAAGATTGGGCAGTTTGCCTAGTGCCTATTTTAAAGTGGACATATGCCCATTATTAATGAGCATATGCTCATTATAAGCATTCTAATACTTGCAATATTGAACTTAATTATTTAATACTTCATTATTACTCATAAGTAGTCCACAATACAAGATGCTAGTGGATAGATAAAATTACTTACCCTATCTTTATTTAAGAATGGGTAGTTTCTTATTCTCTCATACAAATAAACAAACATTTTTTTCATCTTATCTTGATTACAATGTAGTTCCCAGCTTCTCTTCTTACATATATATATATATATATATATATATATATATATATATATATATACATATATATCCATTCACCTTTAGCAAACATACAAGAATAATAGTTATTTTGAATGGGCATATGACCATTCTCTTATAAGAATTATAGAATATAGAATGAGAATTTGTGCATTTTGATAGTAACATATACGAAGGGGAAGTTGTGCATTATGAAAGTAATTTTTTTTTAATAATTATTAATAATTGTATTATACTAATGGACTATCCCCACAGAGCCAAGTGTTGCACTACATACCCTCGAGAAGGTATATATATATATATATATATGGGTTTTAAGAATGGGTTAATATGATAATGTTTAAATTTATATTTGTTCGACCATGCCGTATATATATATATATATATATATATATATATATATATATATATATATATATATATATATATATATATATATATAATTTACAACTAGGTTTTGAGAATGAGTTAAATGTTTAAATTTATATCTGTTCTTGACCATGACATAGTGAGACCACCATGAAAAGATATTATTTACCACCATTTAATTATAAATGAAAATAACCTAAAACATGGTTATACTTACATAGAGATGATGATTATTTATACCTATTATTGGAATATAACGAGAACAATAATTTAGCTAATTTAATATAACATAGAAACTTAAGATAAGTAATTGTAGGGATAAAAATTAGTAGTGAGTAAAAAGGAAACAAATAGAGAGAAAAATAAAAATGCATATTTATATTATCGAAAAAGATAACACAAGAAATAATAGTCCAGATTAGTGGCTATTAGAAATATCGATTGGCTCTTTTTCACATTAGCGAATGAGAAGGAAGAACCCACAGAGTTACCTTAAGTATCCCTATGATGGAAACCACCACTAGCAAAGGGCAATATTTAACTTGAATGTGTAGGTGGGACGTAACAACCCCCACAATAGAGAAACACCAATAGAATCACAAATAATAGGAACATGAACATGTGTTAAATTAATGATTCTAGGAAGACGGAGAGGTGGTCAGTCCTAAGTCCTCGTATGTACAATAGTCCGAGACATACTTTGTCTACAAATTGGGTGAGGCGTCAAGTCCCTCTACCAAAGTATCCACCAAAGAATGATGGATCCAACCAGATTTTGCATCGTAACCGAAGACCATGGACAAAATGTTGAGATTACAATGCTCGATTTCTTCATCCAAACTAACCCTATGCAAGCGCAAGATAAAAAATGGGAAAAATTAGAAACTTCTAATTTATTATGGTTAACTAGAAGTAGATTCAAAACAAACACCGAGGTAATTTTGGAGTTGACTTTGAGCTCTTTCGGAGTGATAATAATAGGTGTTACCTAGAATATGTTCAATGGATTCACAGACAGATGGAGAATAAATTATGAAAACCCATTTGAGACGTGACTGAGAAATGGAATTAAAGAATGTCATTTATTTTCTATTACTTCATAGAAAAATGATAGGAAGAGAAGGAACCGCCATGATGACAAAAACAACAGGTAGAGGATTCTGAATTCTGAATGATGGTGAGGAAGGCTACTTAAAAATCAAACCACATGAGCCAAGGCCGAAATTAATAACTCCTCACTGAAGTGGCTATCACTGTTATTAAATAATTTCACGCATCCCTTCCCAATTATCAAAGATTATTTATACCTATTATTGGAATATAACAAGAACAATAATTTAATATAACATAGAAACTTAAGTTAAGTAATTGTAGGGCTAAAAATTAGTAGTGACCAAAAAAGGAAACACATAGAGAGAAAAATAAAAATGCATATTTAATTTATCGAAAAGACAACACAAGAAATAATAGTCCAAATTAGTGGCTATCATAAATCTCGATTGGCTCTTTTTTGACATTAGCAAATGAGAAGGAAGAACCCACAAAGTTACCTTGAGTATCCATATGACGGAAACCACAACTAGCAGTGGCAATATTTAACTTGAATGTGTAGGTGGGACACAACAACTCCCACAATAGAGAAACACCAATAGACTCATAAACAATAGGAACATGAACATGCGTTAAATTAACAGTTCTAGGAAGACGAAGAGGCAGGCGGTCGGTCCGAGTCCTCATATGTACAATAGTATGAGACATACTGTACAAACTAGGTGAGGCGTCGGGCCCCCTCTGCCAAAGTATCCACCAAAGAATGATGGATCCAACCAGCCAGCATCGTAACCAAGACCATGGACAAAATGTTGAGATTAAAATGCTCGATTTCTTCATCCAAACTAACCCTATGTGAGGGCAAGATAAAAAATGGGAAAAGTAGAAACTTCTAATTTATTATGGTTAACCAGAAGTAGATTAAAAAAAAACACCTCGAGGTAATTTTGGAGTTGACCTGAGCTATTTCGGAGTGATAACAATAGGCGTTACCTAGAATATGTTCAATGGATTCACAGATAGATGGAGAATACATTATGAAAACCCGCTTGAGATGTGACTGAGAAATGGAATTAAAGAATGTAATTTCTTTTCTATTACCTCATAGAAAAATGATAGGAAGAGAGGGAACTGCCATGATGACAAAAACAACAGGTAGAGGATTTTGAATTCTGAATGATGGTGAGGAAGGCTACTTAAAAATCAAACCACATGAGCCAAGGCCAAAATTAATAACTCCTCACCGAATTAGCTATCGGTGTTATTAAATAATTTCATGCATCCCTTTCCATTCTCGAAGATCATAGATGAAGAATCTTATAGAAGTTTGAGCCACTTGATCCAACTATTTTCTATCTACGATCTATTAGTGTAGGTTATTATTTACCATTTCATTTATTTATTAGGATAATTCTTACACTTGTGTTAGCACTACACTTGTTGGGTTAGCTTTCTTAGGTTTACTAGTTGTGTGGAGCTAGCTTATTATCATTCCTTTCATAGTATCGGATAGATGATGTAGACATTCATCTAGAAGTTTTTCTTTACAAACAAGGGTATATTATTTTCATTTATTTAGAATTTGTTAGCAATTTTATGCAACATGAATTTTAATTTAAAATCGAGTGTGGATTTGGATTTGGAAGGTACAAAAACCCTAGAATCATTGTAAACTCGACCATGTTTTTAGATAGTCAAATTTGGATACGTAGATATGTACCCTCTGGGTACATTCTTTTATCCATTGGATATAAACGTGTACCTTCCTGGATGCATCCTTTTACCCTCTAATATTTCAGTGTTAGATATAATCTTTAATCCACCGGACACGATCCGTACCCTCTGGGTGCATTATTTTATCCATTAGATACAAGTGTGTACCTTCCAGATGTATTCTCTTACCCTCTGGATATTGCAGTTTTGGAATTAGTCTTTTATCCACTTTGGATGTAAATCATGTACCCTTTGGGTGCATTATTTTATCCATTGGATATAAGCGTGCATCTTATGGATGCATTCTTTTACCCTCTGGATATATTTTTTGGATGCAATCTTTTATCCACCGACGCAAATCTGCACCCTCTAGGTGCATTTTTTATCCATTGGATATTGACGTATACCCTCTAGATGCAATGATTTACCCTCTGGACATTTTAGGTTTTGGGCGCAGGATTTAATCCTTTGGTTGCAAGCCTGTATCATGTGGATGCACACTTTTACCCTTTAAACATTTTGGTGTCACATGTACCTTTTAAAAAAAAGGTCAACATTAAAATATTATTTTAATAGCAAAACCTTTTAGAGCTCATAACTTTTGATATGTAGCTCGGATTAAGGTGACCATTATTTTGAAATTATGTAGTTTTTCGAGATCTACGCATTAGTGAAATTTTTAAACACATATTTCAAATTTAAAAGGTACATTTTCTCATTTTAATGTTTACATGCACTTAATTATAAAGTGTCAAATTTGGGAGGGTGTTGTAGTCACTTCTAGACGCAATTTCGGTTGAGCCCGACGTCCTCAACTTTTGGTGCATGTATTTATATATCTTTTTTTTGTTGAGATATTTTGGATCTGTATTTTTGACACTTTATTTTTGGCATGTTGACAGTCTCTCTTGTGGGGGAGCTATTCTGGTGAAGCCCAGTGTTAGTTTGTCAATGTTCAAGTAGTTGATTTTGGAAACTCATACAGATTTGTGGTGTCACTCTACCCATTCAGCAGTATGGGAGGGTGTGGTGTTGATACTAATTCTTTAGGTTTCGTGTCCTTGCCTTATTACGTGTTGATACTAATTCTTCATTTTCATGTCTTTTCCTTGTTACCTTATCTTTTCTTAGATCATGGCACTCCTATTTATTTGGATCTCGTGTCTTTTCCATGTTTCTTTGGTTGTTCTTAGATCGTGGCACACCTATTTGTAGCAGTTGATAAAATTATGTTTGGTTTTTTTTATGCTTTCAACATAACTCCATTAATAGTCTCCTTGCATGGAGCTATTTTGGCGAAGCCCAGTGTCAATTTTTTTTAGTTCTATGATTGAGCAATGATTTAGACCAAAATGCACACCAAACTTCTTCAACATTGTATGAGTTTTTGGAGCCGAGCTTCTTGGGATATCTTGCAGTGGGATTTTTTTCTCTACTTTGTTATTACTGGTTTTGGGTACCTTGCGGTGTCCATTTTTCCTAGTTGTTGTATGTGGGTACCTCATCATGCCTTGTTGTCGGGACGCACCTTCTATTTCACCCACCTAAGCTATTCTTACGAGAGGGTGTTAGTGTAGGTTATTATTTATCCTTTAATTTATTTATTACAATAATTCTTACACTTGTGTTAGCCCTACACTTGTTGGGTTAGATTGCTTAGGTGTACTAGTTGTGTGGAGTTAGCTTACTAGTTATGTTGAGTTAGTTTCTCAATTACACGGAGTTAACTTACTAGTCTTATGGAGTTAAATTAACTACCGGTATCAGTTAGTGGGAGTTCTTCACCACTGGTTTAGGTAGTAGTTGCACTTCCCTCCTCCTATATGAACATCTTTCTTATTGAATAATTCAAGTCATTGTATTGTAATGTATTGAGCATTATGGATTATGATGGATTTCCATATATGTTATTTTAGCTCTTCTGTTTTGCAAATCTAATGTGGTGTGCTATTATCATCTAAGATCGCGTCTTGAAACAATATTCTTATCATTCCTTTCATAATCCTAAAGACAACACACATTATCCAATATCATTGAGAATTTAATATATGTCAACCCAAATCCATTAAACATTTAATTAAATCCAACCCAGTCTTAGACATGATGGGGTATAATTGCTCCCATTTTTCACAAGTTAATATTAAATTTCCATGTATTTATGTTTACTAAAACATGACTATGATAATGTTTGAAATTTTTTTTTTTACAATGACATAGCGAGATCAACATTCAATTATATTGTTTAAAATTTTAATTTTTTTAGAACGTGCAGATTCCCATTTAACATATAGAAATCATTTATTTCTTGTATTGAATGGGCATATACCCATTGACATATAGTAATCATATATGAAGAATATAGATAAAATTTAATTTGTTTTAGAATGGGCAGCTGCCCTTTATCAAATAGGAATCATATAAGAAAAGAAGATCAAATTTATTTTATTTTTTAATTGGCAATTCCCCTTAATCAAAACCTTCATAGGTATTAAAATGATTATGATCAATCTTGTATTAAATGAAAACTGCCCAATCACATATATGAATCATAAAATAAAAATATAGATAAAATCTAATTCATTTTAAAATTGCAAGTTGCCCATTCTCACAGCCTTCATATAGTTTTGATATTGATAAAGTTAAATATTTCTTGTAATAGATTGAACATTCCTTTTCACTCTTATATTCTTACAACCTTCATATAGTTTTTAAATTTATTAAGTTAAATATTTCTTGTATTAGATTGACCATTCCTTTTCATTCTTATATCCTATTACTTTTCCCATAGTAATGATCAAGTTCGAGATTGCTTGTATTGCAATGATGATAAGAATGGGCATACACCGATTCTCATATAAACAATTTTTTTAACTTGAATGGGAAGATTCCTAGTCATCTATAGAAATCATTGAAGAAGAATTTAGGTTGAATTTATAAGATGAGAAATAAATATATGGAGGTTAAATAGAAGTTAATTACAAACTTGATTTTCAACCTCTTCATCCAAATATCTTCAAGGTCATCATATTAACATTGCATAGATTACTTTTCCAAAATTCCTCATACTTCCCATATTTCCGACTATTAGAATGAGCATCACTCAATTTTAAACATTCCCATAAAAGGATTTAATTGCATATATTACTTTTACAATAATTTATCATACTTCCTATAATCCTTGACTATGAGAATGAGAATCTATGCATTTTAAAATTTCTCATAAAATGATGTTATTTTCATTCATTCTCTATGTTTCTGTAGGATAATGTATCTTTTTGTATATTGAGTTTATGAGAATATATATAGAGGTTAAATAGAAGTTAATTAGAAAATTGATTGCTAACGGCTTCATCCAAATATCTTCATCATAATAACATAACATATATTACTTTTAAAATAATTCCTCATACAAATACTTTCCATATTCCCGACTATGAGAATGGGCATCTATCCATTTTAAACATTATCATAATAGGATGTGAGAATGAGCATTTTTCCATTATAAAAAAATTAAATATTACCTCTATTTTTCTTATATGATTCTTCATACTTCTCATATTGACTTACTATAAGAATGGGCATCTGTTCATTTTAAAAATTCTCATAAGAGGATATAATTGCATATATTACTTTTACAAGAATTACTCATACTTCCTATATTCCCTAACTATGAGAATGGGCATCATTCCATTTTAAACATTCTCATAAAAGAATGTTATTGTCATTCATTCTTTATGTTTCGCGTAGCATAATTTTTATTTCTTTCTATATTGAGTTTATGAGAATATATATAGAGGTTAAATAGAAGTTAATTAGAGACTTGATTGCTAACTACTTCATCTAAATATCATCATCATATTAACTTAACATATATTACTTTTACAATAATTCCTCATACTTCCCATAGTGCTCGATTATTAGAATGGACATATATCCATTTTAAACATTCTCATTAAAGGATGTAATTGCATATATTACTTTTACAAGAATTCCTCATACTTCCCATATTTTATGAAAAGAGTATGGGCATCTGTCCATTTCAAAAATCTTATAAAAGGATGTAATTATCATTCATTCTTTATGTCTCACGTAGGAGAAGTTTTCTTTCTTTCTTTCTAATTATCATTCATTCTTTATGTCTCATGTAGGAGAATTTTTCTTTCTTTCTTTCTTTCTATATTGAGTTTATGAGAATGGGCATATGTCCATTCTCATCACAATGATAAAATTCTTTGTTTATATGAGAAATGACAGATGTTGATTCTCATGACAATCATAAAACTCTTTGTTTGTATGAAAATGAGCATATGCCTATTCTAACCATTCTACCTCATTGAAGAAATATTGAACTTAATATTTTTATATCATTATAAAGATGTGGGAAAGGGAAACTGTCTATTCTAAAAATAAATAAATATTACCTCTATTTCTCTTCTATGAGAATGAGCATATGCCCATTCAATACAAGATAAAATTGTTTATTTGTGTGAGAATAAACATATGCCCATTTTGTCTATGTGTATTTTTATTCTATGATTCTTATACGAGAATGGGCATATGCACTTTCAATACCAGATAAAAAAATATTTGTTTGTATGAGAATGGACATATGCCCATTCTGTCTATGTGTATTGCTTCATTTTCATTGTTCTTGTTACTCACTTTTTCAGCCATTAATAAAAAAATTTTTCAAAAGGAATAAAAACTAATTGCTCTAAATGTTCTTCCAAGGTACCATCTCACTATTTAGAACATCTAATATAAACCTCTGATGTGAGTACTATAAGTTATATAATTTTTATCATTTTCACATCCATATTATAGTATGAGTAATAGAAGAAAGTTCTTGTCATTTTAGCACTTCTATAGTAATCATATCTAACTTGGTCTTTGTTTAAGAATGGGAAGTTGCCCATTCTCTCATACAAACATACGTTTTTTCATCTTATCTTGAATACAATGTAATTTTTTTCTCATGTGGAATGAAGTTTACTTCATTCTCACAAAAAACATCATATATGAATGATAGAATAAGGGATGTTGTTCACTCTCATTGCCTTAGGGCATATTCTAATGATATATTTCTAAAATTGTCATATTTCTATTCTGATATAGGAATCATAGTCGAAGAATAGAGATAACACAACTAACTTCCTTTATAGAGGTATTAGAATGGGTTCAAGCCCATTCACATAGAACAATCATTTTATTTTTCATAATGTAGAATATTATTTGAAATTTATAGATATTATTAAATGATACAATATTATTTCTTTTATTTAATTATTTTTGTTAATTAATTAATTTTGATTAGTCCTAATATGATATGTTAAATACATATTCTTTGATTTCTAATTTTTTGATGATTAAAGTTTAAATATTTTTATTGGCCCATTCTAAGCATTATAATTAATGAAGCATTATAAGTAATGAAGCATTATAAATATTAATGGAGTTTATGTCGTTAATTAGTTTTATAAAGTTTTACTATATTTTTTATAATTTTATAAAATTATTTTAAAAATGCACTATAATTAATTAAGCATTATAAATAATGGTGATTAAGTTGTTAATTACGTTTATAAAGTTTAATTATATTTTTATAATATTATTTAATTATTTTGAAATTATTTTTATTCATTTGATAATATAATTAGATGTCATTTTTAATATAATAATTGAAGTTTATTAGTAATATTAATTCTTGTAGTTAATATTAATTGATAGGATTTTTTGAAATTAATACTAATTAATTAATATTATTAATTAATTAATACTAATATTATATAATCACAGTGATTTCTATTACTAATCAATGTTAATGATGAACTATTAATTACTAATATCACATCTTGATTAGAAACACTTTGATTTCTATTATTTCAAATTTCAAATTTTTAGTGCTTGATTATACAAAGGCACTTCATACCGATCATTTATTATGGTAGGTTTGATTCAAATTTTGAATTTTTAGGAGTTTTTTTTTATATTTTCCGCAAGATTGATTCAAATTTTAAATTATATAGTTTAATTTTTGGGAGGAAATTCATAATTGTCATTTATTATGTCAGTTTGATTCAAAATTTAAATTTTTGGTGCTCTTTTTTTACGAGGAAATTTATTTTGGCCAAGTACATTATAAAAATATTGATTTTGAATGAATCAAGTTTTGGTTTTCGCTCTATTGGGACCGATATTTTTTTCATTCGAGATTTACCTGGGAAAGAAGAAGGGCGTAGATGTGGCTAAAAAATACGAAGATAAAAGATTTTGCAAAATAAAGAAGAAGATATAGCTACCATAACAGAAAGATACGAAGATACAAAGATTTTGTAGAAGAAAGAATAAGAGACAACTTCCGAAACAATGATTTTGTGAGGGAGACTATTGAAGATTTCTCAAATGGAATACAACAATGGAAGAGTAGGTTATTCAAGGTTTTTATATCTCATTTTTTCAAGTTTACTTTTAAAGCGTAAAAAATGTATGTTAACAAAGATATTTTAGTTCAAAATAAACTATTGAACTATTTTTCCATATATCTCATTTATTTTAATGTCTGAAAAATGTATCGATTTGTTTCTTTGCATAAACGTAACATCAAAAAAATATAGAAATCAATTTGTTTACATTCATAAATGTAATAACTACTAAATATACAAATCAAAATTGATTCATTCCCTTTTTAATGTCGTAAGGTCTAAAATGCGTATACCTGTTTATGGTGTATAAATGGACTCTAATGCTTGTCTCTCTCGTGTTTTTTTTTTGACCTCCCTAAAACGTTTTATTACATCTACAACAAATTTATTTTTCAATAATCTTTGTATCCAATCAACCCAAATCCTTTCGCATACCTTCATATTTCTCCTACACAATCTCTGAATGAAAAAACCCAAATGTAAAAGAAAAAAAAAAAAAAAATCGGCCATTAGAGAACAAAAATCAAAACCCGAGCCATTCAAATTCAATATTTTTATAAAGTATTTGACCAAGGAAAATTTCCTTTAAAAGAAAGCACCAAAAATTCAAAATTTGAATTTGTCGTACCATAATAAATCACCACCCTTTAATGATTAAATTCCTTTAATATCCTAATATCCTAAGTCTCGAAATTTGAATCTATCCTACCATAATAAATCACCAAACTATAATGCTTAAATGTCTTTAATATACTAAGTCTATCGTAAATACTTAACCACAAAAGGGTACATATTTAAATTCTTTAATATGCTATTATCCCAATGTTTAGAAACATTTAAATGTTTTATAGAGGTATTAGAATAATGAAAAATACATTGTACTATTTTTGTACATACATTCAAAATATGAATGTATAATACAGTAACAAATCACCACCATGTAATGCTTAAATGCTTTAATACACTTTAATATGCTTACATATTTGAATTGATTTTAAATAGAAATTTAAATAATGAAAAATATATAGTAGAATTTATTGTCATACCAATTTAGACACATGTAATGTTTTAAAAATGTCCACATTTACCGAAAATATGTTTTAATAATGAAATCATGAAATTTTAAAGTTTTTTTAAAAAATTGATAAAATACTTTGTCCTATTTACGTATTTACTATGTTTTAGAATGGTCACCCATTCTCACGGCATGTATAAAGTTATAAAAAAATTGAATCTATCCTACAATAATAAATCAACACCTTTTAATGCTAAAATGCTAAAATGCTTTAATATCCTAATATCCTAAGTCTATCATAAATATTTTTAAAATATATTTGAATTGATTGGACCCATTTTATGTTTTAATTAGATATTTGAATAATGAAAAATATATAGTAGAATTTATCGTCATACCTAATTAGACACTTGTAATAATTACTATTTTCATATTTATTGTTGTTAGAATGGGAACCCATTCTCATGGCTTGTATAAAGTTAAGAAATTGATTGATATTTTTTACATTGTCTTGTATTGAATGGACAGATGCCCATTCTCATATAGGAATCATAAAAGACTTTCTTGGGAAGATAACAATCATAAAATAAGAGTATGGATTAGATATGCTCACAAATTTTAAATAGCTATTCAAATGACTAAGTATTGAGTAAGTATTGACGAAAGTGCACATGCCCACTCTCATAAAATCAAAATTGCTTGTATGAGAATGTTTAGAATGGGCACATTCCCATTCTCATAAAAAAATATGTTTCAATCATGATTATGCACATGCCCATTCTCAAAAAAAAATATTACTTGTATTATAAAGTTTAGAATGGGCATATACCCTTTATGATAGGAATAATCAAATTTACTTTGTTTTAGAATGGGCACCCATTCTCACATCTTGTTAAAAGAGTTATGAAATTGATGGAGATTTTTGGCATTGTCTTGTATTGAATGGGCAAATGCCCCTTCTCATTTAGGAATCATAGAAGAAGAATAAGAAGAGTATGGATAAAACGGTCTCACAATCTTCAAATCTAGATATAAATAGGAATAATAGAGGCAATCTCATAAAATAACTATTTCTTGTATTACAATGTTTAGAATGGGCATATGCCCATTCTCATGCAAAAAAATTATTGCATCTTGTTTTCAATGGGAATTTCATTTTTAATGTGTTTATTCTCATATAGGATTCATAAAAGACTTTCTTGGGCAGATATGAATCATAAAAGAAGAGTATATTTTATAAATGGTCACAACTTTTAAATAGGTAAAAATTTGATTGACCATGTTTACATTGTCTTGTATCAAATGGGAAGCTTCCTGTTCTCATATAAGAATTTGGCTATTCTCATATAGGAATAAAAAAGAGTTCATAGGGAAGATAACAATCATAAAATAAGAGTATGGATTAGATATGCTCACAAATTTTAAATAGGTATTCAAATGACTAAGTATTGAGTAAGTATTGACAAGTGTGCACATGCCCACTCTCATAGAATCAAAATTGCTTGTATGAGAATGTTTATAATGGGCACATGCTCATTATCATATAACAAATATGTTTCAATCATGACTATGCACATGCCCATTCTCAAAAAATAAAATATTACTTTTATTATAAAGTTTAGAATGGGCATATGCCCTTTATGATAGGAATAATCAAATTTACTTTGTTTTAGAATGGGCACCCATTCTCACATCTTGTTAAAGAGTTATGAAATTGATGGAGCTTTATGGAATTGTCTTGTATTGAATGGGAAGATGCCCCTTCTCATTTAGGAATTATAAAAGACATATAAGAAGAGTATGAATAAACAGTCTCACAGTTATTAAATAGATATAAATAGGAATAATAGAGGAATACTCATAAAATCAGTATTGTTTATATTACAATGTTTAGAATGGGCATATGCCCATTCTCATGCAAACAAAATTGTTTCATCTTTTTTTGAATGGGCATTGCATTTTTAATCTTCCTATTCTCATATAGGAATAAAAAGATAAGAATCATAATATAAGAGTATGTATTGATATACTCACAACTTTTAAATAGGTATTCAAATGAATAAGTATTGAATAAGTATTGACAAATATGTTTCAATCACACATGCCCATTCTCAAATAAATAAATATTACTTGTATTATAAAGTTTAGAATGGGCATATGCCCTTTATGATAGGAATAATCAAATTTACTTTGTTATAGAATGGGCACCCATTCTCACATCTTGTTAAACAGTTATGAAATTGATGGAGCTTTATGGAATTGTCTTGTATTGAATGGGAATATTCCCCTTCTCATTTAGGAATCATAGAAGAATTCCTTGGGTCGATAGAAAATATAAAAATAAAATAAATTGAAGAGTATGGATTAAACAGTCTCAGTTTTTAAAATTTTAAATAGGTTTAAATAGGAATAATAGAAGCAATCTCATAACATCGGTATTGCTTGTATTACATCGTTTAGAATGGGCATATCCCGATTCTAATGAAAATAAAATGCTTGTTTTATTTTGTATTAAATGGATAGATGTAAACAATATCGCTAAGATTAAAATAAGTAAAATGGGCATATGCGTGTTCTCTTTAATATTTATTTTAAAATGGGAATTTTCCCTTAAGAATGGAAATTTTCCTATTCTCATAAGGGAATCATTAAAAATCTCTCCACCTTTTAGGTGTATGTCAATTATTGTTCATACTTTTGCATAAAAATGAAAAAATAAATAAAAATAATTATAGAGATAATGTTAGTATATGAAGAATGGGCATATCGCTATTCTCCTTAATTTCAATCATAATAGAAATTCATTATTGTTCATGGAGATATGTGAATAAGTATAATAAGAAGAATACATATAGATCTCAAAATGATAATGTTTAATTTGCTTATAGTAATTTTTTTCTCTATTACTATGTTATGATTCCTATGTAAGAATATCTCCATTGTGCCACGTAGTGATGTCGATTAAATTCCATTAATATATCTAATTTCACTCTAACAAGTGGTCAAAGACATGTTTAAAAAAAAATATTTATATGGTGGTCTCGCTATGCCATAATATAGAAGCAAATATAAATTTTTAACATTTTTCGTAGCCATGTTTTAGGTTATTTGTATTTAAAATACAATGAAAATGTTTAAAAAAATAATATCACCTTTGTATAAATTTTTAACTTTTTCGTAGCCATGTTTTAGGTAGTGGCACCTTTGGATCAAGTTCACATTATATTTCTTGTATTAGAATGTTTAGAATGGGTATATTCTAACTCTCAATCAAACAAACATTTTTTTCTTGTATTCAAAGGGGATTTTGTTTGTATAAGAAATAATAAACTATATCATTTTAATATCTCTACAAAGGCAATGAGAATGGGAAATACAAATTAATTTCAATATAAATTTTATTGTTTTTAAGTTTAATATTGCTTTGAAGGACATTACTTATATAATAGTTGAAAATCTTAAATAAGGCTTGAATTTGTGCAAAAAAAAAATGGAAATGATAATGGGAATGGTGGTAAACAATATATGTACATATTGGTCTAGTTATATCATGGTGAAGAATAAATATATATTTTAAACAATATCATAGCCATGTTTTAGGTTTCTTACATCTATAATAATTTGGTACAACTTTTAATTTACATCTATAGACATTTTGATTTAATAATTAAGTTCAAAATTTCTTTATAAACAATCTTTCCATTCTCACATCCTTTAACTTGATCAATTTAAAAACTATATGAAGGCTGTGAGAATGGGAAACTTTCCATTTTAAAATGAATTAGATATTATCTATATTCTTCTTTTATGATTCCTATATGGTTTTGGGAAGTTGTTCATTCGATACAATATATGACATAATCATTTAAATTCCTATCAAGGTTGTAATTATGGGGAACTTACCATTAAAAAAAAAGTAAACTTGATCTATTTTTATATGATTCTTATATGAAAATGGGAAACTTCCTATTCTAAAACAAAAAAATTTTATCTATATTCTTCATATATGATTCCTATATGAAAATGGGCATCTTCCCCTTCTTTATCTCATAATAATTCAGCAAATAAGAGTTAGAATAATTCATGCCTTGAATTTTTCTTCAAATATTGTGCTTCACAAGCCGAAACAGTCTTACGAAACCGAGGGAGCCCTATGTGGAAACTTAAAGGGTCAAAAAAATTTAATAGAGAGAACAAATAATATTTGAGAAATATTCTTCAAATATTCTACTTCATAGGACAAAATAGTCTAACAAAATACGGGCAACCCAAAGTGGAAGGAAAAATAAAAAAGTTGAAATTGGATGAAAAAGAAAGCGGAAAGGATGAACAAGAAAGAGATAGCTTCACCGACCGCATTAACCTTGCAATTCCCAAGATCTCTACCATCATTGAAAACAATAACCGCCGTCATTATCTCTACCATGCCATGGAAGAATTAATTGCCATTAATTTCACCAATTTCCCTCCAACGGGTGCTCAAAGACGTGTTTGACAAACAAGTACCTTCAATTAATAAAAGGTGGTAAAAATTTATTTACAAATTAATTGTCTCACTATGCCATGGAAAAAAACAAATGTAAATATTAAACAATATCATAGCCATGTTTTAGGTTTAATTATTGCACTTAAAATAAAATTTAAATTTTCAAAAAAATTCATAGCCATGTTTGAGGTTTTTTTATGGATAAATGATTTTGACCAGAGCTTTGAACCATGGGGTTCTTGGGTCCCCTCCTTTACATAACATTTTATACAATATCAAGAAGAAGGAAGCCCAAAAGTAGGAAATAAGTTTAAGCATGGATGCCCTGAAAAAATGAAAAAAAAAAAAACAAAAAAATATTATATAACTAAGATACACAAGAGCATTATTATTCTGATAATTCGTAAACTTCAACATTCACTTTGACCTCCTGAGATTCATTTGAAGAAGGAACCTTCTGTCTTGAGCTACTACGATGTTCTTGAGAGATAGCCTGCACATCCTTAGTAGAGAAATATATGAAGCCATCCCAACCTCCTCAGTTTGAAAATTTGAGTTGGAATAGGGAAAATTGGGAAGGATAAATCTTCCAAGTCTAGGAGGGATATGTAGGAAGGCCTTCCTCGAGTTTTACAATTTGAGATGGCTCTGGGTGAATTGGGGCATATAAAGGTTCCAAGTCTAGGGTTTTGAGTATGCATTCAATTGACATTTCTGATGAAATGAAATAGTAAAATCCAAATATAATTATACCTCCTTTCTAATTCTTGAAAATGGTCCCAAGAAACCAAATCCCCATCAAATTCCATTGAAATTAGTGAAAGAGCTGTGGGAAAATAGAAATTGTCCACCACTTCCGCAAGACCAACCACATGTTGATGTTGGATAAAATTCTAAGAAATATATAGGTAATCATCCTTGAATCCTCCAAGGAGAAGAAGGTGGGTGAAAAAATGGAATCGACCTCGGCATTGACACAAGCTAGACCACAACCTTGCATGTAATCCTCCCCAAGAATACTTTCTAGGAATTTCTCCACCGAGTTAGAATCAATCCGAATATTTTTCAAAGCCTAAAAATTATATAGGGACATAGTAGGCTATCTCCCTCGATTCCCCCTGAAGAAAGAGCCTCGGTAGTGGAGGGATTGCCATGACAACGCTCAAAATCACCAAAAAACCTAGCGCTAAGAATCAACAAAAAAACCTAACGTTGAGAATCACCAAAATTAATTTATACTAATTTATACTAGAGAGAGGGAGATATGCAATCATGGATAATTAGTAAAATTGTTTCAAATTTTAATAGTATTAGATTATTAATGACATGTCATATATGTTATGAATATTATTATTTACTTTACTATTACGATTGGATATAAGATTTATGAATATATTTAAATGTTTATTATGTTCTGCACCTTCTCCATATATTTAAATTTTTATCTTGTATTGAATGGGAATATGCCCATTCTCATATAAGAATCATAGAAGAAAAATAGAGGTAATATTTAATTTATTTTAGAATGGACAATTGCTCATTCCCCCATCCTTTGTAGTGATATTAAAATGATTAAGTTCAATATTGCTTTAATGAGGTAGAATGGTTAGAATAGGTATATTCCCATTCTCATACAAACAAAGAGTTTTATTATTGTGATGAGAATGGGCATATGAAATTTCTCATATAAAAAAATATTTTTATCATTGTGATGAGAATGGGCATATGCCCATTCTCATAAAATTAATATAGAAAGAAATAAAAATTCTCCTACGCGAAACATAAAGAATGAATGAAAATTACATCCTTTTATGAGAATGTTTAAAATGGATAGATGCCCATTCTCATAGTCAGGAATATCATAAGTATGAGGAATTCTTGTAAAATTAATATATGCTATGTTAATATGATGAAGATATTTGGATGATGTGGTTAGCAATAAAGTTTCTAATTAACTTCTATTTATTTATTTATCATCTTATAAATTCAACCTAAATTCTTCTTCTATGTTTCCTATAAGAGACTGGGCATCTTCCCATTCAAGATAAAAATGTTTGTTTGTATAAGAATGGGTGGATTCCCATTCTTATCATTGCAATAAAAGCAATAATGAACTCTAACATTACTTTGGGAAAAGTAATAGGATATAAGAGTAAAAATGAATTATCAATATAATACAAGAAATATGTAACTTAATCAATTTAAAAGCTATATGAAGGTTGTGAGAGTGGGAAAATTGCCATTCTAAAATGAATTAGATTTAATTTATTTTCTTATATTATGATTCATATATGGTATTGAGAAATTTTCATTCGATATAATATTGAACATAATCATTTTAATACCTATGAAGTTTGATATTATCGGAATTTCCCATTCAAAAACAAAATAAATTTGATCTATTTTTCTGATATGATTCCTATTTCATAAAAGGCAATTGCCCATTCTAAAAAAATAAATTTTATCTATATTCTTCATATATGATTCCTATATTTCAATGGGCATCTTCCCATTCATTAGAATAAATAAATGCTTATTTGTATGTAAATGGTCACAAGCTCCTTCTAAATATTCTATTACAAGCAATATTGATCTTAAACATTTTACTACCGATATCAAAATGGATACCTAACCATTAAATAGAAAATAAAATAGTTTTTTTGTATGAGAATGGGCATGTACCAATTCTAATCATTGTAATATAAGCAATATTGAACTTACTCTTTTCAACAACTCTATGAAGGTTGTGAGAATGGATAAATGTTGATTATAAAACAAGATAGATTTGATCTCTATTCTTGTTTTATGATTCCAATTATGAGAACAAGAATATTATCATTAGATACAACATTGAAATTAATCATTTTAATTCATATATGACAATGATTAAGTGCAATATTTCTTAGCTCGGTAGGTGAGCTTGCTCACTGAGCTTGGTAGGTCAACTGACCAACCTAACTTGATAGGTCAACTTGCCTACCCAACTCGGTAGGTAATCCACCCAGACTAACTTAGGAAACCATCTCGCACACCTAGATCAGCCGGTCAACCTCACTCACTCAGATTGGTAGGTCAGCCTGCCCACCCATCTTGTCTGGCCAGCTCGACTAGCGAGAGAAACCAGCCATCTCGAATGACTATCTTAGCAGGCCATCTCGACAAGCCAAGTCAACCGCTAACTCAGTAGATCAGCTCTCCACCTAGCTTGTAATTTCAACTCACCCGCCTAGCTCGAAATGTCAGCTCATGCCCACTAAGCTCGGTCAGTGTAGCTCGCCCACCCATATGGGGTTGCATAGCTATGCCACCTAGCTCGGAAAATGTGTAACGCAACCTAGGTGGTAACCCCACAATATACTTTGATAATAACAAAATAGTTAACTCCATGTCTTAGGAAGAACGATTGGAAGTGGATTTATTAGAATCATATACATTTTTTTCAAGGGAATGTGATCATGTTGAGACTCTGAAACATGCATGAAACGGTCATTTTTATATTCATCCTTTTATAACTATGGAGGATAACAACTATGTAAGTATTACAATGAAAATATTGAAGTGATATTCTTAAAACCCATATCAAAAATACAAAATATTTAAAATATGGCATTATAATTTATCTTTATACCCAAAAATTCAGAATACAACAGAGAAGAGTTAGAAGTATCTCTAAACTTATCTTCAATTTAAAAAAGAAGTAAAATTTTTCTTCACTATAAAAGTGTAAAGTTTTCCTTCTAATAATGAGTCATTCTCAACCTATGGAACACGACCACATAGCTCAGAAAATAAGCAATGCTTATTATGCCCCCCAGGTGGTAAGACCACTTTGTATTTTGGTAAAATCATAATAGATAAATCCTGTATTATCAACTACGCTTAGGTTAACAACTATGCATGTATTTCAAAACATTGAAGTGATATTCTTAATACACAGATCAAAAAATACAGAAGATCAAAACTATGTAATTATCATTAAACCTAGAATAAAATAGAAGGGAAAGAATACCAAATGATATTCTTCATCTATAACATTTCAACAAAGAAGAATTTGAATAATTCATGCCTGAAATTTTCTTCAAATATTATGCTTCGCAATTTGAAATAGTCTTACGAAATAGATGGAGCCTAAGTGGAAAGGGTCAACAAAAATTTAATGGAGATAACAAATAATATCTCTAAAATATTCTTCAAATCTTCTTCTTAACAACAAGAAATGGTGTAATGAAACACAAATCTTTTGCTTCTCGGATGAAATAGTATAATGAAATACAGATAGCCCATGAGGAAGGATGAACAAAAAACCAAAAAACTAGATGAAAAATAAAGTGGAATAGCTTTGTCGATTGCTATTAACCTTGCAATTCCTATTATCTCTCAAAAGTGCACCCTTGTTGAGAGATGATGCAGGTGTTCTAAGCTTTCTTTATCTCTCACTTCCGTAGATACAATGGAAACACCTCAGTCTTTGGGTATACCTATTGTTGAGGTGAGTCTCTGTATCAAGTTCGGTTCCTTATTGATGTATCTAAACTATTTTTTTTGTTTTAAGGGTAAAATATTGCTATAACTGAAATGAAATTGGGTGATACACCAAATTAATCAAGGGCTTTGAACTAGTACATGCACAATAAAATTGAGAAACAAATTACAGATGCACAAACCAATGGGTTTTCAGTTTGATCCTAAAGCAAACACTTGTGTGTTGAGGGAGTGAATCACAACAACACAATATCTAACATGCACACTAAGAATGTATAGAAAACACCAAATTTATAGTAAGGTGAGATGATTAATCAGGGAATTGACATTCACAAGAATTAATGGAAGGATACACACCACTGCAAATAATTGGAAAGACAATAACGAGTTCTCATTCAAGGGAAAAATTTGCAAAAATATGTTCAAAAAAAGTCCTTTTTCTTGCTAGTGCACACAATATGTAGCAAAAATACTTCACCCAACCCCTTCTAAAAATAGAATGCAATCTATACTCACTCATGCATGTTAATTTTAGCCTTTATAATGAATAAATAAAGGGATAACATAACCATGCAGTTACAAAGAGGCATTAATAACCTTAGTTACAAAAATACACTTAGTCAAAGTGTACTTGACTGCTCTATTTTTAATACAATAAATAAACTTGGGTGAATTTTTTTGGCTAATATTAGCCATTTGCTTGATGTGAAAGCTTTCTCCAATGTTCATGTAACTTTCTTTTTTTCTATAGTTGATGATTAATAATAATATTTAATCCTTTGATGTGACACTTGCATATTCATCCATTTGCAAGGGTATTTCTGCCTTTCTCACTATTTTGTCTTCTTCTGATTGCATGCAAAAATATACTCATGTGTAAAAACAATTCCTTTACCTTTTTAACCCTTGGAAAAATAACCCCACTCTAATGTGGGGACCAGTGTGAGCACATGTGTAAAAATAATAAGTCTGCAAAATATCCTTTATTTGTCTTCCTTGACTTGGTACGAGGTTTTTGACAAGATTAAGGTATATTTTGCTTTGTTTAAGGTAATAATTAGTCTCCTTCTCCTTTGATCTTATTAACCATTATTGGTACCTTTTGATATTTCACATGGCACATACTTTAGAATAGTGATCATTGGATTCCTTTCAACTTGGATATGGGCATGAATTATAGTTTCAAATAATAATCATTTTATTATTAGGCCCCTTTGACTAGTGATTTGGCCTCTTCTACTGATGTGGCCTGATTTTTCATGGAAATGATGACTTGGCTTGAATGTTTGACCACTTAATGTGTATCTTGGTCTGACGATGATGACTAGGTCCCTTTTTTGATCATGACATAATAATAGAGTCTATGGACTATGGTTTCAAGCATAATTTTATTAAATCATTATGTCCTCTGGAAGGTTCGACCCCCTTCAAAAATTTGGATAGACCCTTATCATTGTGTCAGTGATGCTAACTTGACTACGTTAAGTTGAATCCCTTGTGGAGTTATGGTTTTCCCCACTGAGTGCCAAGTTGGTACCTTTCTTGACTGTGAATAAGGTAATGAAAAACCTGTGATTAAGGCTGGAGTTTGCATCTTGGCCATTTGATATGTACTTTATGTTATACATCATTGATATTTGTCCTTTGGTTCTTTGATGAGTTAGATTGACCTAACCCCTTGGTTAAATAGAAAAATGAAAATTCGACCTATCATTTGGTCATTTTGCATCATTTGAGCCTAAGGTTGGTAAAGCCCTGAAAAATTGATCCAAGCCACCATTGTTGTGCTTTGAAGTTCTAATCTTGGCCTCTATGGTTCGATTTTTGTGCATTATTTTAGTTTTTAGTGGAATTTTTTAAGCCATTCATATTTTCTATGATAATCATGGCCGCTATGAAACAAAGCTCTAGGCTCTGGTTTCTTCTTATCTACCTTCATATTTTACTCTATGAAGCTTTAATGAGGTGGCCGTTGTCGTAAGGTATTAGAATCTTTGTATCTCTTCTCTTTTGAGTTTGGTTTGAGTTTGGAGGTTTCCATTTTTATTTTTAGCCTCTAAATGGTTTTTATATGTTAGAGAAGGTAATATTTCATTTTTTGAACTCTGTGTTCATTCGATTTGGAGTATTCGAGAAATTTTACCTATGACACCATTTATTCGTTGCTTTCTAAAATCTCTAAATTTTTTTGGCATCCTCGAGTTGGATCTGATTCTGGGTCTCCTTGTTCTACATCCTTTACCTTGGCTCTCCGAGGGTTTAAATATTTGTTTGAAGAATGGTAAGTTCGGCCTCCTTTTTACATCTTTTATGAATCTTGTGAAAACCTGAAACTATGCATTTTGTACTCATCTTTATTCTGAAAGGTTAAAACCTATTTTCTGATGAAAAAAAGGTCTTTGTTTGATGTTTAAATTATACCCATCTATAACTCCTTTCTTATTTTTTGAAAAATATATATGGGTGTTCAGGCTTTGCTTGAAAAATAAATCTGGAACTCATTTGTTTTGAAATGGGTATTGTTGTTTTTGAATCGATGCTCTAACTGTGAGTTGGGTTTTTGATTTCAACACCATACCTAAGATTTTTTGATCTCACAATACTCTAAGACTTATGCATAATGAAAACGTCCATTATTACATCAAAATGTTCTCGAAATTGTTCATGCTCAAAACTAGGTTTGTCATTTCATTTCCCTTGTACTTGGGTTTGAGCAGTGAACTCTGTTTTATTCTATAACACTAATATTCAGTTCTCATTTTTTAAGGTTTTGAAATTTCATGCCGGAGCTGTGCGAATATGGTCATCCTTGAATTCTTTGTAGTAATTTTTTTCCTCTTGTTGTACCTTTTAGTAACCGGTTTTAATTTTATGCACATTCTAACTTATTCTCTTTTGGAAGCTTGAGATATGAGTCATTTTGGCTGTTTTGACTAGTTTGAGAAGAACGACTGCGAGGGTTTCTTCCATATTTCTATACCTGAAACACATATGGTGCTTAGTAAATACTTGCCATGATTTCTTTTACACATGTTCTATTCTGTGAGAAACTCGGCCATTTTTGTTTGATCTCTGAGGAGTGGATTTTTTTACAACTGTGGATATAGAAGACTGTCTTTCTGTAGCATGCATTTAATGGCATATTGAATCTTTGGTTTTACATCAGCTATAATCAAGTCTAGCTTCTGAATTCTATGACATAGCTTTCATTATCTAAAATAGTGTGTTTGCATTGTTTCTTTGCCATGGAATTTTTGAAACAATTTCATTATGTTAATTGTAACTTTTATCTTGTGACCTTAAAGATGTACTTTAAGTCTGCACTTTGGCATTTGTAATTGAAATGTATATCAGGAAATGAGAGTTGTAATCTGTTTGTTCTTTTGATTCTTTTGTACTTCTCATTTAGGTTCATATTCCTGAATCTGTTGCATGCTGATAAATGATCGAGGGCAACACTTCATTTTAAAATTGAACCTTGTGATTCAAATTCATAAAATATTGGAACTCACCATCCTTTAAAATAAATTTCCTCTTTGATCAATGTAGTAGGTCATATTTTGATATTACTAGCATCTTGTAGCTTGATGAATCCATCTGCACAGAAAACTGTATTATTGTGTGAATATGATGGTACCTTCCATGGTTGTACCTTATCCATTTCTAGAAGGTTTATAGCTATTTAATTTCTTTCTTTTGTTGATCTTTTACTGGATCATTATTCATTTCTCATCATGATTGCAATTTCCTTGATTTGGTCTTAAGACATGTAATTCTTTGAATCTCCATAGTTACTATTAATAAAAACTTGCATTTTCCTGGAATGTATCATTTATTTCATGCTGATTCATACCTGAAATTGTAATTGAAAAACTGGTTCATTCTTGATTCTTTGTATGATTTCCATTGATGCATTCAAAGATTTTAATTGAAAATAACATCCTTCAAATCTGGACTGTGAAGTTGAATTTTGATATCCCGTATGTTTCTTTCATTTAAATAACCATGTACTAGACTGCATTCTTTGATTATGACTACTTTGATAGAAACTAAAACTCAAATTTTATTCTTCAAATCTCTATTAATTTCTTGACTTGGGTCATTGCTAGAAAAATAATACAGTGTTTCCTATAGTTGTGTTTCTGTACTTATGGCTTTGAATTATGGATGGCATTCTGTACTTTCATTCTGTTGGAGTTGATTATTTCTTTTGATCTATACCTTTGAGTTATGGAAATTCCTCAAATACTTGTCTCTTTGTTTCTTTAAACCAAATCCTTTTTATGTTCCTGAAACTGAGGAAAACACTTCATTTATACTCTTGATATACAATTTTGATAGAAATATCTTCAATGTAGATGCATTTATGCTTTCTGGCAAAAATGTAATAGAATCTGCTTGTTCTATACTTTCTTTCAATTTTGTGCCCTTTAAGTTTATGCTTGAGAGATGAATGAAAATGAATGTCTTTTAAAGGTGCAACTTGTTGTACTTGATTTGGTGATTGTACTTTGATTTTACTGCAAACTATACTTGAAAATGTACCTTACACTTGATTATAGTTTGATCAGACTTTGATGTATTTTTCTTGTATGGCTGCAATAGCTTCATCCAAGAATACACACACACACACACACACACACACACACACACACACACACACACACACACATACATATAGCACTTGAATTCTTATTGTGCATGCATAATTGTTTCCGAAATATTGTAAGGTGATTTCATTCTTTTCAAATGTGGCTTTCTATAAAGGCTGCAAATGTAAATCTATGTAAATATATACAAATCTATTTTGTCCTTTTTATTTGAATGAAATGACCATCCATCTCTCTTCATTACTCCATGTTACACTTATACTTTGTATTATCATCATGGAAAATTATTTCTGCACCTAATCTTTGGAAGCTTCAACTATTAAACTATAGTGGACATATGTACCTTACACTTTGATAGTTTGAATACTGTTGTCTATAGCATCATAACTCAAATCCTCTTCTGAGTTGTTGAGAACTCTATAATTTTAACCCTTCTCATGAATTTGAAAATTGTTAAATATTTCAGGGGGTTTTATCCTTTCCTTTTCTACTTTATCCTTTAAATTTGGATCAATTACATTTTGTTTTTGTCATAATTGTTGTTTCTCACCATATATCTTGAATATGCAATTCTAATCAGGTGTAACTTTTAATCTGAAATGATTGTAGTGAATGCATGTATTAATTTGATTTGAATTTTCAAAATGTGCCATCAAATGAAAACAGTCATTACTCTTTTTGATCAATTTACCTGGTCTTGCACATTTAAACAAATTAGTCAGAAAACAATAGTTTTTGGCCTCTCTTGTGTTCCATAGTGACTTTCTTTTCTTTTCTGATATGTCATGATTCATGTGAATACCATGAGATTCTTCCAGATAGTATTTTAAAATTTGAATCTGCTGCTTGAAGTACCTTATGCTTTTGATCTCAAATGGTTCATTTTCTTGAAACTAGATAGCACATGAGTACATATTAAACCATGAGCTCTTAACTAATGTTATTTTCTTTTTCTTCTTCAGGTACACTATAGCTTTTGGATATAAAGATGAAGATGAAGGAGCTAGAACTGAAAAAATGAAGAATGAAAGAAAATCCAAGGAAATGATGGGTTTCTTCTATACTCTTTTTCTTTTAGTTTCATGTACATGTACCATTTATTTCGATAATCATAAGTTACATCCCACAGCTTGTGTGGAAACATTAAATTTCCTTAATGAATAAATGATATTATTTTTGTAATTGAGTTGTGTACTTCCTTTTACTTTCAACTTTCATGATATATAATGATGGTATGATGAATTAAACAACTCAATAACATACATAATAACACTTAGTCATAGGAAATGATCAAATTGAAAATTTTCTAGAATTAAATAATGAACCTTTGCAATGCAAACAACAACTATATTTTCTATTTTGGAGTCAAACTCCTCAAGTCTGCAGTTATTTCTACCTTCCTCAAGGTTGTACTTTAGTTTTTGGAGCTTTTGTGCATCTTTGATGAAGGTGAACATGGAATAGTAGCATACGTGAGGTGTTTCATTCTGCAACAACACACATAGCTGAATTTTTCTTTGTTGACCCACTTATTGCAACTAAAAACAATGAAAATTGTATGTACCTCCCTTAGTTAGATTCATTCATCAATACCTTCAATCAAAAACAAAGTTTTGAGTTTCCCATTTTTACACCAGTGTAAAAATTGTCAACATTTCTAGTGATCATGCGGGGAAAGTTTCCTCCTAGCTTATAAGACCAGTGCCTTTCTCTAGTCGATTGGGCATAGAGTCAAAGCATATAACTAAAATTTCCCTTTTATGAAAAACTAACCTTTCTGAAAAACTAACTAAAGCTGGGAGATGATCTAGTAAACTAGATCACGTGCACGAATGCACTTATTGAATTAAAAACATGCAATGTGCATTAACTACACTTATTGAAATGGAAATCCTACTCTAACCAAACCCTATAAGGATTTGCATGCACTTGGTATGTATATGCAAAGCTACATAGAGAAACTAGAAATTGGCAGGACTTGATTGTAGGAATGGTCAAGACTTTCGACTACTTCTCTTCGAAGCCTCCCATAGAAGAGGCATTAAGAAGGGTAAGGCATTTGACTATGGGAGATAGTGCAAAGGTGGAAGATCTCATTTAGGAATTATTTGTTGAGATAGAGTCAGGAGAACATTTTGAAGAAGAAGAAGAACTTGATTCTATACTACTTGAATGCACTTGCCTTGAAAAATAAAAAGGAAAGATGGTCTATATAGTGGATGATGAGGAAGTTGAAAATCTGGATGTTGATCATTCATAGGGAATGCGTGAGGTCTTGGATAGTGTAGATGAGGATACACGTGCATATCATGAACCAATGAAGACAAAGAAAGTGAATATAGGGTTGGAAGTTGAGCCTAAGGAGGTCATCATTGGAGACTACTGGTGAGAATCAGAAGTAGCAAAAATTATTGAGTTACTATGGGATTATCAGGACTTATTCCCTCGGGGGTATCATGAACTTAAAGGTGTGCATGAATCACTTGGGAAATGAAGATAAATCTTAAATAAGGTGTGCGACCAGTTAAAAAGAGACCTTATAGGAGAAATCCCAATTTGCGTGAAAATATAAAAGAAGAGATTGATAAAATGTTGAAATTTGAATCATTTGACCCTGGATGAGTCGAAATAGGTTAGTCAAATGGTGATCGGTATCAAGAAAGATGGTCGATTCGCATCTGTGTAGATTACAGGGAGATGAATGTGGCATGTGTGACAGACCCCTTTCCTATGCCTTTTACCGAGGAAATATTGGAAGGAGTGGCAGGGCACAAAATATATTCATTTACAGATGGGTTTTCTAGGTATCGTAAGGTTAGGATTTCCCAGGAGGATCAGGAAAAGACAAATTTTACTACGGAATGGGGAAGCTTTGTCTATACTATGATGCCCTTTGGATTGAAAAATGCACCTGCTATATTTTCATGGATAGTTGTTCAGACGTTCAAATATTTTATTCACAACTTCTTACAGGTTTATTTAGATGATTGGATAGTATATGGGCTTGTTAAGGATCATTGTGACAATCTACGTGCAATTCTTGAACATGCGAGACAATTGAGTATCTCTTTGAACATCAAGAAGTGTATATTTTCCACGCCATTTGGGATATTCTTAGGGCACATAATCTGCAAGGAAGGTTTGTTGGTTGATCCAGCTAAGATTGCAGTCATTCTAGGCTTAGAAGTGCCTACCAGTCAAAGTGAGGTACGTGGATTCTTGGGTCACACTAGGGTATTATAGAAAATTCATAAAGGGGTATGCCAAAGTTTCCACACCTTGAAAGAGTTACTGAAAGGAAAGGGTACATTCTACTAGGAAGAACAACAATAGCGTGCGTTTGAGACATTAAAAGAAAAACTTACTACCACACCTATCCTGTGTTTTCCTTCATGGGACATACCATTTCATGTACATGTGGAGAAACCTCGGCATGACCATTGGTGCGATGTTGGATAAACCTAGAGAGGGTATTGTAGATCATCCTATTTTTTTGCTAGTAGAAAGTTGACTCTTGTTGAACAAAATTATACAACTACAGAGCGTGAAGATTTGTCAATGATCTATGCACTACATAGGTTTAGACAATATCTGCTAGCTACACCATCTGTATTCTATACAGATCAGATGACATTAAATTATTTAGTGAACAAGCCTATTCTATGGGGGCACATATGCAGATTGGTCCTCTTATTCCAATAATTTGATTTCACATTTGTGGTAAAACCAAGGAAAAGCAATTTTGGACTAGATCATTTTCTAGAATCCACTCCGGAGAAGAAGCACATGCAATTGAAGATACCATGCCAATGCATAGTTATATAGGTTACAACACTCGTGTGCCATCAGAACTAGAAGACATTGTTGTCTTTTTATGGACTGGTATGACACCAAAAGGAATGAAGGATTTGGAAAAGAAACAATTTTTCATACACGTGGCACATTTTATGTTGATCAATGGTGACCTGTACAAGTTAGGAAGAGATGAAGTATTGTGTCATTGTGTGTTTGGAGCATGAGTGCATAGATATTAAGGAGGAAGATCATGGTGGTATTGCAGGTGGCCACTATGCGGGTGATGCTACTACACGCAAGATCCTACTTGTTGGATTATGGTGGGAGACCCTGTATAAATATTGTAATGCATATTGCAAAGCGTGTGATCATTGTCAACATCTAGGAAATCCAGGGCAAAGAGATGAGATGCCTTTAAGACCTATCTCTAGTGCAGAACCGTTTGAGAAATGGGAAATCAAATTTGTAGGGCCTATTTCATCGACCGTGCAGTAGGAATGGATCGTGCTATATCATTACTTGCATAGATTAACTCACACGTTGGGTAGAAGAAGCACCTACGAAGGATTGTACAGCAGCCACAACAGCCAGGTTTCTATGGGAAAATATTCTTACAAGGTATGGATGTCCTTTGAGTTTAACAAGTGATAGGGGCACACATTTTTTGAATGAGACAATAAGGATTTTATTAGATGAGTTTATGGTTGCACACCATAAGACTACACCTTACCAACCTCAAGCAAATGGAACTTTTGAGGCTTTCAACAAGATTTTGAGCCAGACATTGACAAAAATTTGTGATGTTGGAAGAAAGGATTGGATGAAAAAGTGTCTATTTTTCTTTGGGCATATAGAACAACTTATAAGAGATTGAACAAGGCCACACGATTTTAGTTAGTGTTTGGCACAAAATCCATTCTTCCCATAGAATTCATGTTACCTTATTTGCATATTGCGCACGCTGAAGGTCTAGCTGATGAACAAGCCTTAGAATAATGGATTGAAAAGATGATTAAGTTGGATGAGCGATGAGCAATAACATGTTGGAGTCAGAAGCAAGAAAAGGCCAGGTAGAAAGCATGGCATGATAGAAATATCAGGGATAAGAAGTTTGAGATTGGAGAAATGGTACTTCTTTATGAATATAAGTTCTTGCACCATCCAGGGAAGCTCAAGGTACATTGGTTGGGGCCGTATGTTATCACTTACATACTTGAATCAAGCGCTTACCAGTTAGAAGTGTTTGATGGAACACAACTACCTAGTTACTTTAATGGGAGTAGGTTGAAGCCCTACTATAAATAAGTCTTCTTGGTGTTTGTAATAAGGCAGTATTTCCATTTACATTAGGTTTTAGTTATGTATTTCCTTAATGTATTTCCTTCCTTGTCACTATGCTTTGTCAATTTAGTTTTTGTTTTTGTGTAATAAGTGCGCTTGCGCGTATGAAGCTAATTACTATTTAAAGAATTTTTATGCACAGAGGACTGCACATGATTTTAGTGTGGGGTGGTTGTTCATATCCAGGTAAAATATTGTTGGAGTTGGAAGGTGAAAGGAATAAGATGCTACAAATGTTATCCAAGTAAAAATGATTTCTTCTAAAATTTACCAAGATGGAGATGAATGAAGGGAAATTATAACGCAAGGTAAGAGGAGGCCATGGAAACTACCAGTGGAAGATGTAGTGATGAAATACTCGGGAAAAGGAAACATGCTGAAGATAATTTTGTGACCAAAGGGTAGGAAGGCACGCTAGAAGGTTATAGCTGAGGCAAAAGATGTACCACGTAGAAAAACAAAAATTGGTCAATTAATGAGAGGATATTTGGTAGGTGAAAGAGTAATGAATGCATTAAATTTTTAAAAATATATATAAGGATGGGATGCAAGTTCATTTTTACCATTGTGATTAAGATTATTTAAATAAGAGCTAAGTGTGAAGAGCCGAGTGATCGAATTGAGGTGTGCAACATGTGTAGCTAGTTGTGATGAAGATATCTGTGCGTAGATGAAGCTTGCATCCCCGGTGGTAAAGGGTTTGAACGAAGTAAGGCGTTAAAAGGAACTAAGGGCACATGATTCCACATAGGCATGCTGAATCGAGATAGGGTTTGATTTACACATTGTAGACATGAAAAGGTGAATACTTTCGAGATGATTGCAAGGTAGAGATGGCACCAAAGAAGGCAGCTACATAGGAATGAAAGGAAAGAAGAAGGTGGTCGTAGAAGAAGAGGAGATGGCACCTGAAATTAATTTCTCTGAAATTCAATATCCAGAGGGAGTTATAGTCATCCGGAGTGGGATTATCACATCCAGAGGAGAAAAGTAAGTGAGTACAACCACCGTACCATAGACAACAAGAAGGAACTGGATGCCTTGCTAAACAAAAAGGTGAATAAATGCACGGCGGAAAGACATGACAGGTGTATGATGATGTGGGTGAGAAAATTTTGAAAAGAATTGGAGCTTATGAACTATACGATCTCCCGTATTTTGGGAAGTATGAGACCTTGTACTAGTGGCTCATGAGCAGAGTACATGAAGACTTTTTCTACTTTACGGGACGCAGAGTCATCATTTCAACCGCGCGCTAATCACCACGGTGATAGGATTGAAGGGCATGGGAGTGGATTTGAAGAATGATTTAACAGAAAAGGCTGCAATCTTGGAGACCATAAAAGAGTTGGGGTACACAAAGGGTCCGTGTATGGCATGGACATAGATAAACTAAAGAAGTATCTATTTTTGCAAGCAACCTCACATCTTGTTACGAAGCTAAATGACCAGGATAGGTTGTCACAAGTGAACACATTGTGGCTTCATGTTACGAGGAGGATGTCTGAGGAGTAGTCTATAATATTTCAGGCTACATTGTAGAGACAATAGTCAAGGAAGTGCACACAGGAGGAAAAATCAGCTTTGGAGCTGTTTTGTTGTCGCTGGTGTTCGTGGAGATTAGGGTACCTAATGGACCAAAAGAGAAGATATGGGAGTATCCCATGGAGCATAAGTCACCGAAAGAGTGATTCAAAAAATACCTATGTGAAGGATCGATGACTGAACTAGTCAAGAAAAGGGTTGAGAAGTGGTATGATAAACTCCATGTAACCTTTGAAGAAGAATGGCACACCCCCAAGGAATTACCTTCGGTGGTGGGGAGGATAGTTCAGTTTGTTGTATATCAGCAATTTTGAATCACACGATTCACCATGAGGAATGGATCATGGAGCCCTTGCAAGCTACCTTGTGCCTTCATAGCAAGGTATTTCCAAGAATCAGTTCATAGGTTCTCGATGCGTGCTACCCGACATTTAATCCAGACAAGGTATATTGTGACTACCACACTCTAAGGAAGAAATATGTGTATCCGGGATGGATTACATATATTAAGAGACTCATTTAAGATGTGCTTGAGCATAAAGCCAGTAATTTTGTCTATTGGAGATGTTGGGGTAACGCTTGTGTAACTCTAATGAAGCCCAAGATGGATAATAACAAGTACGTGGAGAATGAGTTCACGCTCCTAGGGCCACCGAAAGGAAAACATACCATGGAGAACATTCCAGCACTAAAGCCCATAGAAACAATTGAAGTGGAAGATGACGAGGATGAGCGTGAGGATAGTGGTGGTCTGGAACATAGGAGAAGGCAACCATCAAATAAAATATATCCAAAGCACATGACTATGCCAACTCAAGGGAAGGAGGAGGATGAAGATACAAAAGCAGTGTAAGGAGATCGCTGATTCAAGAAACTATTCTAACGAAAAAGGACTCAAGGTGCAACCCCACAATTGGTAAGAATATCACCTCGCCTCTCTCCATAGAAGGAGACCACTGAAAAAGGAGAAGGAAGTTGAATTTGGGTGAAGAGGTGGAGGAATATGAGGAAAGCGCGCTGGGTTCTCCTACCCCACTTGAGTATGAAGAAGAGAAACAAGAAGAGCGAAGGGATGAAGAAATGAAGGATGGAGAAGAAGGAGAGAAGGAGGCATCATAAGCCACGGATGATACTGCTCAGGATACATTGACCAACCTCCTAATCTTGGAGCTCCATTTCCTAAAGGGCCTAGAAAAAGAGAATGAGTGGAGAACATAGTGCACCTATCATGGGCTATGTAGAGGACATAGGTTAAATTTTCCTCACTCTTTCCATAGCACTATGGCATAGAAGGATTTATTTGGTTGGAGTTGATGGATGAGGATATGGTGACCATGTGCACGAGGAAAAAAATTTCATGGTCGATGCACACACACATGGATGAACCAGACTTTGATGTGTGTGAGGAGTCATGCGTATCGAAGGTGGTTGAAGAAAACACCCCAAGCCAAACACATAACAATCAAACCTACTGTTATGTCTGATGAATAGGTAAGCAATGCATTTGTGAAGGTTTCCATAGAAGTTGCATGTAAAAATATGGATAAAGCTGCAACCATCAGGGCACTACGAGAGGAAATCAAGGAAAAGATACATAAATAGTGCTCCTAACACAAGAGAAGGACTTGGAAATGAAGAAATATACTGCATTCATCAGCATGGCAGAGGCCATTGGAGATCATGTGTTGAAAGTGTGCCCACATCTAGAGTCTAAGGTACCAGAGCAATTCCCCTTGGCAATGCACTATGTCAGAACTTTGGTAGACTTGGTACTAGAGGATGACACCATAAGAATGCTGAAACCAAAGAATCCTAAGCAAGAGGTGGAAAGGGAAAAGGTTACAGTGATCAGAAAGATCACATCTTATGAAGGACTATTACAAGCACTACAAGAAGAACTAAAGAAGGTAGATCAAGCCTTGAACATATGTACAGCTCCAGAGGTGCTAATTAAAATAAAAACCTTGAGGAGGAAAATGAGGTCTTGAAGGAGATGAAGGATGATACGTTGGGCCATGCAAAAAGGTTAACACTTGTAAAACAGAAGCGTGAGGCCCTTGTAGCAGCACAGGAACCACACAAGGAATGATTAGATGAGCTTGGGAAACTCATCACACAAAAGATGGATGTGTTGGAGGGAAGGATGACTGCAATGTCCAACATTGTGTTGGTCTTACAGAATGAGAAGGGATAAGTTACACAGGATGAACTAGAGTCCATTATTGTGGATGTTCCAGAAAATGCAGAGGAAGCGCTCACTGAGTGGAAGACCTTGGAGGCTAAATAAGGTAGGAATACCCCAGTTGATCATTCAAGTTGAGACAGATGAAGTTGAAGAATAGACTTTATTATTTATTCTTTAACGATTCTTTTATTCTTTCCATTAAACATTCTTTGATTCATTTTGGAGACAACCATTGCCGGGGTGGAAATGAAATTAGTGTGGGGTAATGTTGAGCAGTTAATACTTCACAGAAGGCACACAAGAAGTCCGTTTGGGAAAACAGGGCAGGTTCAAAGGCGGGAATGGATAAAGATGACACACACGGAGGATAAGTTCATATTTCGAGACTTAGCCATTTTCACACCTAACGATCTATTTCTAGAGATGGAGTGTAGAGAACACAAACAAGGTAAAGACGTGTGTGTAACACATTGGCTATTTTTGGAGGATCGGATACAAAGCACCTTGCATGGATGCGGACTAAGAATAGGATTATCACTTGTAGCTAATTGACAAAAGTCTATAGTTAGCACACTTTAATGTGTGGCTATGTTTGTAAAATGCGTGGTTATTAATAGCATGCGACCTATTTTGGGATTGGATAAGCGGTGAAGGGAAAGTCCCCACCCTTATATATATGTAGTGAACTACGTAGTAGAGTAGTGGTGAATATACAGAGATAGATAGACATGTATGTATGAATGTGCACAACACTGGATTACTATAATAGATCTGTGCACACATAGTGTAGAACATTATTTCTCTAAGAAGCTTTTGTGTAATTTTATTCTTAATATATGGAAGATATTGGTTGAATCTGAGTGTCATTCCTGTGTGTAATTGGATATTGAATGTTCTTGTTTCCATCATGATTATTATTTAAAGTCTATTCCTCCTTAGATCTAGATATGTCATGCATTTGTAGAATGATGTATTAGTTATGGATCTATATGCTTTAATTCTTCATCATGCTAACATCCTGTTACAACAACCCTAAGGAGGGACCTGGTACCTTTCACGCTTCGGGTGAGCGCTCAGTCTAGGCTGAGTGATGTGCCAACACGCGTCTAGGGTGTTACTGGTAAATTCTAGGCTGCATCATGTACCCCCTTTAGTTAGGTGCATTCATCAATACCTTCCATTGAAAACAAAGTTTCAAGTTTCCCATTTTTACACCAATAAAAATTGTCAACATTTCCCAAGATCTCTACCATCATCAAAAATAGTAACCGTCGTCATTCTCTCTACCATGTCACGGAAGAATTAATTTCCATTAATTTCACCAATTTCCCTCTAATGGGTGCTCGAAGACGTGTTTGACAAACAAGTACCTTCAATTAATAAAAGGTGGTAAACAATTTATTTGCAAATTAATGGTCTCATTATGCCATGGACAAATATAAATGTAATTAATATTAATAATATTAATAAATTAATAACATTAATTAATAATATTAGAATTAATTAGTATTAGTGCTAATTTAAATATTTAATTACTAATATTATAATTAATTTCAAAAAAATATGCTATCAATTAATATTAACTACAAGAATTAATATTACTAATAAATTTTAATTATTATATTAAAAATGACATCCAATTATATTATCAAACCAATAACAACTAATTTCAAAATATTTAAACAATATTATTAAAAATATAACTAAACTTTATAAACGTAATGAACAACTTAATTGTCATTATTTATAATGCTTAATTAATTATAGTGCATTTTTAAAATAATTTTATAAAATTATAAAAAATATAGTAAAACTTTATAAAACTAATTAACAACATAAAATCCATTAATATTTATAATTCTTCATCACTTATAATGCTTCATTAATTATAATGCTTAGAATGGGCTAGTAAAAATATTTAAACTTTAATCATCAAAAACTTAGAAATCAAAGAATATGTATTTAACATATCATATTAGGACTAATCAAAATTAATTAACTAACAACAATGATTAATAATACTAATAATTGAATACAAGAGATAATATTGTATCATTTAATAATAGCTATTAATTTCAAATAATATTTTACATTATGAAAAATAAAATGATTCTTGTATGTGAATGGACTTGAACCCATTTTAATACCTCTATAACGGAAGTCAGAATGTGTTATCTCTATTCTTTGACTATGATTCGTATATCAGAATATTCATATGACAATTCTAAAAATATATCATTAGAATATGCCCTAAGGCAGTGAGAGTTAACAACATCCCTTATTTTATCATTCATATATGATGTTTGTTGTGAGAATGAAGTAAACTTCATTCCGAGAGAAAAAAATTACATTGTATTTAAGATAAGATGAAAAAAATGTATGTTTGTATGAGAGAATGAGCAACTACCCATTCTTAAACAAAGATCGAGTTAGATATGATTACTATAGAAGCGTTAAAATGACAAGAACTTTCTTCTATTACTCATAATATAATATGGATGTGAAAATGATAAAAATATATAACTTATAGTACTCACATCAAAGGTTTATATTAGATGTTCTAAATAATGAGATGGTACCTTGGAAGAACATTTAGAGAAATTATTTTTATTCCTTTTTGAGAAAAAAATATTAATGGTTGAAAAAGTGAGTAACAAGAACAATGAAAATGAGGCAATACACATAGACAAAATGGGCATATGTCCATTCTCATACAAACAAACATTTTTTTATCTTGTATTGAAAGGGCATATGCCCATTCTCATATAAGAATCATAGAAGAAAAATACACATAGATAGAATGGGCATATTTTCATTCTCATACAAAAAACATGTTTGTCTTGTATTGAATGGGTATATGCCCATTCTCATAGAAGAATCATAGAATAAAAATAGAGGTAATATTTTTTTATAGAATGGACAGTTTCCCATTCTCACATCCTTTATAGTGATATAAAAATGATTAAGTTCAATATTGCTTCAATGAGGTAGAATGGTTAGAATAGGAATATGCTCATTCTCATTAAACAAAGAGTTTTATGATTGTAATGAGAATGGGCATATGTCGTTTCTCATATAAACAAATATTTTTATCATTGTGATGATAATGGACATATGCCCATTCTCATAGACTCAATATAGAAAGAAATAAAAATTCTCCTACACGAAACATAAAGAATGAATGACAATTACATCCTTTTATGAGAATGTTTAATATGGACATATGCCCATTCTCATAGTCACGAAATATGGGAAGTATGAGGAGTTATTGCAAAATAAATATACGTTATGTTAATATGATGAAGATATTTGGATGAAGTGGTTAGCAATCAAGTTTCTAATTAAATTCTATTCAACCACTATTTATTTATTTATCATCATTTAAATTCAACCTCATCTATTTAACCTCTATTTGGATGAAAATGTTAGTAAATGGAAATGTGAGCTCTATTTATTTCTCATCATTTAAATTCTATTGAGTCAAGTTCAATCATAGTTTGGAAATCGTGTTGTAAATATTTCTAAATTATATGCATAATTTTGAAGTATTTCCAAACCTTACTGAATTATAGAAGTTCGCAGCTCATGTGCTATGTGTATTCAATATACTTATGGTTATACATACATGATAATTTTTAATTTATTTTATGCAATGCTTTAAGATATTTTCCATCATCTCACAAAATTTGTATTTTATGTTGTTACAACAATGGATTCTTTTGCATTTGTAGAGGATGATCATGTGGACTTGTTTTCAAAAGGAACCAAAGTTACAGAGGAAGAATATATCCAAGTAGGAAGACACTACATTGTAAAGATGTGGGAAGAGGATTTGTTGTTGTCAGTGTTAAGATAGTATTGGATGGAAGAGTAAAATTTCCTTTCTCAGTTGATTGATTTGAAACCTTGGGAGATGTCAGGAATAAGGATACTACATCACTTGGGAAGAGAGTAAAGTGTCAAAGCATGCAAATTCATCCATTCACCCCAATTTGGGAAGTGAAAACATTTTTAGTGGTTTAGAGGATTACAATGCAGAGAGTGATGAAGATTGTAGTGATGACACTGAAAGCACCATCAATACAAGTCCTAAAGATAGAATAGATTTTCAACAGAAAATGTCATTATCAAACACAAATATTGTAGCAGAGATGATGACATAGCCATGGGTTTTATAAATCATGTGCTAGAAGATCATGAAATTGATGGAGATAAATAGGGCCTTTGAATTTTGGCATATGGATAGAAAATGTGGTAAATATGTGTTCTGATTGCTCAAACTTGCTACAACCTAATGAATCAATAGTTTTTCCAATAAAACATTTGATTTTCAATGAAACAAGAAGTTCCCTTATGATTAAGAAAGGGAGTGCTCAACTAGATGGTCTACACCTTTTACATAGTGATCAACTAGATATTTATGTTTGCCTTGTTTGTGGAAGATCTAACCAAGAATTCAATCCATTGAAGGATGTGTTTAAGGGAAAAATGCTACTTATACGACTAGGAAATGATAATGAAAAGATATGGATGGGGAGAGTAGATGGGGATATTTTCCTTCAACAAGAAGGCAATGATGTAAATAAAAAGTTGAGAGTTCAATATTAGAAACCTATAGGAAGAGAAGGTACAACATTGTATCAAGATTTTTTAAATCTAAATAAAACATGGACCATCTCAGATGAACCTAAAGAAGATATCGATGTGGATAACATCATCTAGGCATGGACACCAAACAAAAAAGGAAAAGTGGATACATAAAGATACTCGATAAAGGACACGTGGCCATTAAATCATACCTTGAACTACTTGAATAGGATAAGGAATGTTGACTTGGATAAACTATTGAAGTTTATAAATTTATATGTGAAATCCTCTTGGCCCATGATGTGGGTTTTTTTTGATAGTTAAATGAAAGACTATTCCAAACCTTGGTCCTATAAAACTTTAACATTGTGTTTTATGGAACTCTTGCATCTTATTAATGATTATTAAATGAAAGAAGTGTATTATATTACTTAATATTTTTCCATAATATAATTCTATATAACAATGTGTTGCTTATGGAAATCTTGCATCTTATTAATGTATTATTAATAATATAATTATTCTACCATAATTAATATAATTTGAAAAAATATCCTTAATTATGCTCTAAGTTTACAATGGAGTTAGATCTTGTGATTTAAAGTGACATGGATTTAAAGTGAATAAATATAAAGTTGATACACATAAAAATAATTAGGAGCATACTTGTACCATGAGTGTGATGAGAATGGGCATATGTCCATTCTCATAGACTCAATAGTTGCTTCTTATTTCATACAACATGTACCCATATCACATTGTTTTAATTTTAAAAAGGGATCAAAATTCCTCATATAGGAATCATAGAAAAGAATTGAGATAAAGCAGATACACATAAAAATAATTAGGAACATAGTTGTACTATGAGTGTGTTGAGAATGGGCATATTCCCATTCTCATAAACTCAATATAGAATTAGGAACATACTTGTATGGCATAGTGTAAATATTGGAATCCGATATTACACTAATTAAATTCCAATAATTAAAATATTGGAATCCAATATCATACTAGATAAAAATGAATAATAGAAATTTAGGAATCCAATTTCAACAATTATAAAACCAGAAATAATAATACTATAAATCTAGATTCTTAGTAAAATGTCCATATTTAATGAAATCATGGTTTTAATGGTGTGTTGTTGGTTTGTTGTGGGTGCAGGCTAGAGAGAGGTTGAAAACATGGGATAGCATCCCCAAGATACTAGATGATGTTTGATATCAATTTTTAGATGATGAGTGGAGGCACATGGAGGAGGTTGGATTGGGAGGGATGTGTCATTATAGATACATCCATAAAGATGTGGGATTATTGTTAGCTTTATTTGAGCGATGGGACCATGTCATAAGCATATTATTATTACCTACTAGAGAGATGATGATCACATTAGAGGATGCACAAAATATCTTGCAATTACCAGCACAAGGTGAACATGTACACGTGATTAATCAAGAAGGAAGGGGTGTTGTGATGTCATGATTGTATGGTAATGATGCAATTGATGTGGTTTATTATTATGGAGGTTTTTCATATGGATCATTATAAATTGATGACAAGGAGGGTTGATCTTTACTGACAATGATGATTATGGGGATTAGCTACTACGACATACCAAATTCATTCGGAGGTATATTTTCATGAATATTGACTAGAGTAGTACCAGAAATTATGGACTATAGGATTGAGTTTTCTTGGGCCCCTAATTTTCTGGAAAACCTATACATTGAGTTGTGGTCTTGGAACATTGGATGAAGATTTAGAGTTGATGTATCATCTTTTTTAGGAGTGCTAGGTCTATGAGAACATTACAATGGCTTGACCGCGAGGATTTCCATGGATGAGATGGGTTGATTTGGAGTATTCAATGGGTTTTATGAGGTGGCAATAAAATCATGCATCCACAGGGACCATCAGGGGTGAGGACCATTATATAAAACTTTAAGTCATGTTACAGGTGGTGATGTAGTTTGGAGGCCCTATACAGGTTTTCCAGCATGGATTGGTACAAAGGGGGAGATGTGAGCTATTATAAAGTAGGATAGATGGGTGTGTGGTCAGAGAGATGACCCATGGGAAGATTATTAGGTTTGGTTGCATCATTCCAATTTTGAGATGATTTAGGATGTATTGGAGGTAGCAGTAACTTACAAACATGGTTATAGAAATTTGGACGTGGCACTGCTAGATGTATGAATTAGTGAATATGGAAGAAAAGGAAGAAGTAGGGGTGAGAGTGGATTCACCAAGGGGAAGTGGTTAGGAACTATGATTCCAGAGTGATATAGGCCTATGCTACATGGTGGAGGGTACATGTAGATGTATTTGAGAGATGGGTATGAGCCCATGTAGAGTTTCCACAAGGGGTAGTGGTGGTGAGGAGGGGATGAAGATGATGGGATAACCTTACTTGAGGCCACCATAATAAGACTTTAGAGGCTGAGAAGGCCACGTTGTTAGCTGACATGGTCACATTAATAGCCAAGAGAGACAATGCCATAGTGATACGAGATAATCTAGATGACTAGTTAGTTATATTGTCTCAATCAATATCTCACTACTATACAAGAGGAACTTACAAAGGCCAAAACTGATAGAGATATGTATATACGAGATAGAGAGGACTTATGGAAGGCCTTTAAAGTGACATGTCCATTGATATCAGGGGTTGAGATTTAGGTAACCAGAGCTCAGATGAGTGGGTAGATATGGCCACCAGGAAGTGTGAGCATGGCTCAGTATCGGGTGATAGGTGACGAGTTACATTATTATGAGGATATTCTCGGTGGATACTTCTAAATGAGCCTCACTATGGTGAGTTTTTGAGTTGGTGACAGGAGGCTCCATAAAGGAGTGTCGGGAACATGGGTTAGGCACCGAGAGGTCCATACAAAGGAACAAATACAAGGATAGATAGAGATCTTGGTGGGTATTAGGGGAGAAAAACCAAAGGGAATATCTAGTGATGGATATTCAGTTCAATATGTAGATTTTGTAAATTTATTTTGATGAGATTTTGACTTATGAGGATGTTTTGAATCCATTCTCGATGATGTATAGATATATTTTTGATACATGAGGATATTGAGGCCCTTGATGATGTATGGAAACTTTTGATATATACATGATTTTGATGTTCAAGTTATTTTTTTAGTTTTATAATGATTTCAATGTGATGGATATAACTATAGTTGATGATGATTGAGTTCAGTAATGATTTTGATGTGTTATGGATGCATGTGAAATGTATGTTTTTAGATTAGAGATGTGTGATATGATTTTAATGATCTTTTTGTTTGATTTACGCACTATGTGATGGATAAGAACTAAAGTGAAATGTTTTCTTCCTTACTGTTTTGGACATATAAAGTCTATGAAAATAAACTTATTTTGATATGTATGGTACTTCACATATGGCCTTGTAATAAATGTTAACATAGATACTCACATGGTTAGTCATACTAGGATCATAGATATATGTGGGATAGTTGTATATATTATTTTTCTAACATGGGAAAGCTTTGCATGTAATAAGCATGGAGAAACATGTTCTTCATTATAGCTCTTGAGATTTTTCCCAACTTTTTTTGTATATGGTACAAGTTGATCAATGCGGGAAGATTACATTTTATGGAAAATTTTATCAATGTGGGAAGCTTTCCTGTGATGGTTTATTTTTTTATATAAGGGATGATCAATACATGGAGCCGTTTTTGATATGAGTACTGATCAATGCATAAATTCCTTTTTATATGTATTTTGATTTTGGTAGCAATCCTTCAAGGGAGTGGTCTATGATTTTATTGAATTTTTATTTTCATGGTAGTCATCCTTGAGGGAGTGGTCAAAAAAAAAAAATGACATAGTTTTTTACTCTTTGATAGCCATCATTTGAGGGATCATCTATATTATAATTGTTTCCATCCCATATATATTTTGAATTTTGAGCTAAGGCTGATCCTGGCTAAGTATTTAGAAAGGGATAAGTAAACGTGAAAGTTACATGTATATCCTTGTCATGTTGTTAAATAGGATAAGATAGGGGATGGTGAGGGTAATCATTGTGGGGTTCCATAATTGTGAACAAGGAACTTTTCCATGTGGAATATGTTATGAGTAGAGACATGGTGTCCATATTCAAGGTCATGAAAAGTATGTTGAAAAAAACCACATGATTCCAAATCATTACGAAAGTGATAAGATGTAGGATATTGGATGGAGATATTAGGATGAATAAGGTCTAATGATTCAATATTTTAAGAATATAATGGGTGCAAGTGTAATGAGTTAAGAGGATCATTTTAAATTTTACCATCAAGGAGGATAAGAGATAAGCACTAGACCCATTTTATGAGTGATAATATATGGTTTGATCCAGTTAGGAGAAAACATCCCACATTTAATCTTTTCCATGTTAGTGACATGTTGATTTTCTTTGAGGACAAGATCACCAACGTTAAATTCATGTTTTTAAGATGTTTTTTATAGGAATAATTGATTCTTTTTTGATAAATTTTATTGTGTTTGAGTGTAGTTGACAAACATTCATCTAACAATTCTAGTTGTGATAGACATTCTTGATGATAATCCTCATCGAGATGAGGTCTCAAAGAGAGATGCAGAGAGATGGAATTTGAACTTCTAGAGGAAAAATGGCTTTAGTGTTGTATACCAAAGATAAAGACATAACTCTCGTAGGGGTTTGAAAGCTAGTATAATATTCCAATAACATGAATGGGATTTGAAGGTGTCAATCCCTACTAGTCTGATCAACAATTTTTGTAAGGATTTTGTTGAGTATTTTGTTAAATGGTTCTAGTTGACCATTTTCTTATGGATAGTAAGGCATAGAGAAACTATGTTTGATGTTATAAGTGTTGCAAAGTATTTCAAATTTCTTGTTTTTGAAGGATATACGAATATCTTTGATGATTTTGTGATGTATGCCAAGGTGACAGATAATGTGATGATGGATGAAATCAATGATTTTATCTACTTTAGATGAGAGGAGGAGAATGGATTCCACCCATTTTATAAAATATTCAATTGTTGTGATAATGCAGTTGTGTCATTTTTGTGAATGAGGGTTGATAAATCCAACAAGGTCAAGCCCCCACCATGAAAAGGGCCACAAGTCTTGATTTTATTGAAGAATGTTATTAAGGATGTGAGTAAGATTGAAATTTTGATGGAATTTGATGCATTTATTAACATAGTAAAAAAATCTTGGTTAAGTGTAGGCCAATAGTAGTCTATGTATAGGATCCGTTTAGAAACAACTAAACCATTGAAGTGTCCACCACATATTTTGTCATGGACTTCTTGGATAACTAGACGAATCTCTAGAGTTATAAGTGTAGATACTTATAATCTGGCCCAAGAAATTTAAATGCTTAAATTGCACTAATTATACTCTTCCTCACAATTTGACGACATATCATCGAATTTCATTCATTATATCTTCTATAATCATCAATTAACTATATTACGCTAGTTAACTAACTCCTCTATCCAACAAAGATGACAATTAACGACCTTCCATTAATTAAACCTGTTCTATCAAATTAATTAATTAATTATAATTAATTAAGTTTCCTCTTCTATTAGATAAATAAACCATCATTTATCTAATTTAATCCTTCCTATCCACTAAATCATGAAAATTATCTTCTAAGCTAGCCTAATAGGCCCATCTCCTTATTAATTAATCACCTTTGATTAATTATGTGCACCCCTAATTCCCATGGGTCGCTAAAAGTATAAAGGAAAAATTAAAATCTCCTAAGGTTGACTCAACCCTCCCTAAACCTTCTTTATCCACAATTAACCCAACCTCTCTTTTATCCCACATGTAAAGGGATGCAGAGATTCTTTTATCCACTAGGCTATATAAGGAGCTCTCCTCCTACCTTTTACTTAGACCTAAATGAGCATAGAGCCTAAGATATAGCCATTTTATCATATTAGATCATTCTTCATTGGAGAAGATAGCTATTTTCATTTCTTACATTCATTCTTCCAAGTTTGAAGTCATATGGAGATATGTCAAATGGTCTTGTAGCCATGGATTAACAAGACTCCATTCTTGAAACCTTGGGATTCAAGCATATAATCAAACCCTTTTGGATATTAAAGATCTAAATAGGTTCATTTAATTAGCATTCAATTAGAGATAGAGGTTAATATGTGTAACATGCTAGTTTGAATCTTCATCTCATGTTCTAATGTAAATAAGTTAATAGATTAGCCTTGTTGAAGCTCTAAGCATGATAGTATATTGATCTAGTTAGCATTATATTGAAGTTATTAGGTGTTAGCTTTGATTTCCTTTGCATTGTTAACTAACTCATTTATACATTTGGCATGCCCGATCGGACAAGTCCTTAATCCATTAGCATTGTAGTTCAATGTTTGTTTTTATTTCAATATTTGGCTAACCCTTGATATGCACATGTGTGAAATAATGTTGAATTTCTTATGATTTTTCTAACTTTGCATGTGTTGAGTCTTGTTTAGGGTTTCATTTTGATGGGTTGTTGTCAATTTTGAGTTAAAATGCTAAAAAATTTAGGTTTTTGATCTTGCTTATGTCATGTTTCCATATTTTGACATCATCTCTAGGTATAGGGAGCACATGCACATAAATCAGCACACAAGAATTCATATTAGCATGCTTATGCCCTCTATCTATCACACACACACTACTGCAGTATTGTACCCTATTTTTGTCGATTCTATCAGACCCAAGAAAGTACCTTTAGAGTCACGTATGCACCCACTTCTTAGCACATACACCATTCTTCCCGTGCACACACATTGTCATATCTGTTTGGCCTTTTATTTTGCTTGACGTGCGCACACATCCATTCATTCGCTAATGTAGGATCATTGAAGCATGCACACCCATCTCTCTATCCACATAAGAGCCCTATTTTTTTGTTGATTTACATAGAGGTATGCTTTCACCCCGATCTACGTGCATACACCTTCATTTATGCGCATGCACCCTGGTCTGCATGCAGGTACCATAGTTTGATTTTGAATATCAGTTTAACGTTTACAAAGGTTGGTGTCATTAAAATACTAACATCTTGTGGGTTTATTCTAATTAATTTCTATTTTACATGGTGTATTTACATGTTTTTGTTTAAATTGTATTAAATTGGATAAACATTGCACATTTAATCATAAGAGTAAAGCCACGTATGTTCTTCCCTAGTGCCTTTTAGGAGATATTGGGAATAAAAAATGATTCTTATCTCTTTCATTTACTTTGAAAAATGTTTGGAATATCAAATTTGGTTAAAAGGAACATATGTCACATTTGAATTAAATAGTTTCCATTTGTTAATTTCTTAGCTAGATCTTGCGTCACGTATGGTCTTCTCTTGCATCCTAGGCGATCTTAAAAATTAAAAATGGCACTTGTCCTCTTTGTGTGTATGGAAAATTAATAATCCAACGTGTATGACCTAAAACACTTTTCAAAGAAGGAGGAAATCAAGACAAAACAACACTACTAATACAGTTTCCATGCAAGTTGCCAAAAGGTTTTCAAGAAAACCACATTAAGCTAAAAATATAAAAACACACCACAAACATCACACTGTATTTATAGGTTTTAGAAAAGGGTATGTCCCTATCCTCTCAACTAGAACTTAACCCCTTTGGCATAACACCTTAAGCTACAACAATGAGGGTGGTTCTAGGAACCCTAAAGTAGTCCACACAAGAGGGAACCTTGTGGAAAAAACAGGAACTTCTCCGCACAAACTACTTGACTATTGTTACCATTTGTGATATTTAGCATCAAGTTTATCCATATCGTAACCCCAGTGAGAGTACATAATAGACACATTTATTTCCCACTGTGCTTGAAGGGGGTAAAGTAAAGCCGAGATAACCCAAGATTAGTCATTGCAACTTTCTTGGTAAATCGATCTTACATTAGATAACTTGACACCTAGTTGAGTAAACCACCTAGGAAGCTATATTTTTCCATGAGATGGTAGATCATAGTGGTGATGAGTTTGGGTCACTATGTGCAAAGTTTGATTTTGACCCCTCCTTATTAGATGAATTCCTTTTTAGAAACAAAGATGAGGTGCTAGTGAGAGTGGTGGAATTAGGAGCTAGAATCCCTACGTAGAACATGAGACAACCCCACCCATGAATGCAGGTAATGAGGAATAAAAACCTCTCATTAACATGGAATACATCCTAATAGATGGGCACACTTCCACATCCAATGTAGGAAATGATAATATGGTGGGTTATAAAATTCCCTTCATCATGATGTTACATAGAGTTAGATTAGAACATGAAAATGTGAAACAACCTCCACATAACGAAGAAGAAGAAGAAACCACCGAGGAAGAAGTCACTATTCAACAACAAATCAAAAACCTTAGTCGAAATTAGCTTTACTAACATCTCATGTATAGAAGGAAACAAAAAAAAATGTACATAAGGAGAAGCCTAAGGTCAAAACTAGTGAACTTCACATGGAAAATCAAGAAGGAGAAAATGTGAAATACAATCACGTATATATTCCCACTTCTCCTACTAAGGAGAAATTACTTACATAAGAAATACAATCCATGAAAGCAAAACTTACAAGCCTTCAAGAAAGTAATGTTGGGCATAACAAAAATACCAATATGAAGAGCTATGCCCCCATCAATTAGATAAAGCTATGACACTTCAACCCTTTCCTAAGAAGTTTGACATGCCAAAATTTGACAAGTATAGAGGGAAAGGAGACTCACGAGATCATGTGAAATATTTTTACATGGTATGACAAGAAGTGGCATATATCAAAAATTAACTCATATGATTATTTCAAAAGATTCCAGGGGGACAAGCCTTAGAATGGTTCACTCACTTACCTCGTGACTCTATCTTCACATGGCCTAAACTAGTAGAGATGTTTGTTTGAAATTTCTCATAAAACATAGAAAGTGACATAACTATGGCAGACTTGTGTAGTACTAAACAACGTCCTAATGAAAATTTCTGAGCTTCTTACAAAGATGGTGGGGGATAGCTAGCCACTACCCTTGTGCATTTTCTAAAAATATCTTGTGAGCATCTTTGTACCCAATCTAAATTTGTACATTGCTTTCCATTTACAAATGCATTATGTCCATACCTTTGAATAGGTCATCAAAAATGGCATACAGATAGAAAAGGCCCTCATTGCAAAAAGAACAATTGAATCATCATCAAAAGATAATCAAACGTCCAAACAAACAGAAAAGAAAAATATTTTTAACAAAAACAAGAACATGGTGGGAGTGTAGACACCAAATTTGGGTCACACACCCTTTGGTCCCCTTCAATTAATTAACATAATGCATTTAACCAACCATGACCCCTTTACCCCATATTAATATTCATCTTCACATTCTTAATTAATGTAATTATATTAATTAAGTTGATTTAATCCTCACACTATACCTCATCATGACACCTCACCCTAGAAACATTCCAAGGGGCATTTAACTCACATTGACTGAGTCATCACCACCCTCAACACCGATTCATCACCTCAACAGTCAAGTAATCACTCCCAGCAGGTCTTGAGTCATTAACTTCACCTAACTAACTAATACTTCTTCCAAAACCAAACTGGACTTCTTCTATGATATTCCTAACTTATCTCACATAAAATCCACTTCCCTAAGCGGGCCCAAAAAGGAAAGCATGCTAAAACTAGGAAGATTGGCCTATTTTTTGTAAATATGACTATTTCACCCTAACCAACGTCGGTTTATCCTCAGTTGACGTCAGTCACTAAAATGCCATCAGTTCCTTTATATACAATTTTACAACACTTTACTTGGGTTGATCATTCAGTTTTGGGAATTATATTGCAATCAAGCATGACTCTAACAACCATTCCTACATCAAAATGATGACTACACACCACCAGAGTGTAGCACAGGAAATAAATTCTCATCTCTTCCGAGCATTGCAATATCTATGGAAACACACAGGTTGCATTTCTACGACACTGAACCCAGCCACCACCTCTTCGATCAATCACTAACCACCTTCATTCATGAGATCTTCATAGAAACAAGTAAGTCACATGGTTTTCATCATCTATGATTACTTTATTATAGATATTTACTTCTTTCAGTATTTCCATTTCTGTTGTTACCCAACCATATCTCCATCTTCCCACCAATCCACCAATCTAACCATTTAAAGCCTTTCCACCTTTCTTATCCTCTTCCTCTCGTAGGGGGATTCTTGAGTCTTCTTAGTTATATTACCAGCCTAACCACACTTCCTCACTCTCTTTAAGACTGAAATCAAAAAATGAGACAAAAATTATACCATCCTAACCGTGGAAGGCCATTTTTATTAATTATCACCCATTTCCCTACCGATGTCGGTTTATCCTACCGCCATCTATTTCATCCCTATACCGGCATTGGTCACCAAAGGAGAAAAATTTATATCAATTTTTGGTCATCCAAATCGAAACGATATCGGTCTCTAAACTTGTGTTTTAGAAACTAGATTCCGAGATGCTACGATTTTTTACACCCTCAAACCAAAAAGCCTTCCATTCAACCAAAACCAACCCATACCTCCCCTAATCATTCCCAAACCTTCACCAGACCTCTGTCGGACCTGCAAAACCCAGAAAAACCTACTAAACCTTTGATCTAATCATAAATTTTCCTATTAGATTAGATTTATTGATTATATTAGCAGGAGATACCTAAATCATACAACTACAGTAGGATTTCCTTATTTCATTGTATTTACTGCATTAAATTGTATTTGAAAGTGGATTCTCTAAGCCTTCTAGGAAGCACCTCGTTTCTGGATCTAGCACTCGCTAGGCAATCCACTAACATATATCATTAATGTTATTTTGTGGTCTTGTTGTGTTTCTTACATGTCGTTCCTCCTAACCAAAGGGAAGATATCCATGATTAGATTGGATCAAAATCAATAACGCGCATTCTACCTTCCACCTTCATTCCATAGTATTCCTCCTAACCTATTACCTTATCTATTTTACGCAAACTATTCAGTGAAACATTTTGGCACACCCAATGGGACCCTTGTTGGGTTTCGTTTCATTTGTTCATTCTTAGGAAAAATATTGTGTGTCTATTTCATTCAAACAAGTTCACTTTAAGCTCTTTCTCTCGAAACATTCTCTTCTTCTAATTGTCTCAGTGACATTTGTCTTTTGGGATTAAAAGGAACTCTTCTTTGTTTTCTTACATTGCATTTAGTGAAAGTCATACCCTTTACCTCTTCATAATTTTTTCTCATCGAATATAATTTGTGGATTTGGGTTTAAAATATTTGCATGTCATTTTTGTATGCTGCATTGTAACTCATTTAAATTGTGGACAAACTATATGTTAGAATTCATGACTAGCTGATGGTTGAAAAATTGAACCATAGCTCATATTTTGCACTCTCTCTCTATACCAAAGCACTAAAAACAAGATACACATTTATTAAACAAAATCTTTCCTGGAAGAAGATGTCAACGATCACACGATCAAAGGATTGATAGTGGGTTCTAGCTGGTTTTATGGCCAGTAATCATATCAGAGTAGGACCTCGAATAATTCAAATTATATATTGGGGACACCATGCCATAATTTACCTAAAACCAACCATAGTTGTCAGTTTTCATAGGGCACCTTTGGTAACCAAAACCTCTATTATATTCACAAGTCAGTCCTAAATGGCATAAGCTACAACATAAAATCTACAACATAGGATTTCATGTTTGTCATCTTTTTCTTGATTTGTGTTTTGAGGCGTGAGTTTTTTTTCTCCATTTTCCTCTCCCTACATACTCCAAAATCATAGTTGGTGTCTTCTAACTATTTTTGAGTGTGTTAGGATTAATCATTTCCATACTCTGTCTCTGAGTTGGTCTTTTAATTTGATCTAAATCACCAAAAATTCACTATTTCATCTTTTCACATATTTCACAATAACCCGTATCGGTCAATGATCACCATCGATTTCGATTTCATCACCACACCACTGTCGATTAACTAACCGCCATCGGTTTATGGTGTTTTCATCATTTCTACCAAATTAACATTCAATCTATATTTATTTTCTTTTTGTGACTTCCTCTGTCACTTTACTATATCTCTGTGTCTTTGATATTACCTTCAAAGTCAAGTTCCACTTCATTTTCATCATTTATTACCAGATTTGTAATTTTTTCATTTCTCCTACATAACCAACATTGGACTAGTTGTCCGGTGGAAATTACCCTTTCATACAGGAATTGGTTATCCAACTGACATCGGTCTATTTGTTTTGATTTTCAATCAAAACAACAATCAAATCACACCTTTTAGATCCCATTTTCTCCATTCTTTTTGTGTTTTTGCATCATCAACATGGATTAGATTACCAGTTCTATTATCATTCACATGGTTTTGACTCGTAAACAAGATAACACTCTCATGTTTCACGCTAGCTTCTAACCACTTCCACCTAGCCCATAGCTCCCTTCCATCTTATCACCTATGGACCCCAATCAGTCTCTTTTCATACCCACTGGTGATGAGGAGTTTGCAATAATCTATGATCACAATCCTTCCGCTCTACAATATTAACTTTCTCATTCATCTACCTATGATTCTTCATGGCAGCTTGTATACAACATGCTTGTGTCCATTCCCCCTAGTGTCGCACCCACTTTTGGATATTCTACTACTAGCATGGCCTTACCCTCTTCCACTTTACCACCTGTGGTTCACATCTTGAACATACATCATCGATGTCTACCAAACCTACAAAATTGTCACACCTTTGACGTCTGTCACCCCTACGACATCAATAATTCCTTCATCAACTGCCTTTAGTGTAGGTCTATCTACATCCTACACTTCTCATATACCTATTGCATCTCATCCACCACTAGTGTCGGAAGCCCACACTCCTTTCCAAAACATTGTCCTCTCCATCCCGCAATATCTTCCTCTAATTTCCATGAGATTCTTTACATCCATCCCTCCTACCTATACCTATCACCAAAATCCCCCTATTTCATCCACTACTTATTCAAGGTACTTTCCCTCTACATCAATTCCGGCCTATGTTCCTTCATCACAATTTTCATACTCATCAAGACCACCACATAATGGAATGTCATCAACATCATACCCACCTTAGCTACCCCTCATACCGCATTGGGTGCCCCATCATCACAACCTACCAATGATCTTCTCAAAATGATGATGGACAAGATGCGACATTAGAAACATCTATCTCCATCTCATATAGCTCTTTGACATACGATAGATTTGCAACAAGCCCATTCACCCATCCATTCCAATTCATCCATACCCCACATTGGGAAATACCTAAATTCAACCGATTCAACAACAAATAAGACCCACAACAACACTTATGGTATTTTAAACATGTTTCTTAAATAATCACTCATAATGAAACATTTCTCCTTCGAGAATTTCCAATGTCATTAATGGGACCCTCTTTAGATTGGTATAGTTCTCTACCCACACACTCCATCTTGTCATTCAACCAAATAGCTCAGGATTTCGTAGACCAATTTTCTATTAACATCTTCAAGAAGGTCACCATGAATGACTTGTACGCTACACGCTAGTATGAAAATGAATCTATCACAAATTTTTCACTCGTTGGTGGAGCCTGATCAATCAACTCACATTCTAACTACCTCATACGAGTTAATAGAGTTGTTCACTAAAGCTTGTGCTAGACACATCTCGCTAACTCTCCAAGTCCAAACCTTCCACACATTTGATGAGGCATTCACCATGGCCTGAAAACTTGAAATTTGTGCCATTGAAGAGAAGAAGATACAATTGCATAATAAGAATGTTGTATTTAAATCAAATGATACCTCTTCTTCTTCCAAACCACAAAATAGTTGTTCTAAAGAAAAAGGATCTTCCAACGAAGTGGGTTTGAAAGCCAACCCATCTCATCCATATAACCAATCAAAATCTTCTTCCAACCTTTCTCCTATTCAGATTTTTAGTTCAAGTGGGAGCAACAAAAATATACTCCCATAGGAGAACCCTACTCCTCAGTTTTAGAAAAACTTCTAAAATCTGAAGCAATCACTCTTCCACCTGTTAAAACACATACTAGTTTTTACCCTTCTCGTCCTATACCTTCATGGTACAAATAAAATGGCTACTGTAATTATCATTGCATCTAAGGTCATAGTGACGGTAATTGTATAATTTCAAAAACATCATCCAGGAAATGTTAGATAATGAAGATCTTGTCTTGGATAACCCCAATGCACCGACTAACAAAAACCTTCAAATTTTCAAGAAACCTTTCCCAAATCACACCCCATCATCCAACCAAACTAGTGAAACCTCGACTGATGATAGTAACATTTGCGAGGTTCATGTCATTTTTGACATCATACCAGTGTATTATGCTCAATTTCTTCCCATTCCATCTAACGAGGAAATTATTGCATGAGCTCCTTCATCCATGAAGGGACCTATTTCATCTTATCCTCTACCCATGGAGGAATCCCCCTTATCTTCTCCTCTACCCATAGAGAGTCCACCATATCTACCAATACAGTTGTCCCACTCACCTCTCTACCTGAAAAACAATTTTAGTACTTACTCTTCTACCCACAAAGGAGTCCATTTTACCTTATTCTTCACCAAAAGAAGAACATACCTCATCTACCTTTCCTTCTCCCCTACCCACAGAAGATCCATTAGTAGTGTCCCTTCCTATTGGTGATAATTCTCCATTGGATTTCAAGGATCTTGTTGATTTGCTCTCGTCTCTTCTACCCACAAAGTCTGAAGCCAACCATTTCCTTGTCTCACAGACACCATATTTCTTCACATGGGTCACTACTAAATCAACATCATCCCCTTCAAATTCTACTCCATTCTCACATTTGGCTGACTACTTGGACTATAGTGACTATTCCATGCTTTGGTAGCGCCTTCAACTTCCTATCTCAACTCAAATGAAAATTTCATCCATAGACACTTCCACTATTTATCCTAAAGTGTTTAAGATGATTAAATCCATCACCTAAGTCATTTTTAGTAAACTCTCCTGCATCATCTTCACCTACACCTGTACCTCTACCATTACTCCAGCAACCACTTGCACCCAAACCACCTATAATTTCACCCATACCCAAATCTACCGCTATATTAGGGGCCATGACGACACCAAGTCTAGTCCATCCTCTTGTTAAACTTGATTTACCTACCTCTTCCCAATCTGTCACCAAGAATACTCCCCCACCTAAAAGGAATACCCAACCTCTTAAGCCACATAAACCATCTTGGCCCACTACTCCTTTTTCACCTTCGCCACTTCCATCTATTCTAGGTCCACACCCTTCAACCTTGGTCAAGGAGACTTCTACCCAGGGTAAACCAAAATCATAGCATCCCACCTCCTTATCATGATATTCCATTTCTCCTAACTTACCTACATGAACTACGCCTTCTCCATTACCTACATCCTTTTCACCTCCCATATTTACACCATTTCTAGTATCCTCATCATTACCCATGTCATTCCCTTATCTTCATCCAGTAATTTCCACACTGCCTTCTACCACCGTCTTCACCGCACCTCCATAATCACCTTGGCTAACTTGTACTCTTCCACCATCTTCCTTCCCTTCTACGTCACACACTTCTTCTACACCTTTACCCAAAAAGGTGCAAACAAATTCTAATGCCCCACTACCTTCCAAAAAGGTAGCTAAACCTACACCACCTCCCACAACAACTTACCAGCTACACCTTTACCCAAGAAGGTGCAACCCAAACCAAAAATTGTACTATATACTAAACAGGGTAGTCAAACTTACCCAAATGCCAATACCACCTCCGATGACGTCTTTCCTACAAAAATTACCCAAACTTTCATCAAGACCCTCACTCACTTCACATTGTGATCCTTAGCATGGTCTTACACTAATGTCCTTGCTAACCTTTTAGAAACCTCCGTCATCACATTTCCACCTATTAATCCTTACAACCCACTCAAACATAAACCAAAAGGGTTTAATGATTCTAATATTTGTGCCTATCATCATGTGTCAAGGAATGATGTAGAAAATTGTAAGGCTCTTAAGATTTTTCTTCTCCACTGTGCCCTCTTGAAGAAACCTTTGATAATGATGATATTTTAGATGAGGACCCCATTCCACCTTCACCTATCACCATACAACCTCACCCCATACCTATTCAGTGACCTTCATATCCACCTCCGTAGCCCTCTTACCCTCCTCCAACCTTCAAGATCAACATGATTCACATTAGAGAATTAGCCAAAATTACTCCACAATGCCATGTGCCCTACTTCTTTCACAAGACTCTGTTCCTTCACCACTTTTTTTCCATCTTACCATTACACCTTTCATGACACACCTTCTCCTTCTCCCTCTTCTTCCTCATACTAACATTATTCAAGTTTACTCATGCACAAAAGGACAAAGGAAAAGATAAGATAGACAAACCATCTGCTACACCTTACCTAACATTTTGTCTACACCTACACCCAAAATCACCATCCGTGGACCAGCATACCCTATTTTTGGTAGAGTGGCTCATTTAACCATGTTTAAGCAGCTTCACCTATCACCCTTGAAAATTTACCTATACGACCTTATCCAAACTTCTGATTCTCATCGTAAGGCCCTCATTGAGGTCCTCTAATCCATTGAGGTTCCACATAATGAGCCTATGCCTATTACATTCATCATCACTCCCCATCACGTCACTTCTCTCACCACTTCACATCCTTCCTCTTCCCTCACTACCACTCATCAAGTAGTCACTCTCAATTTCTCTAACGATGGATCATACCTCTCTAATCAGATGATCCTGACCCTACCATGTTCATCTCTATTTATATTGAGAATATAAGTGTCCAACGTGTTATGATCGATGGGGGTGATAGTATTAATATCATATCCTCCCATGTGTATAAAAAATTGTGCATCCCTTCCAATTGTATGCACAATAACCCAGTTATGTTACGTTCGTTCAACGATGCCATAACTTCCACTCTTGGTACTATCATTCTCCACATCCGTGTGGGCCCCCATACTATTCTTGAATTAGTCTACGTATTAGAGGGGGAATTCCAATATAATCTACTACTTGGATGACCTTGGATTCACTTTATGGGTTGTGTCCTTCAACCTTACACCGATGCTTAAAATTTTAACATGAAGGACACAACTACACCATTCTAGTTTGATCCTTCACTATTTAAAACTTGTAACATGCTCTACTAACCTAATGATTTCCTTATACCAGTTAAGGCATATACCACCGATACCACTATCCCATCTACTACCATTGATGCCTCTTCTTCAGCCACTACCTAATCCACCACTTTTGTCGCTACCTCTTCCATAACCAACTCTGTCATTCCTACTACCGATAAAACTTCCCATGTTGGTTGCTTAGCTGACCCATCTCCTTCACCAACAAATGATGTTTCTTCTTCCTAGGTTTCTAGTGATACTTCCATTCCTTGTATCCAAATTCCAACTTTGATCCCTTAGTAGGTGTTTTTCAATGCGTCACTTTGGGGAAATACCACCTCTATATTGTAAACACTTTCTTTACTCCTCAAGAGTTTGGAATCCTCCATCAAAATCCTCATTACAACCATTAAGTCGGTGAGGTATTTCCATATGGTCCACCTCACCTTCGCATTAAATTAACGTATGGGGGACTCGATGCTTCTTCACATACTCCTAAACCACCTACCCAAACCAGTCCATTCTCATCTGATTTTCAATACCTAACCAATCGCCACTTCACCCACACATTCCTCCATCACTATGCATGGAAAGGCTTTGTTTTTGTATCTACAAACAAGGCCATCACATAGTCATTTCCTGTAAAACCAAAAAACACAAAGATCGTTGTGGTCTTGGATTTTTTGAGGAGCCTTCTTCTAAGAAATCCCATATCATCCTCATAGAGGAAGATACACTTTCTCCACCTCATTCACCTACCCCACCACTTTCACCTACAAGTCTATGGATCCAGAATCCATTCCTCCTAAAAAAATTTCATAAACATTGTTTCTTTGTGACTCTAAATTATCATCATGATGACAAGGCTCCCACTTCTCTTCCTTTCTCTATCCTGACATGATCGATGATAATAATCCTTCTATAAATGTCATTCAATGTCAAGATGATGATTCCATTCTTACCTATTTAGGTGTGAAGGATTCTTATATCCACATGTCATTACCTTCTGATATGCACAACCATGTTGAATGAATCAACCATAGAGATCAAAATTCACACTCAGGACAACTCTCACATTCTAAAGATAGGAAAATCTTTAGATCCCATTGAATGATAAGCTTTTACTTCTTTCCTCTGAGAATATAGCAACAATTTCACTTAGTCTTATGATGATATGCCCGATATTGACCCAAATATTGTGGTCCATAATATCATAACTATCCTTGACACCAAACATGTGAAATAGAAGCTGTGAAAAACACATCCATGAATTGCGCTTCTTGTGAAAGAAGAAATCCAGTGCCTCCTTTCAATTTCCTTCATTCTACCCATGAATTATCCCCAATGGATCTCTAACATTTTTCCTATCACCAAAGTGACATGGGGACTCTGCATATGCATGGATTTCTATAACCTTAACCTAGCTTTCCCCAAAGATGATTTTCCTCTACCTAGTATTGACCAACTAGTTGATCTCACCACCATTCATGAGATGCTATCACTCATGGATGGTTTCTTGGGTTATAACTAAATATTAATCACACTATAAGATCAATACAAAACTACCTTCATCACCCCTTAGGGGACCTTCTACTATCATGTTATGCCTTTTGGCTTTAAAAATATTGGTGCTACATATCAACATGCTATGACCTATATTTTTCATGACATCATGCATAGCATATGTGAAGATTATTTCAATGATCTTATTGTCAAATCCAAATAGTGGGCCAAACACCTTGTAGTCCTTAAGGTTGTCTTTGACCGCCTCATCTAATACTTGCATTCGCCTTCAACCAAAAAAGTGTGTCTTTGTTGTTCTCTTAGGTAAGACCATTGGTTTCATTGTTTATTTTCATGGGATTGAAGTTGATCCTGCAAAAATCAAGGCTATTCTCGAGATGCCTCTACCAAATAACATTTTTCAACTTCGTAGTTTGCAAGAAAAGTTGCAGTCTATTCATCACTTTATTTCTCAGCTTTCCACTGCTATCAACCTTTTCATCATCTTCTTAAAAAGATGTTTCCTTCAAATGGGATGATGAATGTCATAAATATTTTGAAGCATTAAAGGAATACCTCCTCCAACCACCTATGCTCATCCCACCAAAGGATGACACACCCTTTTACCTATACATTTATACCACAAACCATTCATTGGGTGCCATGCTTTCCCATCGCGATGAGAAACATAGAGAGAAAATGGTTTATTACATAAGTCGTACTCTTCTAGACTATGAGACCAGATATACTCACGCCAAAGTTTTTATCCTAGCCCTAGTCTTCGTTGCCACCAAATTTTACCATTACCTACTCAACCATAAAACATTCATCGTCACCAACACTGACCCCTTGTATTATATGTATGGAAAACCTTATCAACACCAACATGTCGCATGTTGGCTCATGCTTCTTGTAGACCTAGATCTCAAATTCATCTATCAAAAGTTTGTCAAAGGAAAAACAATTTCCGACCAACTCACTGACACACCTCTTTCGAAAACCAATCTTATAAATTCAAATTTCCAGAAAGAATCCATTGCAACCATCTCTCTGGATGATGTCATTTACCAGATGACCTTATTCTTTGATGATTCCAAATGTCAACATGAGGGTCGTGTAGGAGTTATCCTCATTCCTTTTGATGGTGAGCCTATTCCATTATCCTTCAAACTAGATTTTTATTACACTAACAATATCACTGAATATAAAGAACTTGTATAAGGTCTTCAAACTACCATAGCCTTAGATTTCAAATCCATTAATAGTTTTTGTGATTCTCAACTGGTTATGAACCAAGTCAATAGTCTATACTAGTTTTGTAATGAAATACTTAAAAGTAAAAGAATCACGTTGACATGTGCTTGACTACTTTTTACCATTATGAACTTCAAACCACACCATGCTCAGCCCAAAAAAATTCATAGATACCATGGCTTGCCTCACCTCACAAATACCCGCTTCACCTTCAGACTTGAAAATATTTTTCATAGTAAAAAGGTTGCAATCACCCTCTTATCTATTCCGAGATGTTAACTTTGTAGGAAAAATTGAAACTAACCCACATGACATTTGGTACAAGCTAGTTTGTTGAATACCTTTCCCTTTCAATTCTGCCTCTGGATCTTACTCATAATGGAAAATGAGCCTTCCTCAAAATTTTCTCCCGCTATGTCACCATGGGTGGTCTTTTCTATAAATGTGATTTGAAGGTATCCTCTTACGATGTCTTATGAGTTCTGAAATCCCATACACCATCAAAGAGGTTCATAATGGGATTTTGGAGTTTATTTTAGTGGCTTCACTATTGCTAAGCATATCCTTCACCTCGGTTATTACATGCCAACCCTAAGCCAGAATTTTGTGACTATGTAGAGTGTAGTGTGAAGTGCCAACAACATGCTAATCTCCATCACATCCCTAGTCATGCCCTATAGGTCGCATGAGACTTTTGTACTTTCTCTCAATGGGGTTTAGATCTTGTCAGAGAGATTAACCCTAATTCTTCCCAAAGTCACCAATGGATCATCATTACAACCGAATATTACACTAAATGGGTAGAATTCATCCCTCTCACTTCTACAAAAGCTGATAAAATTTGTGAATTCATCAACCATCACATCATTTTTCTCTTTGGTTTTCCTCACCGCCTCATTACTGACAATGGATAACAATTAAAAAAAAACCCTATGGAAACTCTGTGACGCCTTTGGCATTCAACTCATTTTTCTTCACCTTATTATCCTAAAACAAATGGCCAATCCGAATCAACCAACAAAACCATAAACAAAATTCTTATGAAAGTGGTTGACGATACTAGTAAGGATTGGCACACACACATTCCTTTTTCCTTATGAGCTTATCACACTAGCATTTGCACCTGAAACATTGCCACACATTTCTATTTGGACTACGGTACAAAATTTTTCTTGCCTCTCGAATTCCAAATTCCATCTCTTCCTATCTCACTCAAAGATATACTCAATGATGACAATTTTTTCTAAGAATGTTTAGTGCAACTTTAGTTATTAGATGAGCGTCATCTAACCACTCTCGATCACCTTCAAATATACCAAAAATGTATCAAACATGCCTATGAAAAATGTGTCCATGAATGAACCTTCAAGGTTGGTGACCTTGTCCTAAAGGAAAATCAACATGTAAAAAAGTAGAGAAAAGTAAATGGGGCAAATTTGCTCCTAATTGGCTTGGATCCTATATCGTTACTCATGCCTATAGATCGGGTGCTTATCATTTATCTTCCTTGAAGGTAAACCTGAACCTAAGCCCCTCAATGCCTTGCATCTTTGACCATTATATTGTTGAATCAAGTACTATATCACCTTTTTTCTATTACAAACTCATCCCTTGAGTACCCATTCCTTTTCTCTACCTCTTTTAAGGACTAATGACTAAACAAGAATTGTGTGATTATCCGTCACCTTTCAACCTTATCTTAAATATGAGTACCATGGTGCTACTCATGGCATGATTCTCATGGATAATTTTCATTATTTTTAGGATGGAATCTCATGGTAGTTCGAAACTTAAAACCTCTCTTGCATAGTTAAAATTTGTGTACTATGGTTTTTCCTTCACAAAAGAAGCCTATACTCTTCTATAGTCTTGTCCATGACCTAAAAATCAATGAAATTCAAAAGTAAAATGGGATTCAACTCCTTGAGTCAAAATTATTATAAATAGATGATTCCCTCAAAAGGACATCTACCTCTCTATCTTTTTTATATAAATAGACTGCTCCCTCGAAGGAGAACTATAAAATTTATCCCTATTATACATAGTCTATTGAAAAATAAGAGTATTTATGTACAAATAAAAATAAAATATTCTTAAGTTTCCCGCATTGATCAACTTCATGAAGACCTCAAGGAGTCATTTTATTCATCCCACATTGACATCCCACATCGACTAGTCTATTAAAAAGCAAAATCAAAAAGAAAAATATAACCTTTTTGTCATGGACTTGCCTATTTGGGTTTTGGGTATCTTGCAGAAGAGGCATGTTGTCTCACAACAAGGTTACGCTAAACAACCCACTTCACCTCATCTTTTTTCTTTCTAATCTTCTACCTACTCAAGGGATGTGCCAAAAATTTGACATTTCATGGTCATGTAATTTCCTTCACCCTTAGAATAGTCAATCATGCAACGCCTTTAGGGTCTTAAGTTCATAAACCAATATTTGGTATGATAGACTCATAATGGTTCTTACCAATTCTACCTCTTTTACCATTTACCTATTTTATTTCTTATTGATTCTACTACACAAGACTAGACCTTTGACACCTACATTATGGAATTTCTTCTCTTTTAACCATTCCTACACCTGACTCCACCATGCCTATTTCAACCTCAACTCAATCATGCCTAAACAACCTAGAATCCACCATGCCTATTAAACCTAAACTCAATCATGCCTATTCAACCTAAACTCCATCATGCCTAAATGACCTACACTCAACCATGCATATTCACCCTAGACTCAATAATGCCTAAAAAACCTAGACTTTACCATACATATTCAATATAAACTGAACCATGTATATTCAACCTAAAATCCATCATACTTAAATGACCTACACTCAATCATGCATATTAAACCGAAACTCAACCATGCATATTCAATGTAAACTCAGCCATGCCTATTCAACCTAAATTCCATCATGCCTAAATGACCTACACTCAACCATGCCTATTCAACCTAGACTCAATCATGACTAAACGACTTGGACTCCACCATACCTATTCAACCTAAACTCAACTATGCCTATTCAACCTAAACTCTATCATGCCTAAATGACCTACACTCAACCATGCCTATTCAACCTAGACTCAATCATGCCTATTCAACCTAAACTCAACCATGCCTATTCAATGTAAACTCAACCATGCCTATTCAACCTAAACTCTGTCATTCTTAAAACCTAATGACCCATTCATCTACCTCATCATATTCTTCCATAGATTATAGGAGAACCACATCGGCCTGAGGCCCCTATTTTCCAGAGCTATGTAGGTAGAAATCCGAGGGAATCACTCCCTTGGAGGTTAGCTTGGCCACTTTTACCCCTAACCATTTTCCCCCTTTTACATTCATATTCTAACCTAGTTAATTTTTCCATTTACACAATAACTAGGAAATTAATATATTAAAAAAACATACATTGTTTCATCATACCTACCATTTTATAACCTCAACCATATTCTACTTGAATCATTTAACATTTCCATGATATAAATTACTTTAAAATTTAACCACAACATATATACAACACATCATTTCCATAAAATCAGTAACTTGTACATTTTTGACTCAACCATGCCTATACCTGACTCAACCATGCCTACACCTAACTCCATCATGCCTATACCTAACTCAACCATGCCTACACCTGAATCACCATTCCTATATGACCTCGACTCAACAATGCCTAACTCACCTAGTTTCCATAATAAGAAATAACAATGGAAATGAAAACTAATACATAGCCAGTCCAATAATCATCATCAACTATACAAAAGGGAATGTATGTGTATCAATGCATATGTACACAGGATAAATAATAAATGTGTCTCAAAAAATCTCATATAAAATCTCGTAATATTTGGCACATAGGATGGTATATCAAATCAAAATCAGTATCATCTATCCACTAGTCTCACCCAAAAATGGGGCCCTATCCTCCAATATCACATGTCTCCTCTCACCCTGTCAACCACCCTACCAACATCTCTCCACCATTTACTAGTCCCTATCCGCCCACCATATCCTCATCCTTTCCCTTCATTAGGCCTAGTTTTGAGAGCTAGTAACCTCACCCTGAACCTGTCTCTGGGGCTGATGACCCCCTGTGCTACCTAAGCTATGAGTACTAGATTTGGTCCTCTCATAGGCTTACTATTGTGCCTTTGTACTTTGTATATGATGGAACATCAATACCTATTACGGTCGATGATCCTGTAATAGCGGGCCTGTTCGGGAATCCCTTAACCTCTCCATCGATACAGTCGAGGGTGGCTCTATCGGCCTAGCTGCAACCCGTGAACCCCACCCTAATAACAATGGCCTCTGCCCCTATACCAGTGGCCCCTGTCCTCCTATCTATACCATGAGACCCTATCCTAGTGCTTGTTCCTGTATAATAGGACCATGTCCCAAGATTTGTCCTAGTTCCATTATAGGTTCTATATGGCTACCTTTTCTTGAAGTGTGGTAACCTGTGCCTAAGCTGCTATGAGATGACCCTATAAAATTGTGACTTATGCATACAGGGCCACTACCTATGCTTTATCCTATGCATGTGCCTATTTAGGAGCTTGAGCCTATTCATGTGCCAGCTGAACCTATAAAGTAGTCACCTTCCCTATCAAGGTGGCTATTGTGCCTGTTAATGTTAATTGCACCCCTAAAATAGTCACATTTCCTTATAGTAAATCTCTTTGCACCATAACTATAGCTAAATTTGGATTTCTTGGCTATAGTGGTGTTTCCTATAGCTAGGCTTCCCACCAGCATCTATACCCATCAGACACACCTGCATCGTCTTTCCACCTATCAACCACCTACTCCTCCTACCTGTAGGATCTGTTTGTATGTGGCGAGATAATGGTCTCTCCACATTGTCTCTCATGTACTAAGGGAATGGTGATGGCACATCCTATTGTAGTTCAAAATGGCATTAGACTCTATCCACCGTAATTATCTTGTGCTCACTAGGAATGCCTTCACTTATCCACCTCAAAATTGGTAGCCCTCTATAACTCCTATGTCATCCCTCTAAATGCTAGAAAATAAACATAGTTCTGTCATACTATGTCTATGGCGTACAGGCCCTCGAGCTGACATCTATAGTATAATACATCATGTTTTTCCTCCTCCACTCATGGATGACCACCAACTACTACCCATCTCTTGTATCACGCCTCTTTCCACCATAATTCAAACCTACTACCGAAAGTCCCTGTGGCTATGCAATCACTATGTGTTGATATGCCCAATAGTGTAATAGGAATGTACAACATATGTTGTACCATCACATCCTCTGATAGCCCCATATCTCCCTATATAGTTGAACTAGATATGGTGGTGCCCACACAAAAGGAACCCAATTCTCCACCATATCTTGTTGAAATATCATCAATCCCCTAGGGAATTAGCCACCCTCTGAGTCATAGAGTGCATAACACCCCACTTGCTACCATCATCAATACTGTCAATCGAGTCTCCTATGGGTGTGAAGCATACATCACTCCATAAACAAGACGGACACCTCTCCAAATACTGTAATCATTGACTCATATGCCTCGTATGATGACACAAAATACACAGGATCTATAATAATTTGTAGTCGTAGAATCCTATATACATCCTCTAGTGTGATCATCATCTCACCGGTGGGTAGATGGAATGTGTTGGTCGATGCATCCCATCTGTCGATGAGAGTGAACCATGAGATTGTGATTCATTGTTGGATCCTCCTATACCACCTAATACAAACCAATCCAACATCTTACATGTGCCTCCACTCATCCTCAGTGACGTTGGGTCACATCTCCCCTAATAATGGTGGGACCCTATCCCGCATCGTCAATTGATGTCATGCCTACATCCATGAAATTCAACAATGTTAGGTACTTACCTACTTTACTCATTTCTTCATCCTTACCCATCCCACACTCACATATCTCTACTTACCTAACTATTTCACTAACTTACCATCCATTTTATCTCACCTAAAAAAATCCACATGTTATTTTTTAAACACTTCCTCTTAATTTAACTACCTATTTATCTCTTTTTAACTATACCACTTCCCATATCTCTTAATTTAAATACCTATTTATTTTTTATAATTTCCCCTTTTCTAACCTAGGTCACTTTTCACAGTGACCGACATCAATTTCCTTAAACTGAAACTAGTCACTCTAACTGGTATCGGTCTCCTATCTAACCACTGACACCGGTATGCCAGACTGATGTCAGTTGACACCAAACCGGCATCCGTATTTTGTTGGCCCTAAGGCCGAACCCCATTCCCAAAATTTTGGAATTTTTAAAAAAAAAAAAAATCTAAATTCTACCCCAATCCCACCTAAACCCCACCCTAATTCCTTTTCCCACCTATTTAACCTACATTTCACCCTCCCAGTACCCAATTTCATTCATTTTTATCCACATTTCAAATTTTTAATCCCCGCCCCATTTTTTAATTTTATCCTTATTTTTAATTGAAAATAAGATGTAAAGGATTGATGCCTACCTCCACACATTGCCTCCTCCTCGCTGACACCTCTGGTCTCTGCACTGGTGGACCTCCAACACCTCCTCATGCTGTTGTCATGCCTCTAATCGAGCTCTCGGTCCTCTAGCCAATCAAATCACTCTGAATGATCTTGTGGACCTGTCTACCTAGCTCCTCTAGCCACTCAAATGCCTCCAACTCATCCAGGTATAGTACCATGTCCTTTTCTCCATGGAAAATGCACAAAAATGCTTTTCTCTGTTGTTTTCTAGTAGTGAAAAGGTTACAATGAATTCATAATATGTGGATTTTTAATTTTTACCCTACCCCAACCTAACCAACATTGGTCATGTGCCCTAACTCACAGTGGTCAGTTTCCCTTGACCGCCGTCGGTTTTCCATAACCGATATTGGTTAGCCTAGTTGAATTCATTGCACTATTTCTCACCATATATGATTTCCTGAAACCCTTTTCGCCTTACCCAACTTTGACCCCAGCCTTGGAACTTAACCTAATGACCTTATTAGCTAACACCCAACTTCATAATCAGTTGGGGCATTTTTTTCCCCTAATGTGGCCTTACCTACAGCCTTTCCTAAATTACCCAACCTAGCCCCACCCATTGTGACACTCAAATTTTCTTACTCGTTATACCTTGCGATGATGATACTCATGTTGTTCATCCTAATGACCTTACCTTTCCTAATGTCATGATTTTTATCCCGACCATACCTTTGTTCCCTAGAAAAACCTATTTCTCATTCTTGAACCTTTCCTAGTTGTTTTTTAGGACCGTATCCTATACCTTGATACCTAAACCACTTTAACCTTGTTTGGATAAATATATTGACATTTGATAATGTAGATTTTGTAATCTCTTCAACCTAGTACCTTATCACAATCTATATGTGTGTGTGTGCGTTAGAATGCCACTACCTATTACTTGAACCACAATCAACCTTACCTACAACCCACCTACCCTTTTTTTCATCACTTACCTATTAATAAAACCACTCACCACCTCTTTTTAACACCTCATTAGTTCCAGGTTTAAGGGGGATCACCTCCACCAATACTTGGGGTAGCCTAACCTTCACTCATACTTGGCGCATTAACTTCCTATTTTTTCAGTGTCGCTTATCAATACAAGCTACACGATAAAAAGGGACAAATGTAGAAACCAAATTCTGGTCACACTCCCTTTGGTCCCCTTAAATTAATTAACATAATGCATTTAACCAACCATGACCCCTTTACCCCATATTAATATTCATCTTCACATTCTTAATTAATGTAATTATATTAATCAAGTTGATTTAATCCTCACACCTATACCTCATCATGAAACCTCACCCTTGAAACATTGGAGGTGCATTTAACTCACACCTGATCGAGTCATCACCCTCGGCACCAGTCATCACCCTCAATCTTTGAGTCATCACTCCCAATGCTGAGTCACTAACTTCACCTAACTAACTAATACTTCTTCCAAAACCAAACTGGACTTCTTCTCTAATCTTCCTACCTTCTCTCACGTGAAATCCACTTCCCTAAGTGGACCCAACAAGGAAAGCATGCCAAAAACCGGGAAGATTGTCCATTTTCTAGTAAATAGGACTATTTTAACCCAACCATGTCAGTTTATCCTCGGCCGACGTTGGTCACTTAAACCACCATCAGTTCCTTTATATATAATTTTATAACCCTTTACCCGGGTTGGTCATTCAATTTTTGGAATTCTATTGCAATCAAGTGTGAGTCTCAAATCCATTCCTGCATCAAAACAAAACTACACACCACCAAAGTGTAGCACGTGTAATAGATTCTCTTCTAGAGCATTGGAGTATCTATGGGAACACACATGTTGTAATGTCGTGGCATGAACCCAGCCACCACCTCGTTGATTAATCACCAGCCACCTTCATTCATGAGATATTCATAGCAACAAGTAAGTCACGTGATTTTCATCATCTATGCTTACTTTATTGTATATATTTACTCCTTTAAGTATTTCCATTTCTGTTGTTACCCAGATATCTACATCTTCCCACCAATCCACCAATCCAACCATTTCAAGCCTTTCCACCTTTCTTATCCTCTTCCTCTACATTCCTAAGTCTTTTCAGTTATATTATAAGCCTAACCACACCTTCCTCACTCTCTATGTAATCACAGAGAGGATGAAATTCCATTTTTCTTATTGTATCACCCATTGCCCCTACCAATGTCAGTTTACCCTACATCCCTTCTTCGGTCATCCGACTAATATTATTCTTTGTGTTATTTTACACCCTCTGACCAACAAGCCTTCCATTCAACCAAAACCAACCCAAACCTTCACCAGACCTCTGTTAGACCAGTAAAACCCATAACATCCTACCAAACCTCCGAGATCTTATCATAACTTTGCATGTTAGATTAGATTTACTTATTGTATTAGCACGAGATACCTAAATCGTACAAATACAATATGATTTACTTATTTCACGGTATTTTTGCATTAAATTATATTTGAAAGTGGATTGATAGCCTTCTAGGAAGTAACTCACTTCCCGATCTAACAATCACTTGGCATCCACTAACCTATATCATTAATGTTATTTCATGGTCTTGTTGTGTTTATTACAATTCGTTCCTCATAGCCAAAGGTAATATCTCCACAAACATCTTGGATACAAAGTCAATAACATGTGCATTCTCCCTTCTGCCTTCATTCCATAGGTATTCCACCTATCCTATCACCTTATCTATTTTACGCAAACTATACTGTGAAATAGGGATATGGAATCACGGATTCCAAACAAGTATAAATGGTCCAAGTTGGTCAACCTTTTAAACTGACCGAAGGAACAATTCAAAACCACCAAAGCGTAGAACATTCACTCCTCTTAATGAGTCTTTTTCTGAAATATTGAAATAATTGGATGCAATCTACTTGGTGACTTATAAAAGAGTTTGCGAGAATCGTATCAAAAATCGTGCATCACGATGAAGTTGCACTCTAGTGGAATCATAATGGCTATAGCATAATCATAAGGAATAATTGATCAATCAAAAGAAGAAGTTGCATAACAGAACAAACCTTGCACATGTAGAGAAAGACAACAGAGTGTCTTGGCATACTCATAAATCAGAAATGAAAGGGTACATATAGGGTGCTGAGTGACTTTAGTGCATGAAACACAAGAAACCCTAAACCTAACCCTATACCTAACCCATGTGAGATGAACCTCCATATGTGAGTGGAGGACACATAGGATCCCACACACCAACGCCCCCTTCATTCAATTTGGGGTAAGGGCTATGATGAGTTAGACAAAATAAGAAGACACTCCTAAACAACTAAGAAAGACGCGTCAATGGGGCTCGGAAACTAAAGGCCTAATAAGGTGCCCATATACAAACATCTTCCCAGAAAAAGAACAAATGGGTCTTGACACAAAGCTTGATGAGGTACCCATGCACAAAAACAAGTGCCAAGTAGTGAAGGAAAACCCAAGGGGAAAACATCACCATAAGAGAAAAAAACACTCTCTAACCTAAAAAGATGCCAAAGATGGGTCCTGGCCATAGACTAGCCTTAAAAGGTACCCATGTACAAAGGGTAAATCTATCCGAAAGATGATGAAGAGAGAATAAGAGGGAGACGAGAGGGATGTAGAAGATGTCACGGACAAATCTAAACTCTGCAACTCTAGTAAATCTCCCGAGAAGAATGTCAATCCACGATATCCTCTACCTCTAGACTGAAGAAGAGCCACCCACACCGAACTATGTGCCTACCCTTAGGAAGGAAATAAATGATGTTTTGGAAGTCTGTCCACTTCGCGAAGGAAACCAAAGGCAACAACATGAATAAATCTAAGTCTGGGCCACTAAATTGTGACATAGGTCTAGCAAGTGAGTGCAAAGGAACCAATGTCGAGTAAAGCTGCCGAGTGAAGGTTAAACACTTGTAGAAATGATGTCCAACTAATGTGAAGGAAACAAAACATCCCCCACAATAGAAAATGGATCCACAAGTAAAGGTGGATCAATGAAGGTTTTGAAAAGTGGAAGTGATAAGAGTCCAAGAAGGGGAACTCCCAACAACGGAGATGATGAACTCCTCTAGAAATATATGTAGATGGATGAGGAACCTGTAGTACATCACAAATGCATTCTGTGAAAAGATGACTAAGGTTAGGAAGATACTCATCCCAATGAGGGGGCTCAAGAAATAGAAGAGTGATGTTAGATAGGTATGAGTCATCCAATGAAGGTAGAGGAGTGAAAGGAGCCTCACATATTGAAGGTGGAAAAGAGGTTGGTGTGATGATTGTATGATAATGTATAGGAGACTACTCAATATCTGATGAGATGTGGGATGTTTCAACACTCTATGGAATAGTGAGAGAAGGGAGAGAAGATTCCTCTGTATTACTCTCGACATCAAAAAAAGAACCAAGAAATTCCATGTCATTGGAACTGTCATCACAAAAAGAAATAGAGGAGACAACTTAATCAAAAACAACAACGGTGGAAATATGTGAAGGGTCTCCATAGAGGGAATGAAGAATGCACTAGAAACGGTGGGGTGGATCTGAGTCTACCACATGAACCCATTGACATGTGGAGACATATATCATCAAGTGACCAACAACATGGTCGCAAGTGTTGAAAATCATTCAGACAATAATGATCAGTGGGTGCAGGAACTGGCCCAAGTAAGAAGTGTGAAAGACCCTCGTAGGTGAAGTAATGTTCCATAGAAGCACGCCAAATTGAATAGTTCTCTCTCCCAGTAAGTGGCGAGGCAGTAAGGTGATCCTACAATGCTCAAGTTTGGAAAGAGCACCCTCCATGATGCGGAATCAAAAAAGTGCAAGATGCACAAATACAAGATGTCTGACTTAGCAGATAATGTGTCTGCATGTAATACAACACCAGAAAATATAGAAACCCCCCTTCTTTCAAAACTTTATAGTTGAGTGCGTTGGATACAATTGGGTCTGAACATGTGTCTTGAAATAGTTGGTAACTCTTCTTGCAATCAACATAATAATGTGCAAGAGAGAGACCATAAATAAGTTTCATAGAGTGCATCAAATAGACACCGTAAATAAGCACAACTTGCAAAAAACATGGAAAGGGGAGAAATCAAATCCTAGTTGTGAGAAAAAGTGTCTCACATCGTAATGGATACCCCCTTGTTACAAACTACGTGGTGGATGTGCTCACTAATCGCAAGAAATAATAAGGGTAAAATACAAGTTTTAGATGAACTCAAGATGAGTTCGAAAGATCTTCAAAATGTCAAAAAAGCACGCGGAAGAAAAATAGGTGCTCAGAGTGTTACTGCACAATTGAGTGCATGATTAGTAAAAAAATTGACAATAACACCTAAAAAATTATCGTTATGAAACGTCCAATTTAGCTAATTTTAAAGTTATTGGAATTTTAAAAAAAAATGACAATAAGGGTTAATTTAAAAGACAATTTTAGTTATCTAATAGTAAATGAGATTCATAATTAATAGGAATAGATTTAATATAATTAAATCTAATTAATTATGAAAACTAATTAAGATCTAATACAAATTAAATCCTAATTAATATTTGATTTGATTTAAATAAATATAAAAATTTGAAAACTTAAGATCTATTAAATCTAATTAAGATCTAATTAAGATCTATTAATAGAACTAGATTTCAAAAATTTTACTGTTAAAAATAATGAATTTTACCAACCTTACCAAAAAACACTAACCAAACTTACCACACTTACCAAAAACACGGGGCTCGGTGAATCCATTTAAGGATATCCCGAGTTGGGCATGGTGAAAACAGAAGCTCAAAGAGGATACGGTCTGGAGAGCCCACATCGCACGTCACAAGAAAAGAAGACCAAAATTTGTGGAGGTAGGTTTAGCGAGCTTTGTGGAGGCGGTTCAGTGAGCTTTGTTGTGGCGGTGGAGAGTGTTGTTGGGCGGCGGTGGAGAGCTCGGGGAGAGGATCTCGGTGTGAGAGAAACTCACCGCCATGATAGACCACGAGGAGGGAAGAGCACATAGACCATGATAGGGTAGAGACTTACGTGTTGGACACACCAAGCCAAAATGTAGAAATGAGCATAGAGTTGGTCATGGAACATGCAGAGAATCCAATGCAATGAGAATCCAATGTGGGCGAGCACTCGTGTAAACAGAAATGCAACCAGAGGTCTGGAGGAGATGGCTCCAACAAGACACAAAGCCAAGGGAGTTTGGAAGAGGCCTGGAATGGCCGAGCAAAGAAGTTCACATGGGTAGGCTCGAACCCAAACATATAGTTACCACACAACCAGTCGGGTTGAAAAAACAATCTCACCAACATAAGCACAACCAAAACCAATGCAACCACCAATCAATGAGTTAAACACCGGTATGCACAATAATGAAAGTGTTTGCAGAGCTCATGTTTGGAGTTGTAGCTCATAGGGAGGTGTAGAAGGAGATCAATGGTGAGTTGAGATCTGAGGATGTAGCTCGGTGGAGGGAGCCAAGAAAAAACACCTCTTCAACCTGATTTTTGAAACCGTATTCTGCAAAAACATGCAAAAAACACATAGCAGACCAAAAAAATAGAGATCTACAAAATATTTCTAGTTTAATAGAAAAACTTTAAAAACTAGAAAATAACCTCTATTTTTAGTTGATCTGCTAGATTTAGCTACATCTAGCTAAATGTAGCTACAAAACCCTTGAAAAACTCAAGGAGATCTACACATGCACGAAGAACACAGAAAAACTAAAAAACTTTCCAAGAGAAACTTGTTAAGAACGTTAGCAATGAAATTCCAAAATTTAATGATCGAAAAATTACATGAGGAGTAAAAAAATGAAACCAAGAGTAATCACAACTCAAATGACAGATGCACGTTTACCCAATATCAACTCTGATACCATGAAATATTTTGCGACAATCGTATCAAAAATTGTGCATCACGATGAAGTTGCACTCTAGTGGAATCATAATGGCTCCAGCATAATCGCAAGGAAGAATTGATAAATCAAAGGAAGAATTTGCATAACGGAAAAAATCTTGCACATTTAGAGAAAGAAATGGAGGGTACATATAGGGTGTTGAGTAACCCTATTGCATGAAACACAAGAAACCTTAAACCTAACCCATGTGAGATGACCCTCCATATGTGAGTGGAGGACACATAGGATCCCACACACCAACAAATTATCCTACAATGTAACCTTTTGATGAAAATCCTCCTAAACCATCATGGTATAAAGAGCATGAATATTATGATTTTCATCATGTAAAGGGATACAAGACAAACAAGTGCCTAAGACTTTTCCACTACATCCAAGATCTCATTGACAACGGAGAGATAGAAGTTGACACACCAGAGAGAAATCAAACACTAAACGAAAAGATAGGGATATTCAAATAACCATTCCCTAACCATGGTAAACCAAATGATAAAAATTTGGATCAAGGAGAGTCATCCCAAAGCTACAAAGTTATAAACTATCTATACACCAAAAGTTACAATAATCATTATGAATCACTCATTGGATGTGTCCACTATTCTAATGTACATGTGAATACCATTAGGATCAAGGGAAAGGATTGCATTTCTATAAAAAGTCACCCTTGTCTCATGATGTCAGTTTCCTCTCCATCTACCCCTCAGGATGGTCAATACAACATCTTAAAACAACTTGAGAAGATATCTACCAAGCTTTCAATCTTAGATCTTCTTAAAGTATCAATTGTACATAAAGACATCCTATACAAAAATCTCCAAGGGTCAGGAGTGCTAATGGAAGTATACCCTTCACATTTACAAGCCACGGTGGAAAACATTGCATTAATTGAACACATATTATTTAACCACAAAGAAATCCCCAATGAAGATCACACCCATAATCTTCACCTATATATAGAGGTATTTGTTACCCGCCAGAAGATAAAACGGGTGTTTGTGGACAACATATCGGGATTGAATATATGCACATTGAAATTAATCAAAATAGGACACACAAAGGAAGATCTAGAGTCCCATTTCATTACCATAATGATTTACAACAATGTAGAGAGGGAGTTAGCTGGAAAAATTACATTTCTAATGAAAGTAGGACCAAGTCACAATACCAAGTTTCACATTTTAGACTTGGAAATTCCATATAATATGCTTCTTAGCCACCCATGGATTCATGCCATGCAAGCCATACCATCAACATTCCATTAGTGGATCAAGTTAAAACATGAGGGAAACACTATTACAATACAAGGAGATCCAAAACCCTTCGCTCACTGCATAACTCTCAATAGCTCTACGCATAAGGGTACATATACATTTCCTTCCACTTGATATAGTTGTTCCCCTTCAATCAGAAGCTATTGAATCACAAGTTGATTCAAAATCCCTCAACACTTGTGCTCGAGAGGCTTCTACATCTACTTCTCCCTTCAATTCATGGGAGATGAAAATTATGGAATATGGTTTTGGAGAATACAATGTGCTATAAGATCTCTTGGTTTCAGACCTATCTTTATCACCAAAAACAAGAGGAAGGCCCAATTATCGCTTCAAACGGCCTAGAGATGAATGAACTATCGGAAATTATTACATGGGGATTACTTGTAGAAGAGAAATTGCTTGACCCACCTACAACTTGGGTCCTAAAGGAAACTCACCCTACGCGCTATAAAATCCCTAATATGAGAATTCTAGTAGAATGATGTATTTTATGGGCTATAAAGGCCTAGGATGTGGAAAATAAAAACAAGGACCAAGGGAGCTAGTCCCACTTCCACATTTCAAAACAGAGCACCATGGTATTGTCATTCAGCCATATGGAGCCCACCCCAATGATTAATACACTACATGTTCTGAGTGCGAGGATAGCTATAATTATTTAGACAGTGACACAGACTCTCACCGTCACCAATATGAGGTTATTTCCTCCACAAACCTTTTCATGGATACCGATGTCCTTACGCTAATCCCCACTAAACCTAAAATTGACCTTATCTACCCTTCCCTTTTCGATTGGGACCAATAACATCATGTGCCATTGGACCTCTTTGAGAATGATGAGGTTATCGTAGAATTCATGGGCATAAGAGACACAATTCCAATTGGAGATCATAAGAAAGGTTTTTACATTGAATTAGATATGTGTGCATATTTTGGAGATGAATATGAGCTTTATGGTCAACAAATCTTAAGAAAAATTGAGTGAAAATTTTCCAAAGAAAATCCTTGGCAAAAGAAAAAGTCACAGTGAAAACCTCTTTGAGGTGTTGGCTGACAAACAAGTAGAAAAATCAATGGACAAGAAAAGTGACCATGCCAAGGGTGAAAATATCATAGAGACTCCTTTGGAAGAATATAATAATCTTCCTCTTGATCCTACACATATTGAGGATATGTCAAAATGATGGTAGAAGAAACCATTGATGTGAGTATTGGAACAGAAGAAGACCCAAGATAGTCAAGTTGGGAGCTTCGCTCTCAACACAAAAATAAAAGACATTCACCTTACTTCTCAAAGAATTCATGGATATATTTTCATGGTCTTATAAGGATATTTTGGGCTTGGATCCCACTTTGTAGTACACAACTTAGTCATGCACGTAGACATAAAGCCCATCAAACAACAACTAAGGAAAATGCATCCATGGGTGGCTATCTTTTTAAAGAAGAGTTAAAAATATTGCTAGCAGCAGGGTTCATTAGACCTATTGACTACTTGGAATGGATATCGAATGTGGTATTAGTAAAAAGAAACCCATCGAATCAGAATTTGCACAAATTTTAGAGACATCAACAAGGAATTTCCAAAAGATGATTTCCCCTTGCCCAATATTGACATGATTGTTGATTCAACTACGGGATATTAAATTATATCTCTTATGGATGGATTTTCTAGATATAATCAAATCAAGATAGTGGAATAAGATCAACATAAGATGGCCTTCACAACCCCTTGGGGAATGTTCTGCTATTGGGTAAATCCCTTCGGCCTCAAAAACATCGGTGTAACCTATCAAAGGAAATGATAGTAATATTCCATGATATGTTGAATGACATCATGGAGGACTATGTAGATGATATCCTCATAAAATCAGAGACAAGAGAAGACCACCCTGAAGTTTTACACCCATCTTTGAATGTCTGCGGGAATATAAGTTTAGGTTTAATCCAAATAAATGTGTGTTTGGAGTATTATCAGGGGAGTTACTAGGATTCATTGTATAAAGGAGAGGGATTGAGGTGGACCCAACCAAAGTCACTGCAATAACTAAAATTCCTCCTCCCAAGAATATCAAATAGCTTCATAGCCTACAAGGAAAAATACAAGCCATCCACCACTTCATATCACACCTTGTTGATAAGTTCCATTCCTGTACTTTTATTCTTAAGAAGGATGTTGATTTTATTTGGGTACCAGAGAAATAGAAAGCCTTCGCCTTTCTTAATTAATACTCGGCCAATCCTCCTATCCTCATACCTCCAACCCTTGGTGATCCACTTTTTCTATACATATCTACTACCCAATTTTTATTAGCACTTTTCTTGCACAATATGACCTGAGCCAAAAAGAGAAAGTCATGTACTACCTTAGCCATACCTTGATTTCCTATGATCTCAACTATCCAAAAATTGAAAAATCTTGTTTGGATGTCATTTTTACCTTTCAAAACTTCATCATTACCTATTGAATAATAAAACCAAGCTTATATCTAAAGTTGACCCAATCAAGTACCTATTGTCAAAGCCCACCCTTACGGGTAGAATGGCTAATTGGATCATTCTGCTCAGTGAATTTTACATTGAATATGTACACTAGAAGTCAGTTAAAGAACAAGTGCTTTTCAAAAAATTAGTAGAAGCACCCTTACCTGGAGTAGAACCTGTAAGTCTGGAGCTGTCAGATGCATCACTGATGTATATTGAGGAATGTTTCATGTGGCAGGTCCACTTTGTGAATATTTCACATTCCATGGTTCAGGTAGGTGTATTACTAATCACTCCTTCGGAGATCCTATCCCACAAGCTTTCCGTCATGGATTTCCTTGTATAAACAACATAGTAGAATACAAATCACTCATTGTTGGGATGGAGCTATAAATCAAATGGAATATCCACCATATCAAGGACATTGGTGAGTCACAATTGATTATCAAACAATTCAATGATGAGTACAAGGTTAAGGATGATAAACTCATCCCATATAAAAAGTTGGTGGAAACCTTGAAAGAATAATTTGTGCACATCACCTTTTAATAAATTCCAAGAGCAAATAATATATCTGTATATGCAATGGAGATAGTAGGTTCTATGCTTACGATCCTACGAGAAAGCAATGATATGCCATTCTTCATTGAGAATTTATGTCATCTTCTTTATGACATACCATAATCTTGTTTGGTATGTGAAGTTTGTTGGTCCCTACTCCCATGGTATGCACCTATCTATGACTATCTTAAAAGTGGTACCTTTCCTACTAACATTTACCGATCCAAAAAAAATCCTTATCCTCCAAATAACCCGTTACACCCTCCTAGAGGTACACTCTACCGTCAAGGCTATGATGGGAATCTATTGCATTGTCTAGATGTAACAGAGTTAGTCCAAGCGATCAAGGAGGTACATGAAGGTGTGTGTGGTGCCCATACAAATAAAATGGTCCTAGAAAAGAATTTGTTATGGGTAGGCTACTACTGGCCTACTATGGAGACAAATTTCTACAACCATGTGAGGAAATGTGTTCTATGTCGAAGTATGAAAATTTCATCCATGTACCATTGCAGCCTTTACATCCAATAACAACACCATGGCCATTTTACAAATGGGGATTGGATTTAATAGGGAAGCTCACCCCTACCTCATCTAATGGTCATACCCACATCATCACGGCCACAAAATATTTCACTAAGTGGGTGGAGGCTGTTCCATTAACCTACGTTACAAGTTCTCAGATATCAAAGTTTATCATGAATCACCTCATTTATCAGTATGGAATCCCTACTGCCATTGTTACTGATAATGGAAAATTGTTTAACAACAATATAATGAAATACCTTCATCATCAATTTAAAATAATATTAAAGTGGTCCATGCCATATTACCCTCAAGTTAATGGTAAAGTTGAAGCCACTAACAAAACACAGGTTTGTATCATGGAAAAGATGGTGAGTAAGATAGGTCATAATAGGAATTTGTAAATTCATCCATCCCTCTAGGATTATAGGACTTACATTCGCACTCTTATTTTTGTGACACACTACTCCCTAGTTTTTAGAATATAATCTATCATCCCATTGGAAATAGAGATTCCTTCCCTAAGGATATCTCTTAGGGATTATCTGGACAAAGATGAGGATTACAGAGTGGTCAGGCTGGCAGAGTTAGAACTCCTAGATGAAAAACACATCCATGCCCTTAACCATCTCAAGGTATATCAAAACAGAGTCTCCTGGAACTACAACAAAAGGATCATACATCATCAATTCAAGGTTTTAGATTTTGTCATGAAAGAGAATCAGTTTAACACAAGGGCAGAAAGAGAGAAGAAAGGAAAGTTTGAACCTCACTGGTTAAGACCTTATGTCATTGTGGTCAAATATGGGTCGGGAGAATACAAGCTTGATCATCCTAATGGAGATGAGATCCAGGAACCTATGAGTTCCATGCATCTCAAGTGTCTCTATGCTTGAACATGGCTCTTAAAATAAAAAAACAACCAAAAAGTTAAAAGGATCAAAATACAAAAAAATCAAAAAAGAGAAAAATATAAAATATAAAACAAGTCATCCATATGTGAAAACCACATAATTGTCACTTTGGATAGGTCCCTTAGTGAAAACTAGATTCTGGCACCTTGGGAGGGTTCTTTGTTCACAAGAATTTTGTATCTAGGGGGTACTTTTTCTTAGCTCTAGTGCTAGTTCCACCTACATCCGAGATTCCCTATGATCCTATCTTGTCAAGACCTGATTCAGCTATTTATCCTCTTGTAAATCAATGAAGGGATTGCCTTTTTATCTTCCACATCTAACGTTGGGGGCACCTTCACACTTTCACCTTACTATTTATAACACATGGCACCTACCCTTGTATATTCCCATCTAATGCTTGGGGGGCATCCACGTTTCTCGATTTCCATACATAGCTTTAGAAAACCACCCGGGAAATCGTAAAAACATTCAAATATGTTTAGAATCACCAAAACATCCAAATATGGTCAAAAATATATAAAAATTAGCAAAAGATCTAAAATCCCAAAACAATAGAAAAACAAAATACAAAGAAAATAGAAAATTGTTTCACAAAAATCTCAAAAAATAATGCAAAAATGCTTGAAAAATAGTGACACAAAAACATAGCTTCAGTTTGCTTGTGTTTATGCTTTGTCCTTGTTTCTTGTTTTGTTTGTTGGTTTGTGTACATTGTTGCTAGTATAGTTTTTACTTGTTTGTACATTTGTTAGTTGTTGATTTAACATACTTGCCTAAGATTGAATTTTTTTTTGGATAAATTAGATTCATTCTTATTTATCCATATGAAGTATGTTTTTACATGCTTTTCAATAGATATACATAATTGTGTTGCTTGATGTTGTTTAGCATGTTTATTTGGTAGATTTGATTAAATTTTGGTTGTGTTTTCTTGTTGAATGTACATAATTTTTGTTATCATATCATCATATCTCCATCTCTATCATCACATCTAACATCATCTATACATCATATATAAATAAAATGCTAAGTATACATCATACATGAATGCTAAGCTAATAATCACATATCGTATAATAAAATGGGGGAAAGAGGGATCTAAAATATCAAAATCTATCCCACCCACACCAATATCATCATATCATCCCGTACCCAACAAACCAAAATAAATTATCTCATGACCAAAACATATGATATCATCTAAGGATATATTGTAAATCTAACACATGTGATACATCGTCAAGGCGTGCATCATGATACATACAAATAACCATAATCATAAGATACATCATAACATGGTTGTATATAACTTCAAATGTCCATATATACATGTGTAAAATGTCTATCTCAAAAGGATATACATCATCGGTACAAAAGGGGCCATCAAGGGCACATAGGTCATAATAAAGCCTTTATCGAAGATGTACATCAACATGATACATCATATACATCGGTAAAAAATATTAAAGCCTACATAAGAGGCATATATCATAAGGTACATACAAATCTACAAATGCATAGGGGAATCACATCTGAATCAAACCCTCATGAGGACTATGTGGCCTACGTGCTAGGGGAGGAACCATAACCTATGTGCTACACTAGCCTGTCGTTGCCCTTGTGGCTTCTCAACTAATTTTCCTAATGTTGAAGGCCTCTATGAACTCATGAACTCATAGCTCGATCCCTCCTGGAGTGTTGCAACGACCTCATAATACAAAGAGCAGAAGTAGGAGGCTCTACCCTCAACTCAGCTTAAATCCATGTGCATGTTTGGTGTCACCACAACTCCATCTCGTATGTCAAAAGGATGATACCTTCATAATACAAACCTCAACGACCCACTACTCACTCACTCGTAGGAGGCTCTACCCTCAACTCGGAGTATATTCTTTTAGGGCCTCCGGATAAATAGAACCATAATTGAGATCATCTATCGTGTCGCCATCAAAATCTCCTCTTATAGACCCTGCTCTAGCTGGCATGTTCCCACTAATAATAGATATTTCCCCAAGCTTCCCTTAGACCGCATTGTGACTTGTTCCTACTACTAGGTAGTTAACATCTTCACCTGCCCTCCTCTTGACTATGAGGAGGACTATGTATTGACCCCGTGGCTTGGGTAATACATATTGTAGAGCTCACTTGCCTTGTCTCTCGTATCCTAGTTTAATAGGTTATCGATCTCCACCATCATGCCTTTGTCCATTAAATGTCCTCTTCATCACAACTCTACCTTCACCACCCATCTATCATCACCCTCATGAAGGGAATCTCTAGTGTGGCCTCACACCTACACGCACCATTTGGTATGGTTATATGTTAAACTCATACCATGTCAGGTCCATGTGTGGTCCTGGGTCCCCGATATGTCGTAATGGGGCCTAAACCTGCCATCTACTCAAATTTGGCCCTCACATCCAAATGTGGGGGCCCATGGTCCATCTCTCTTGCATCATGTATACCACATATCATGTCTGGGGAACACCCTAAATGGCACAAAACTACCAGCCCAATGAAAACTGAAAAACTCCCATGTCTTATCAATGAGTCTATAAAATGTGATCCACCATGATAATGAGATCGATCAAAATCTTTCCTTCTGATAATCGTATATTCATTTAGGGGCCTAGATATGTAGGATCATCAAAATGCATAATAATGATATCAGGTAGGTAATCCCTAGTCATAACTCAACCCATGAATGTCGGCTGTATATCGTGCTCATAGTTATAGGTCAAAAAATGGCACCCACAATATTCTATAATAATGAAGCGTCCAAATTTTTTGATGGTATGTGATCAAATGAAGGTCCAATAGATGTGGGATGCACCAATCCCCCAACAATATCTCTTGCCAATGTATAGGTCATGAATAATGCGTTGCAAATGACATCCTCAATGAGTAATAACCCACCATAAGAGCTATCAAATACCCTAGGATAGAAATGCAGCTGTAGGTAAACCGTCATACCTTGATGGTGTATATTTCCCTATGTCATCGCTCCATTGTGATCCATCCAAATTAGTTGTATAAATCAGAACCATAATCCAACGCGCTAGATCCTCAAGATAATGGCATCTCATGGGAATGTGTACCAATCTTGTTATGTCACAACCTATAATAGTACCTCCATGTCACGATGATCTCATTGAGGTAATCTTTCCTCTATCTCATCAGTCTGTCATGATCTCGGCCGAGGAAAGCTTTCCTCTATCTTATAATACGCCATATATGCCGCTCTCTAGTTTGCAGCGCTAGAAATCATCTCTGCAAAACATAACACGTGTTAGGTACTAACATTTCTTCTATTTTCTACCATATGATAATTTTCACTTTCTTCTATAAATCAATTCTTAGAAAAATTTCTACTTCTTCCTATCTTTTTATTTTTCATTGGGAAATTCTTCCCTTTTTAGCACCAGCATGCACCCATTTGGGCATGTGTGTGCCCCGTTTGGTGCATACACACATGGTGCGCATGTGTACCTTCTTTGGTGCTTACATGCACATCTTTATTTATGTGTGCCCTCTTCCTAACCATTTTTCCCTTGTACATGTGTGTGCATACTCTAGGAAACATGTGCACCATTTTGGCACGTGCGCATATGTGCATTTGTCTATCTCCCCTAAGGGCTTGCGCACACATTTTGGTACTTGCACGTATTCATTGGTAAAACATGGTATGTTTGCATATACATGCACACACTATTACGTGGTGCATGCGCCCTCAAGGATGCATGTGCCCCTGAGGTTGCGTACTTGCACCTTTCATAGGGCTAAAAAACATTTAATAAAGTAATAAATGCGCAAAATTACAAGAGCAAGGTTAAGCTACTCACAAAGGAGCCATCGTCTACATGTCGGACATACTCCCGAACATGGTCGATGTGTCTCCTACGGATCATGCTCTCACCATCATCCTCATCACTCTAAAAGGTCTCACGATAAATTTCGGTAGGGGCTCGTAACACATGAACTAATCGTAATGATTTATCCCTCTTGTGTGGGGTATATCTAGCCATTTTCACCTGTTGTGATGCCCTAGGGGCATGTTTTGACCACCATTCTCATTCTAACCTTTCTTCTATTCGTCGTGAATAATTATTTTTATTAAATGATTATTTTTTAATCTTCCTCTGTGTTGAGGCATTTCTTACCATTTAGCACTCACTAGGACAATTTTATTTTTAGGCGATATCACTTCTTCTACACACTCCAACGAATAATTTTTTTAAAAATAATTGTTTTATTAATTTTTCATTATGCTGGGGCAATACTTGCCACCTAGCACTTCTTTCTTCCCCATGGGAATTTCTTTCACTCCTAGGAGACTCTTTATGATTCTTCCGACTTCTTCTATACTAAAATCTAATAATCCAAACATATAAAAATCTAAAAATTAAAAAATCAATTAAAAATCAAAAATTAAAAATCAATTAAAAAATCCTAAGAATTGTAAAAAATTCCAAAATTTACAAAAATAGGTGAAAAAGCCCAAAACGGCTGAAACTCGTGTCTTGCACATGGTACTTCTCTCATATCTTGTTGGAATCTTCACGTGTTCATAAAACAAATGACTCACGGATCATCAGTTTTACAACCATCTATAAAGCTAGCATGCTTGCTTCATCGGTATTCTAGGGCACATTCAGTTTCCTGATACTATTTTTTTGCAAAATAAGGCTTTATCATTGGACCACTATGTCCTCCATCACTTTCCCTCACATATATATTTGCATGGGGCCTCATTTTTAACCATTTTCATCAATCACGAACATTTGGGATCTTCATCTTGATTACAAAAACATTTGTGCAACAATCTTGACCGTTGTTGGTTTAAGTATGTGTATTTGTACTTGTTTTCCTGTTAAATGAGATTTTTACTTCTCGTACTGCATTACATTTTGTGTCTTGCATTGATTTGGTTTTCAACATGGATAATTTCCTTGTATTATGGATTTTCATGTCATTTTACACTTTTTCGTATGCTTATATCTTTAATAAGGATCGATGACGTAGATATTTGTTTATATGATGACAATATGGTTGTTCAAATGCAATGGGTGAAGGCTCGTTCTTCTCTCTCTTTCTTCATATTTCTTCAATATAATTCTCCTCTTGACACCATTCTTCCACTTTGTTTAGGACATCCTGCTCCTACCCATTATTCTCCTCCACTTGGGGCATCCTATCCCTCATTTTATTTCCATTTCCCTCATCTTTTTATCTTCAATCGCCTTCCTTCATCATCCCATCGACACTCAAGGGGGCATCTCTCACTTCTAATAAGTTTTATTCTATCCCTTCAAAAAATTTACCTTTCTACTATCTTTGAAGTGACGTCACTTAAGCCACCCCAAAGAGGGGAAAATGTAAACACCTATAATTTGGCCCAAGTAATTTAAATGCTTAAATTTCACTAATTATACTCTTCCTCACAATTTGATGACACATCATTGAATTTTATTCATTCTATCTTCTATCGCCATCAATTAACTACATTACACTAGTTAACAAACTCCTCTATCCAGCTAAAATGGAAATTAATGACCTTCTATTAATTAAACACCATTCTATCCAGATTAATTAATTAATTATAATTAATTAATTTTCCTCCTCTATTAGATAAATAAACTATCATTTATCTAATTTAATCCTTCCTATCAACTAAATCACATTACTTCTCTTCTAAGCTAGCCTAATAGTCCCATTTCCTTATTAATTAATCACCTTTGATTAATTATGTGCACCCCTGATTCCCATGGGTCACTAAATGAAAAATTAAACTCTCTTAAGGTTTACTCAACCCTCCCTAAACCTTCCTTATCAAAAATTAACACAACCTATCTATTATCCCATGTGTAAATGGATGTAGAGATTCTTTTATCCACTAGGCTATATAAAGAGCCATCCTCCTACCTTTTTACTTACACCTAAATGAGCATAGAGCCTAAGCTATAACTATTTTATCATCTTAAAGAATTATTTATTGGAGGAGCTAGCTATTTTCCTTTCTTGCATTCATTCATCCAAGTTTGAATTCATATGGAGATATGTCAAATGGTCTTATAGTCATGGATTGAAAAGACTCCATTCTTGAAACCTTGGGATTCAAGCATACAATCAAAAACTTTTGATTGCTAAAGATCTAAATAGGTTCATTTTATTAGAATTCAATTAGAGATAGAGGTTAATATGTTTAACATGTTAGTTTGAATCTTCTTTGTATGTTCTAATGTGAATATGTTAATACATTAGCCTTGTTTAAGCTCTAAGCATGATGGTATATTAATATAGTTAGCATTATATTGGAACTATTAGGTGTTATATTTTATTTCCTTTGCATTGTTAACTAACTCATGTACACAATAAGGCACCAAAAGAGGAGGCCATCAAATCACCTTTTATAAAGGATACCCCCTAATATGACATACCGAGATGCAAGTTGTTAAAAAGATATTTTTTTATTTTTTGATAGATGTGGAGGTATTTTGCTAGTGGAAAGAAAATCTTAGTTTGTGTGTACCAAGTGTTAGATGAGCCATCTTCTATGTGATTTACTGTGGGAGGATTAGTGTTTGTGTAAGATGGTTTATCGAGTTTATGTATGTTGATGAATATTTTGGAATCATCTGGTGATAAAGGGATAAGGGAGCCAAGGGAAACCATTGTGTCTACGAATTTTTAAATAAGAAAGGGGTGGTTTAGATTTCATAATGGTCAAAGAGTTTTAGTAAGTCTTCAACAATAGTATTTTATTATTTTAGGACCTCATTTATACATTGATAAGTCCCTTTAATTCTATTCATGAAAATTTTTGATTCCTCATTTATGTCAAGGATTTGTATGCTGAGGAAGGTAGTAGTCTAAAGTCCCATGATGAGGGCCTCATATTCTCCCATGTTATTAGTGCATTCAAAATTTAGTTTGAAAGATAATGGAATAGGAGTGTCCCAAGTGGTTATTATGACTATTCTGAAACCTCCCCTACCTAAATTTGGAACCGTTGAAGAAAAAGGACATCTTAAGAGGGGTATTATCATGATCAAGAGTGTCAATGGGTTCATCAGGGAAGTGTTTGCAAGGAATTTTATTGGTAGGAAGGGTAGATTCACTGAGCTGATCAACAATGACCTACTCCTTAATGGATTTTTGAGAGATGAAGTCGAGGTCAAATTCAGTCATAAGAATAATCTATATAGTGATGCGGTAATTTTGATATGGTTTAGAATGCATAGGTTTAAATGGGTTAAATTTTGTGACCACATATGTTTTGTGATTGATGATATATTAACAGAGCTTGGAATTTGTGAAGTACTAGGAACAACACAAATTTTCCATTTCAGAGTAGTGAGTCTCATAATCATGAAGGGTGCGGCTAATGTAATAAACAACTTATTCCTTACCTTGTTTGTCTCCATGTGTTCTAACATGGCCCTCAAGGCATGGTCAGTTGCATATATATAAAGATAGAAACTATCCCCCTCACGTGGAAGTGTAAGCACTTGTGGATATAAAAGATATTGTTTGAGGGTGTTAAAGGCCTCTTGAAAATTATCGTCCCACTTAAAGTTGGTTTCCTTTCTAATAATGTGGTGGAAAGGTTGATAGTGGTATGATAATTGAGATATGAAACAATGGATAGATTTAATCTTTCCTTGAAGTCTATGAAGCTCTTTAATATTAGATTGTTGAACCCCGATCATTGGTGTTGTCATTGATGTCAAGTGGCATTGATGGAAAAGCAGTGACGGGTGAAGTGAAGCTCAACCAGAGGCATGAAGGTAGATTGGTAGTGCCTTCTCAGTGTTTTAGTGAGTATGGGAGAAGCCTAAGAATAATGTCTATAACATGTGTGAACATCAAATAGGTGTATTTTAACTCCTTGAGGTAAAATTCACAAGTCCACCAAAGTTGGCTTTGAGAATTAGCAATGTTGGCTGAGGTAAATGAGATGGGTATGATATTTACATGAAAACCTATGGATAACCAACACATGTAATGTGTAGAGGGGTGTATTTTAGTGATTCATTCCAAATTTCATCATATTTTGAAATTGAGATTTAAATTTATTCAAGATTTTTCTAAAACTGGTTCTTTGAGAAGTGAAAAATAAGTAATTTGGCTTCATAGCATCCAAGAAAAAATATAGTTCCTTCTTCAGATAAATCATAGAATGAATTTTAGGATAGGATTCTAAGCCTAAAATTTTGCAAAAAATTTGAAGCAATTTGGTTAAGTTTCAGAGAAGTTATGAGCCTTTTTCTAGCTATGTTCTTTTAACTCCCAAACACTCTCTTGAGTCATAAATTGCAAAACATGGTTGTTTTTCAAAAATAACTTGGGTGAGTTTATTTAAAAATTCTTATTGTCTATTAATGGTGTCTCCATGATTCCTTATGTTTCAAAGGCCTTTAAGTCATCCTACTCATGGTGTAAATTTACTTGCAACAATTAATATGTTGTTCATTAATCTAGAGTCACTTAATTATCAGACCTAGGGACATAAAATTTCAATATTTCTAGTGCTATATGTAAAGTTACAGACATTTTTAAGATATAAAGGTAAATTTTTTCAGCACACTATAATAAGGAAATAATAATGTTGGAAATGAACTAGATTATGAATGAATGTAAATACTATGGCTAATAAAAAGCATGTAGAACATAACAAAGATAAAGGAATGAATTTTTGTTAATCTACTCATGCAATGAACTATATCAAAAAAAATGAGAGGGGTAGAAAACCATAAGTGGGCCTTGAATTGGGTTCTAATGCCTCCTCGCTGCAGCAAGACAATGAATAAATAGAAATCAGACTTTTATTTCATCAACATGAAGATTATAGTTGGAAATTACAAAAATTCCTTATCTATGGATCGATCTATCTTTGCATCTCCCTCCCTATTTCCAACATTAATCTTTCCTTTTTATATATTTAATTATAGTAGAGGCATGAAGAGATAGATTCCTACTAGGATTTTCAATTAGATTAAGTAAAATATATTAACCAAATAATCAAGAAACTTTACATGCATGTAACAAAACTATTCAATAGATGTTCTCATACAATCACATAACTTAACTAAATGATCAATCGATCATCTAGTTATTAAATTATGATTTAAATCAATTAGTTCTTTGTTTGAGTTATGACACATAATTATGTGGTGGTGTTGATTCTTCTCCTTATTCTCATAATTGCTTCTTCCATCAACACGTGTGAGCTTAGGTGTAGTATCCATGTTGTGCAAGCTTCTTAGAGTCACAGATTCATGTATGTGTATGGCCTCCTTTGGATGTGGATGATTTTCTACAAATGGGTTATTTTGGATACATGTTAGTTGTTGCATATAGATCCTTAGCTGCATGTTAGTTGTTGTATATAACAAATTCTTTCAAAAAAGGATGACATTTACAAAGCACCATTTAACATCATATTGAAACCAAAATAATAAATGCATACTCATAATCCAAAAATAAAGTAAAATTTAGTAATAATCATATTAACTAATATTTATGCCATGAGTTAAAGATATAGTGAAAATGTTTGTGCAAGAAAGTCACGAGATTCACAAATACAAGTTCGGGGATACAATTGGCTAAATGGGAGGGGTTTAGTAAAGGAAAATAAAATGACTCATAAAACCCCCAAACTTAACTTCTTAAATGTCCTCATTCAAGATTATTTAGGTTCCTAAGTTATTTTAGGGGCCTCTTGTATGATGTTATATAATCTTATAAAGTCCACAGGTGTAGATATTACTTTTGGCTCAGTAAAGAAGTGCCCACCATTCATCCTATATATATGCATGACATGTCTTGTTGATATTCACTCAATTCTATATTATATGACCATTGATGAATAGGAAAATGAAATATTGGTGGCTGAAAGCCAATGGGAAACCAATTTTTACCACATGCAGAAGAAAATTTAATATATTCATTCACCCTTCGTATAGTAGGAATGATGTTATGGTAAGAGTGCATCTCCTTTTTCTACATTTCTGGTGACATTTCCTGCCAATGTGCTCTATTGGCCTATACTATTTCTCTGGCATTGTTCTTGATGTGGTCTCTTTCTTCATCATGAGATTTTATTTTCATCTAATATACCCTCTTCTTAATATCTTTATGTCCCATATATTTTCCATACTCCTCCATCATAGCCTTTATATCTCTAGCCTTAGCCCTTATCATTAATGATTGCACTTTACATAAGTTCTTGTAATCAACCATATGTTTCTCCTGTATAACTCATTATTAAAGTAAGAACTCGGTGCCTTAATTTGAACATATTCAATATATAGTATGGATATATATTCCCTATCATATTTATACATATAAAGTTCACATAATAGCAACTGGATCTCATGAGGGATTTTTAGGTACAATCTAAAGAAACTTCTAGCTAAATTTATATCAAACTAAAGATCAGAATTGATACAGGTAAGATTTAACTGAAGAAATTTTTATTTCAAGAAGGAGGCATAGACATTGGAAGGTGGTATACATTTGAGTATGTCATTTTTTACTTGAATGGTATCTTCCTGCTTCTTCTTGAGTCTTTCAATTTCCTTGTCCTTTGTCTTGAGTTGCTTATCATTTTCTTCAAGGTTCTACCAATATTGGAAGATTAAATATTCCTTCTCCCTTTCCCAGTTTCCATACAACCTATGAACATATTTTTCAAATTGTTGCACCCACGAATCTAACAAGGTTGTTTGAGTGATCATGTTTCTACAAAGGGGATTTGGAGGTTCCTTGAAAAATTCTTTGATTATAACTTGTGGCTGTAGGATATCTTGTGGAAATAATGGGGAAGCAATATCTAATATGGTCTAAGTTATATCCTCAGTAATTGTAGGAATATCCTCTTGTAATATGTCATCATTATGCTCGGATGGTTGTTCCACTTCAACTCTATGAACAATATTTTTAATCCTTTCTTGAAGAACATAGGGCATATCATCCCCAAATTTGATCTCATCAGTCTGTGTTTAAACTACATGGTCATGGACTTCCTCTATCTTATCTTCATCATTAGTGGTTTTATAATATTTATCTTAAATTTCTTGGGAAACTCCTTCTCCTTCATGCTTCTCATGGGTTTCCCCAACATGAACTACCTCTACTTGAAATTTAGACTGTTTTATAGGGCCTTCCTAAAAATTTACTTAGCACTTTCTTCTCTTCCATACCATCCATGGGCTCCTAAATCTCCACATCAACACCTTATTTATCTATGTTCATTGATGTGGCCTCAATATTCTCTTCTACCACTTCTTTATCACTATCAAGTGCTATGGTTTCAGTCTTTGTGGCTCTTGATTTTTGTGGCTTTTTAGTTCTTAGGAGATGAGAATGCTTCGGTGGTACAAGAGTGGGTTTAGAAGATAAGGAGTAGAATTGGAAGATTTAGGAGTAGGCCGGGAATACTTTCTTTTACTTATTGAAGTAGATGATTCAGGGGTTGAAAATACAAGTAGGGTTTCAGCAATTAGAATTATCTCTAGGGATATATGAATATGGTTCCTCTCAGCAAGTGGTGTATTTTTATAAATATGGGTTTCTATGACCTGAGAAGTGGAAGCTATGGGTTCAGGCGTAGAAGTGAAAGATGCGGGTTCAAATTTTTGAGTGGAATAACTACCTCTATTTCTTCTTCTTTTCTTATTTTCCCCAATAAATCATTAATATTATTAACCCTTAAAAATGTCCCCAACTTAGTACAGGGTGTTCTCTTTCTAATGTATGTTTGACAATGAGAGTGATAAGACAATGGTGAGACAAGGCCAAATCCCTCTCTGTGACTCCCTACTCATCCTTTTCAAGTATTCATTTAAGAAATTGGAAACATTAACATGTCTACCATTCCTCAAATGATTAAGTAATTTAAAATAGACAATATTCAATATGAAGTATCTACCTTTGTAGGTAAAGTATTTGATGATGTAATTGGCAAGATCAGCTCAAAATGGTTTCAGAGAAGTGTGAAATGTACCTTTTCTATTAGTCACGAATTTATCATATACATCACCAAATTCTCGTCAAGTTACATCTAGGTTTTCTTTCTTAGGGAAAATCTCACCTTCCGCTAGAATCCCACTTATTGTAGCTAAAATATTGTCATCCAATTTCACTGCTAAACCCTTAATAGTAGCATATCCATCCTTGAACGTAGAAAGAAATTATTTTACAATGGGTTCATTAAATCCCTAGAATTTACTGATATATCCCATTCATTCACTATCTTGAAAATACTACAATATATGTGGCCAGATGTAGAGTTACAAATGGTTTATAGGCTCATGGAGAATAATATCTCCTCCCATCTTGAATTCTACAAACTCCTTTAGCTCTGAGATGAAAAATCTCATAATTTGTAGCAATGATACAAGAATTTGAGTAAGTGTAAAGTTTTTTGAGTACTTGTGTTCTTGGATCTTACAACTAACTCACATGTAGCGTAAGAAGGAAATGAATTAAATTCATTTGAATGCTACAAACATGTGAGGTGATATGGTGTGATGGAATGGGGTGATGTGGAGTGACAACTCAATGGTTTTAAAGGTGGAAAGGATAATTACTATTTAAAGACATTCATGATATGGCATAAACATTAATTAAAAATAATCATACCATCAATAATTTATTAAAGTGGAGTGAGTGCACTTATCTCGAGGAATGTGTTATATGATGATGAGATGTTCTTTTTGTAATTTATTCCTTTTATTGCATGATATATTTATCATGATGTTACACATTGAGGTTCTATGATTTGGTGGATGGTGTTTATAGTTCTGCAAGCGTATACAAAGTCATGCTGAAGGATCCTTAATAGAATCAATTTATTCTCGGAGAGGGAATATTGAATCATTCTAGTGTTAGTAATCTTTATCACTACACATACATAAATTGTTCCTTATTTTATTCATAAGTTATACCTATAGAAAAACAAAGTAGATATTTGTTGCATGTTGTTGCAAGTGGAAATTTAGTCTTTGCATCATCTCTTTTTGTCAGAGACCATGCACTTCTTATAATAAATACACCAAATCCTAGAAAACATAAATTCTAAGAAAACAAAACATGTTAGTTATGTGTTATTGATCACCAAGAGGGTTGATCACATCACTGTTATAATAAAAAAGTAGCACCCTGTGATATGGAAATGAGAGATCCCTACTTTCTACTAATATTGGACCATCTCTCAAGTTGTGGGACTTGCAGACTTGAGATGGACCTCTAGAGAAGGTTGGTTCATCTACCTAATCCTAGCACTAAACTACTCCTAATGCAAGAAAAAAATGTATCTAATTCTATTCTATCAATTCCAAGGGGACAAGGAGAGAGACAATGCATGAAAAGGGGAAATCCTACACTACAGAGGTGATAACACCAAAAAAGGGGGATGGAATATCTTGTTTGAGGGAGAATGGAAGTGGAAAATGCAACAAGGGAAGGCCAGACAACTATGACACAAAACTAGGCTCCATTCACTACCAAATATTCATTAAACATAAAATCCTACAACAAAAAATGAGGAATACATGCATAGAAATATAAATAGAATAAAGAGGCAAAGAGATACAATAAAACAATGCAAGGGTTGAAAGAACACCACAAACATAGATTTTATTAATCTTGAAATTTGTACAGTCCATTACATTTTTGAAATAGAGGCATAAATACACTTGTCAGGCCCAAGAGAAGGCTTGTAGCTCATAGAATCTAAGAAAAAAAATTGGTAGAGTTTCCCCATAACCAGAATATTCCCCTTCTCAAACGAGAAGTGTTTACAATATATAAAAGGACATGGAGATGAGAGAAAAAGTGAAATTTATATTTCTACTCCCACCCACCAACTTTCATTAAAAATATATGAAAAAGGTATGAGCATCCTTACAAAGACATTTCCCCATTGTACATTTCTTCTAAAGAAGAAATGGGCACCATACTTCATTAATGTTGGTAGTTAGATTCCTGGAACTGTAATTTTTATGCTGGAGACATTTTTAAAAAAATACCCATCTAACCTACATAAAATTGATAAATCTAATTTCCATTTCATATATGATGTTGAGACCTTTCCAAAGATATACAGTTTGTGAAAAATAGAGCAGTAAGTCAAGAATTATGGACGTTTTAAGTTCGCATGAAAACCCTATCATTTTCCTTTGTTGTGCAGCTTTTCAGTTATGCACGGCTTTTTTAGTGTTGCGCATATTTTGCAGTTTTATGTGGATTTTTCAGTTTTGTGTGGATATTTTAGTGTTGCATAGATTTTATAATTTTGTACAAATTTTTTAGTGTTGTGTGGATTTTGCAATTTTGCGCATCTTTTCCATTTTTACGCAGCTTTTTTAGTGTTGTGTGACTTTTACAGTTTTCACAACTTTTCTTGTTTTGTGTGTATTTTTTAGTGTTGCACGAATTTTTTTATATGCAGATTTTCTAGTTTTGCATTTTTCTCCAATTTTATCTAACTTTTAGATTTCACTTGATCTAGGGAGTTAGAAAAAATGAAGTAGAATGTTGTCAAAGCCAAAATTTCCCAATTTTACTCATTTTTGCTCACATTTGGCTAAGAATTGAACTCTTTTTCCTCTAGAAGAAGGAAAATGCACCAAATGAACCCCAAGTGATCCTAAATCAACTGCAAGTGTTTTGAATCATAGAATTTACCTTATTTTCTATATATTCTCCATAAAGCTCGTGATCAACTGCTTAAGTCCATTATTATCAAGTTGTCCATTTTTACCAGGTAAAAATGGATAAAAATTTGGTGAATCATGGGGACATCTTCATGCTAGATGAGTTTTCCAATGGCCTTGAAGCATCCATTGGGCATAGATTCATCCTGATAAACCTGAAAACTGATCTGAACTATGAAATCATGCCTTTGAGCCACTTAAGCATTGTTGAACCTGGAATTGATCCTTGATATATTTCTCAATTGGCCTTCTCACCATAATAAGTCTTTTGAATTGGATTTATGAGAGTGGAAAATTATTTTGAACCTGGAATTATCTTTTCTCTTTCCTTCTGCAAACTGATCCATTGAGATAAGGATGAATCTACCCCAAAATCTGATTTCCTTGCCAAGTATGAAGAACTAAAACTAATGATATCTTGAAAATAATGAAGAACTTTAGCGTTTGGAGGAATATGCTGATCTAGCAATGAACATGGAACTACTATTAAAATATGATTTCACTCATGAAAACTTCCACCTCTAACAATGGATTATACAAGAGCAACAATGAAGAAAAAACTATATACAAAAGGGAAGATCATAAATTCCCAAGTGAAGCATGCATGTGTGCACAAGAACTTATTCTTTTGAAATTAAACCTACCTACTCTACTATAACCATTGAAATGGGAAAATCAAACAAATTTTACAAACTGGTACGGAGAAATAGCTTCCCTTCCTCAAAATTTTCAGCCATGTAGATTCTTTGGTTCTGAACATGACTCTTGATAATAATGGAAAACTTTCGCAAAGTTATTTTTCCATCTTAAACTTCAAGGTATCAGCAACAAACAAGAAAAATACCTCCTCAAGCTGATTTTCACTATAATCATAGAGGTGTTGGAGCTAATCCTTGGAACTTTGTAGCTCATCCTCATGCTCTAATGTAAGCATGACTAGTGGTAACTATGAATTTTTCTCCAATGAAGCCAAGTACTTAATTGGTAAATGTTTGATCCATGAATTTTCCCATTAATCTAAATCTCAATTTCAATAATGAAGTCTACTTGCATACATTCCCAGAAAAGGTGACTATTTACAAAATAATTCAGATCTTGTTGTGCCTCTACAAAAAGCTCTTCCTCTGCCTTGATGACTGATTTGGAATGGTTGTCATCATTGTTTCATTTCACAAGAAACTCCCCTTCAACATGCATCTCCTCAAGACTACTTGCAGTATTTGATGGAGTGTTTGGTGAATCACTACAACTAGCTGAAGATTTTTTCTCACTCGGGAGTTCCTCCTCTTCTTGAACACCAAAATTAATTTCTTGTATGCTTTCCTCATCCAACATGAAGTTTGAAAGGTAAAATTCTTCCATTTGCTTCTCTTGAGGATTGCTTTGGACAACAAGGTCTTCTTAGATATATTCCTCCATCACAGGTTCATCAACCAAATTAGGATCTACAAATGAAAGCAAGAAGATTTTAATGATGTCATCTTTGTTCAAGGTCTCTGAATCTAGCATAGTCTCCTTTGTGTACTACTCTTCTTGTGGATTTCGAGCTAGTTATTCTTCCTCATTAACTAATTCTATAACTGGTGATAGATTAACAACTTCTACAATTATAGTGCCAATATGAACACTACACTTGGAGCAAGTGGATTTTTATCATATTTTCCCATTCTTGTTCTTCTTACACTAAAAAAATAGTTTTCACCACCTTTTATTGAATTCAAACCACTCCTCAAGGCTTAGTCATCAATGGTATCTATTTGATGTTGAACCTTATAACCCACTCTTTCAAGTTCCTTGTAAGTTTTTACTGGCTAGGATCTTCAATTTTCTTCCCTCCTTGATTGATTATCTGATTCTCTTTTCCCCAAAATGGATTTGGGAAAACAAGAGAAGGGATGGGTTGGATCTCAACTTATTTTTGCATTATTTGTGGTGAAAGGGAAGGTTTAATTTCTTCTTGTGGAGGTGATGGAGTTTTAGAAGGAAAAAGGGTATAAAATTCAAGATGGGATGGAAGATAACAAGATGGAGAAATGGAATCCATAATGGGGCAAGAGTGTAGGAAATTAGAGAAATGAGTTTCAAGTTGAGATGGCATGGGTTGGGAATGGGAAGGCTATGAGATGGTAATGCATGGGTTTCACATTGATAGGATTGTCAAGCATTAGATTCATAATCCTCTCTTTTTGATTCATTCTCCAACTCGAGTCAATGTTTTTATGATAAAATGAAGCTTTTATTGATGAAAAAACTTACTTGGTATAGATGCAGTCCATGGATATGTAATTTTGAAACCAATCTTGGTTTCCTTCTTTGTCTCCTTAGTCATTATTAGCACCATGCTCAGGTCTAACTCTTCAACCCTTATCTACAAATAGACATCTCTAGACATAGGATGGCCTCCAAAATCTACATACTCCTGCTCTTGGATAAATCCATAGTTTAATGGATAACCAAATTGACTTGTCTCTTGCTCATGGGAATATGCATACTCCTATTCTGATCATATAACTGATATGGAGGTGGATTGTAATAACCTAGAGATGAATTTGAATAGCATTGTTGTTGTTGCAAATGGGAATCCCATGATGAAAATGAAGTCATGATTGAAAAAATTCATAAATGGAAGAAAATGAAAGATATGAAAGATAAATTGATGGAAATGGGTGGAAGGAAATGTCTACAACTCAAAAAATGGGTTGTTTTGGATCATTGGAGTCACTATATGTTCTTGAGTATGCCTCCAAATGCTAAAATTTCATCAAGAGCATAACAAAATTGATGAAATGAATATGTAAAGATCTTCATTCTTTTCCCACTAGGCATGCCAAAAATTTATAACAAAAAATTAGCACCTTGGGATATGGCAATGACAAATCCCTACTTTCTACTAACATTGGACAATCTCTCAAGTTGTGGGACTTGGAGACTTGAGATAGACCTCTAGAGAAGGTTGGTTCCTCTACCTAATCCTAGCACTAAACTACTCCTAATGCAAGAAAAAAACCTATCTAATCCTATCCTATCAATTCGAGAGAGAGAGAGAGAGAGAGAGAGAGATGCATGAAAAAGGGGAAATCCTACACTACAAAGGTGATAGAACAAGAAAAAGGGGGCTGGAATATCTTGTTTGAGGGAGAATAGAAGTGGAAAATGCAACAAGGAAAGGCCAGACAACTGTCACATAAAACCAATCTCCATTCACCACCAAATTTCCATTAAACATAACATCCTATGCTAGCGAGTGAGAAATACATGCATAGAAAGACATACATGAATAGAAAGGCAAAGAGATATAATAAAATAATGCAAGGGTTGAAAGAACACCAAAAAATAGATTTTATTACTCTTGATTTATGAAAATTCCATGACATTGTTGAAATAGAGGCACAAATACACTTTTTAGGCCCAATAGAAGGCTTTAACTCATAAAATTTGAGAAAAAAATTGGTAGAGTTTCTCCATAGCCAGAATATTCCCCTTCTAAAATGAGAAGTGTTTACAATATATAGAAGAAGATGAAGATGAGATAAAAAGTGAAACTCAAATTTATGCTCCCACCCACCAAAAATTTCATTAAAAAACTATGAAAAGGCATAGGCATCCTTACAAATCCATTCCCCTATTGTACATTGCTTCTAGAAGAACAAATGGTCACCATACTTCATTAATATCGATAGTTGGATGCTAGGAATTGTAATTGTTTATGCTGGAAAATTTTTACAATTTTTTCCCATCTAACCTCAATAAAATTGATAAATCATATTTCCATTTCATAGAAGACATCAAGACCTTTCCAATGATATAAGGTTTGTGAAAAACAAAGTACTAGGTCAAACGTTATGGCCATTTTAAGTTCGCGCGAAAAAATGTTGTTTTCCTTTGTTATGCGGCTTTCCAGTTATGCACATCTTTTTTAGTGTTGCACAAATTTTGCATTTTTGCATGTATTTTCTAGTTTTGTCAGCTTTTTTAATGTTGTGCATATTTTACAGTTTTGCACGGCTTTTTTTTAGTTTTGCACGTCTTTTGCAGTTTTGTGTGGCTTTTATAGTTTTACATGGATTTTTGAGTGTTATACGACTTCTAAAGTTTTGTGTGGATTTTCCTATTTTGTGCGGCTTTTTCAATGTTGCACATCCTTTGTAGTTTTGCGACTTTTCTTGTTATGCATGACTTTTCTAGTTTTGCTTTTTTCTCCAATTTTCTCTAACTTTTTACATTTCTCTTTATCTAGGGAGTTAGAAAAATGAAGTAGAGTGTCTCCAAAGTAAAATTTTCCCAATTTTAATCATTTTTTTCACATTTAGATAAGAATTGAACTCTTTTTCCTTTAGAAGAAAGTAAATTCACCAAATTACCCCCAAGTGCTCCCAAATCAACTGTAAAAGTGTTCTGCATCATAGAATTTACCTATTTTCCTTATATTCTCCATGAAGCTCCTGATCAACTACTCAAGTCCTTTTTTCTCAAGTTGTCCATTTTTACCAGGGGGTAAAAATGGATAAAAATATTTTTATTCATCGTTTGAGTATTCAACAAGCTGAATATACCAAGGCCACTAAAACATCTCAATCCTCTAAAATATCAAAAGATGAACCAACAAGTTCAACTTCTGACATTAATTTTGATGTTCTCATCTCTATTCTACTTACACCTCCTCTAAACTGTTGCATGAATGTTCTTTTGTTAGTTATCATTTTTTACAACCTTAACCTATGAGCATTCACCAGTAAATTGAACTTGAAAGAATCTATGGTGGTGAGTTTAACATCCCCATTGGTAAAGATTTTCTCAATCTCATATGGGCCTAGCCACCTTGTTCTGAGTTTTCCCATGTGGTATTTATACTTTTAATAAAATAAGAGATCCCAATTACCTTCTTCAAATTGTCTTGTCTTGATAAACATGTCAAGCCATTTGATCCTTTTCTTCTGTATTACCTTTGTATTATGTGCACCTTGTCTACTCATTTCATCTAACTCATTGAGTTGGAGAATTCTCTACCTTTGAGCCTTAGAAAAATCTATGCCTAATTCAAGTGCAGTTCTTAATGTCTTGTGCTCAAATTAAATAGGAAGAACAATAGTCTTACTTTAAAAAATCTCTAATGGTGTGAAACCTGTTTTTTTCTTCCATATTGTGTTGAATGCCAAAACTACCTTTAGAAGTTTTTCTACCAGTATCTCCTGTGGAGTGCAATAGTTTTTGTCACGATGGCTTCAATTTCCCTATTTTTACCTCAACTTGACCATTAAATTGGGGGAGATAAGGTGTATATTTCCTATTTATGATCACATATTCTTTAGCTAGATCAAAAATAACTTTAGCAATATAGTGTGTATATTTATCTACAAAAATTTCTCTTATCACTCCATACCTTCTGAAAATGTGGTCATATAATAATTCAGCCACTTTCTCATTCTTCTAATTTGGCAATGCTTTCACTTATGTCCATTTAGTGAGATAATATGTGCATACCAAAATGTACTCTTTTGTTGAGATTTAGGATCTATTAGACCAATGAAGTCCAAACACATTTTTCAAATGGATGCAAAACTAACTGATGCTGCAATGAAATCACATCTGACCTTATAGGCTTACCCATTCTTTGGCATCTATCACACCTCCCTATATACAATGTTTGCATCCTTATGTAGTGTAGACCAGTAATATCCTATTGTCAACACTTTTTGTGTTGCTCTTTTTACAAAGCAAAGTGTCCTCCGCATGTTTCACTATGGCATACTTTGAGGACATAAAATATTTCCACATCATCTATACATCTTCTCATAAAATTATCCTTCCCCATGTAAAATAAAAACTAGCTATCTAAGAAAAATTAACACTTTTGTCAATAATGTATTTCTTTTCATAATATAAATAGTGTGGAGGTGTCTTACGTGATACCAAATAATTCACTATATCAACATACCAAGGTCTTCTAGTGGAAATGGAAAATAGGTGCTCATTTGGGAAAGAGTCATCCACTACTTGTTCCTCATTATTATTGTCCATTCTTGTAAGAAAGTCAACTACAATATTGTCCTTACTAGGCTCATCCAAAATGGTGACATCAAACTCTTGCAAGAGTAACAACCATCTGATTATTCTGCTAATTACAACCAATTTGTTAATCAAGTATTTAATTACAACATGGATAGTTTGAATAAACAACGGGTAGCATGTAATGTAGTTCCTAAACTTGTTAATGGCATACATAACTGCTAAAAAATCTTTCTCCATGATTGTATAGTTAAGTTCAGTATGCTACAAGTTCTTATTGATATAGTAGATTGCATAGTTCAGAATTCCATCATTATGTCCTAAAATAGCTCCAATGGTGTGATCTGAGACATCAGTATGAATGTGAAATGGAAAAATCTAATTTGGTCCTCTTAACATAGGTGTAGAAGTCAACAATTGCTTCAAAGTTTAGAATGCGGTTTCATATTTCTCAGTCCATGCAAAGGAAACATCCTTTCCTATCATGAAAATAATGGTGTTGTAATTTTACTGAAATCCTTTATAAATCTTCTATAATAGCCAACATGGCCTAAGAATATCCTCACATATTTTTACTTCTTTGGTATTGGAAGATTTATAATCACAAATATTTTTGCAGGATCTACCTAATTCCAACAAGATAGATAATTCCCCTACACTATTCCTTCAAACATAATCATGTAGCATTTTTTGTTGCTTAAGGATAGGTTATGCTCCTTGCATCTCTTGAGAACTTTGTCTAGATTCTTCATTTCTTCATCAAAGTTACTTCCATGTACTATAAAATCATCCATATATACCTCCATGTAGTCATTGGTTGGATCTTGAGAAGATGCTCAAAATTTCTCTCTGAAATGTAGTAGGTGCATTGGAAAAACCAAAATGAAGAATACAAGTATGCAAAACTTCCCCATGGGCATGTGAATGTGGTCTTATTCTGGTCCTCTAGCGCAATCTGAATTTTGGTTGTAGCTAGTGTAGCCATCAAGAAAAGAAAAATATTTCTTTCCAGCAAGAGTGTCAAGTACCTAGTCAATAAAAGGAAGTGGGAAATGATATTTTTTTGTTGATGCATTCACCTCCCTATATTCCATGCAAATACTACAGTTACCGTTATTCTTAGGTATAATTACAAGGGGTGACACCCATTGACTGTTTGAAATTGGATATATGAATCCAACATCCAATAATTTATTTAATGCTTATTTCACTATATCCCTCACTATTGGGTTCATTCTTCTTTTGGTTTTCTGATTGGCTTTCATCTATATTTGATGTATATTTTATGTGTACATAGCTTAGGTGTATCCCGTGCATGTCTCCATAGTCCCATACAAATGTTGTTTTGTGATTTTTTAGAAGAGAAATGAACAACTACTCTTACTGCAGGATCAGTGTTCTATTCACATTAAGTGGATTTCCTGGAGTAATTTCCACTTACTTAGATAGATCATTCATGGAGCATATAATGATACTTAAAATTTCAATAAACAATCATGTGGAATAAGTTGGTGGAGGATGCAATTATTACCTGGAATTTTCATAGTGTATTGTTGTGGTAGGATTTGATTCTCAGAAAATTTATACATCATAATTTTCCATCTACTTCTTCATTCATCTGATAATTATTTTTCATAATGTTAGAAAGAACAACATCCTCTTCTTTCCCCTCAAATTTTCATGAATTCTCTAGCATCATGAGCTATTAAACTTATCTTTGATCTTCTTTTGGCTCTTCACCAAATTTTTTTATCTTCTTCATTGAATGGTTGTGCAAGGGGTAAAGCATGAGATTTTTGGTGCCACTTTCATTAGAGATAATCATATTACTGAATCTTCATCCTATGAATGCATTATTAGTTTCTAACCATGGTCTTCCTAGGATGATGGGATATCCTCCCAAGATTTTTTTGGCTGAAGAACATTAAAATCAACAAGGTATTCCCAAGATTCTACCACTATTACTACATCCTCCAAACTCCTTTAGGATTAACTTTTGATCTTTCTGCAAGCTACAAGACTATGGCTATTGGTCCTAGTCCCTCTAACTTTGTATCATCCATGATCTATTTTTCATTAGATTAACTATTTCCCAAAAGTTAATCAAAGTTTTCTTTATCACCATGACATTAGTTGTGACATTTACCAAAGGGTTTTCTAGATCTATCTATTTGGGCATTATTGATTTCCAAGCATAATATCAGCTAGTTGTCCAATGACCTGCATAGTAGATGGATTTTTCCTCATCCTGTTTAGTTTATTTATGAATAGGTATTTAACCAATTTGTTGTAGATTGGTACATCCTTAATATCTTGAATCAATGGAATATTGACACAAATGTCTTTCAGATGGTTGAAAATATCAGAATTAGATTTTGATTTGAGGTAATTTTTCTTTTCTTATAACCTTTCAGAAATGGTGGCTCATTACCCTATGTTTTACCCTTGCTTGGAATTCTACTAAGGTTGTTGTGGATAAACATGCAACATCTTCTAGATTTTTGTGGGTCAGTCTGTAGTGTGTTTTTGTTTTACTGTAGATCATCTTACAACATCTGTTGTCAACAATCTTAGTAATGGTGGGTCCATTTGGTGGAGGAATTTCTCTTCCTGAGCGTACGTGGATATTGTTAACATCAACTGAATAGGTGGGGTATTGAGTGGGTTCAGTGGCATAGGTTGGCTGACTATATTTATTGTTAGGTTTAGGCATTGGTTGAGCAGTAGTAGCTGAGTTGCCTTTGGCTGAGATTTTTCCTAGGGGTTTGACATTAGAGCTTGTTGCTTTGAGGGTAAGGAGGTTGATTATAGGTTTTTGGTAATTAGGAGGTGGGATATTCCACTATTTTCCTCCTCTCCAAGGTTGTTTCCATGATTGAAGAGGTTGTTTCCATTGATTTTGGCCTGGAAATTTTGGTTGCAAATGTTGTTGATATTGGTTAGGATATGGAGTCCAACCTTGCTGCTAATTATACCAAGGTGGGAGTGGCATATACTAATTATTAGAAAAATTTTGAAATGCTTGCATAGGGTCCTGTGACATACCTCCTTTTATTGGAAGCCATGGCTTTCTTTGAGAAACATAAAATACTTGTCCATCCTTTGTCTCTAACATCTTGAATTCAGGTGAAACCTTCTTTTCTTCAGCAATGTTCGCTAATCCTTTGCATCTGTAGTCATATTTCTTCTTTCTGTGTGCATGGTAAAATTCAATGAGTGTTCCTTTTGCATATTCTCTTTTAGTTTTGGCATGCAGAGCATCTATTTTTTTAGCCATATCATTGAGAATCTCCTCTTTCATGTTTTTGAACATGCTAATAATATATGACTTGCATATGTCCCCCATTTTTTTGTATCCGGTCCACTTCTTGATATTACATTTATTATCCTCTTCATATTAGCTCTTGAGTAATTCTTATAGGCATCACATATCTCTTCAAAGGAAGATTTTGAAATATCTCCTACTCCAATCAGATCTAGGGCATCCATGTCCTCCTCACCGAGTCCCTTCAAAAATAGTAATTTTAGGGATTCAAGTGGTATTCTTGTGTTCCTTGAATTATGAACGTAGAACATGAATCTTTCTAAATAGTCTTCCAATTGTTCATCCTCTTTTTCTGTCATTCGGTATATTTCATCACCTCCTCTGCTACGCAGCTGGTCTATAATAGTCCTGATACTTATTGAGGAACTTATCCTTCATTTGTGCCCAAGTTGTCGTTGCATTTCTTCCCAAACCCATGAACCATCTTAAGGTTGCATCCATGAGTGTAGCAGAAATATCTTTAATTTGTGTGCATCAGTAGTATAGTCATAGCTCCTACATAAAATGTCAAACTCAAACAATTCGGTGTATGGTTCTTCATTCATGGATCCATGGAAATTGGGTAAAGCATAGGGAGAAATATTCTTCATAGCAACAGCTCCATATTTTTACTAATGGGAAACTCAAAAGTGGTTATCCTATTGTTTTAAACATTCTAATCTTCTTCTTCTTCTATCTCTAGCCACTCATGAGAAAATTCAGAGTTGTCACTTGGAGGATGATATTTGAACAAAAACCTAGTGAATTGGAAATTATATCTTCTTCTAATCCTCATTATTAAATGAATATATTTTTGCTACTTGTGGATTAGGTAAAAATCTACCATGGGCATCCCTTGGATGGTGCACACATCAACAAGCCCAACTCAACAACAAAATTAGTGGGGGTTAGTTGAAGGTGAATTTCCTAAAACCTATTTTTCTTCTAAGAAATGAAAAACCTTTCAAAAACCTTATAACTTGGCAGTATCCCTATAAATGGTGCCAAAAATGGTGGTGAAAATTAACTTGCAGCAATTAATATGTTTTTCATTAATCTAATTCATTTCATTATCAGATATAGGGACGTAAAATTTCAATATTACTAGTGTTGTATGCACAGTTATAGACATTTGGAAGGTATAAAGGTAAATTGTTGTCACTATAATTAGGAAATAACAATTCTAGAAATGAACTAGATTATGACTGAAAGTAAATACTATGGATAATAACAAAGTATGTACAACATAACAAAGATAAAGGAATGAACTATTATTAATCTACTCATGCAATGAACTAAATCAGAAAATAAAGGAGAGGGGTAACAAACCAAAAGTGGGCCCTACCTTGGGTGTTACTCCCTACTAAGATAATGAATAAACATAAATCATACTTTTATTTCATCGGCATGAATATTACAGTTAGAAATTACAACAAATTCCTTATCTATGCATCGATCTATCTATACGTCTCCTTCCCTATTTCCAACATTAATATTTCTTTTTTATATCTTTCATTACAACAAAGGCGTGAAGAGATATATTCCTACTAGGAGTTCCAGTTGGATTAATTAAAATATCTTAACCAATTAATATGAAAACTTAACATACATGCAACATAACTATTGAGTAGATGTTCTCATACAATCACATAACTTAACTAACCGATCAGTCGATCAACTAGTTATTAAATTATGATTTAAATATATTAGTTATTTGTTTGAGTTTCCATGCATAATGAGGTGATGGTGTTGAGTCTTATCCTTTTTCTCATAACTACTTCTTCCATTAACACATGTGAGCTTAGGTGTAGTGTCCAAATTGTGTAATCTTCTTAGAGTCACGACTTCATGTATGCATGTAACCTCCTTTGGTTCAGATACACTTTGTTGCGGATGGGTTCCTTTGGATACATGTTAGTTGTTACATATGGATCCTTAGTTGCATGTTAGTTGGTACATATAACAACTTCTTTGCAAACAAGGTTGTCATTTACAAAGCAACATTTAACATCATATTACAACCAAAAGAATAAATACATACTCATAATCCACAAAATAAAGTAAACTTTAGTAATAATTATATTAAATAATATCTATGTCATGAGTTAAAGCTATAGTGAAAATGTTCAGTAGTATCACCGAGAAATACAAGTTCAGGGGTACAATTGGCTAAATAGAATAAAGTAGATGAGGGCTTTAATAAAGAAAATAAAATGACTCATCCCCTAGTTTGGTGCAAATTCTTGTAAGGGAAATTTCATTCAATAAATGAATTGAATGGCATAGTCACAATACAATGTACAAGGTCATATTTGTAATAGATATTGGTTCCAGTTGTTAGAGAATTGAGTAGATGTGATGAACCATGGAACCAAACTATTCTATCTCCACATTATCCTATGATATTTTGTCAAGTTGTAAAGAAGGAAACATTTAATGTGTACTCAAAATTCTTTATGACAATATGTCTTTTCAAGCTAGTGCTAGATAATGGTGTGATTTAGAAATATGAACATAATGTTCTCTTCAAACTCTCAATGAAGGTGACAAGTGAAATTCTTCAAAGTAGGAGACTAAGAAAAAATGAAAAGAATGTGTATGTATAGTGCTTGGTGTGAAAGGTTGGTGTTTACAAGAATTTAAAAGAACTTTTTTATTGCTTCTTGATCTGTATGATACTTATCAAGACACAATAGCTCTAAATGTTACATCCAAACATAATTCTGAATCAGATGCTACTCTATGGTGAAATTTTTTTGTAGGACCAATAACAATAATCCATGAAATTAGCAAATCACTACAAGCATGTTGTTGTTGTTGTAGAAGCTTATGTGTAAGAAATTGGATGCTTCCAAATAGATTATAGATATACCACCTCAAATAATCATTGTATGATAAGTCATAAGTGTAAGGCCATGATTAATAAATATCTCTAAATCAAGCTTCCCTATTATTACTTTGAAAATCAGTGTACACAGTATCATGTGCTGCTTGAAGTCCATGCTTAGGTTTCTGATCTGATGGTTATCAAAAATAATTTCATGTGGAAAAACAACAAAGGAGAATGTGTTGAGAACCTTCAAGTGAAGAGATAGGATTGATGTTTCAAAATTTTAACTGTGTAAGAAGTATCACGCCTTAAGTACCCAACAAACATGACTTCCAAGTAAACTTGGGATCCAAGAGGCTAGTCTCATCTACATTTTGGTTGAAGTATGCTCTTAGGAGGTGTTTGGTTAAGAGAGACTATGAATTATTTTGTATCTTTACTAGAACATCTTCATTCAAGGTATGAACCTTTGTTTTCACCCTCTAGACTATTATAAATAGTTTAGTGTCTCAATTTGAAGGATTTATAAACTATGAATTTGTGTCTTCATCCTTGTAAGGTTGTTTCATTTGGATTAACATAAGAAAGAAACCTCAAACATCCTATTCACCTAGTAAAAGTTTTTCAAATAACTTCTCCTTGAACAAAATATGATAATTTGTTAAAATAGATCTCTATCAAATAGAGTTAGGAATTTGATGTTTAGAAATATTCTACAGGTCTTCTTCATCCTTTATGAGATTTTGATTTCAAAAATATTCAAAATTGAATAAGAAAATAATTTTAAAGTGTACCCAAGATATCTCAGTCAGGAAACCCTAATTCTAGGGTTCGAAGGAGGAAATAAATTGAATCACGAGTTTTACCCCGCCATATTTAATAAAACTTTATATAAATCTATGTCTGAGGGGTAAAAGACCTTTGAAAAAATAATCATGCATTTCCATGTTAAAACCAAGAAGAATTTAATGATATTTTTCTCCAAAAATGGCTTTCATCTATGTAGAGGTAGATTTAATTTTTTTATAAAACCTCTCCACTATAAATGATCTATCCTTCATGAAATAACTTGAAATGGCTTCTAATAAATTTTACAATATAGATATGGTATTATTTTATCTTGAAAAGTCAAATACTTCATGACAGAGACCTTGTGAATCACTCTAAAAACATTGTGCAATTTGTAAAAATTACTCAAATGTAAAATTTTGGGTAATGAGTGACTAAACCCTTTTGAAAAGTCTTAATAGCAAAGAAGTGCATCAGGAAACATAAAAAGGATTTTTTTACCATAAATGATTGAAGGATTCATAGTATGTATAAATCTTGATCTCATTAAACTTTATAATGGAAACTACAGTGTTATGAAATAAAACCACATGCTCTAGTTAATATCAGTGAGATCTTGACTCAATTTTCAACTCAAGCCTTTGAACTTCCACCATACATTCCGAGCCTTAGGTGTTTTTTTACTTTTGAATATTGGAGATCTATGAGTGTTTCTAGTTTGAGTTAATTGAAGATTACGAGAAGCTCAAAAGTTGTTTTTCTTTCATTTACATGCATAAATGATCTCTAGGAGAAGATTATGGGATTCAACTTGAATCATGAATGCTAAATATTTTGAATATGAAGAGACATATGTGACTCAAACAAAATTCAAGGTGTGTAAGTTGAAAAGTGGCATGTTAGAAGTTTTGTCTACTCAAATTAGATAAGGTACTCAGAGTAGATGAAATGTGCAGGGAAGAAAAGAAGTCAATATACATGTTGTGTGTTATAAAAAATGTATAGAAAATTGTAAGTGTATGATGTGTACTTGAAAAAGAGGTAGAAAACAAGAGAGGTGGAAATGAGAAAATTAATATATATGAGGATGAATAAGAGTTGAGTATATAAAATGACTGTGAATTGAATGTATATATTTAGATATAATTTTTGAACCCAAAGATGTATGGATAGTGATGTAGGTGTGTGATCTAGAGAAGGTAAAGTGCCTGATATATGTGATTTAACTTTGGATAGAGAAGAAAATATAGAAGATTTATATGTATAAATGATATTGTATAGTAGAGTGAATCAACTAGATGACAATGACTTGAGTTTACATGTTGAAGGATGAAGATGATGTTGAAGGATACAGGTATGTAGTTGTGAAAACATTACAGAGACTAGGACAATGTTAGTATAGAAAATTGATTTGTTTTGAATACTTTGTTGGATGGATTGGGTGATGTTGAAGATAAACTTGCTATTAGAGATTAAACTGAACAAAGATATGAAATCATGACATAAGAAGAATAATGTAAAGTTGAATGATTCATTTTTGAATTCTACTCCAAATGTGGTTAACTACATGAGATAAGTTGAAAGGGGATGTGTGTCAAGATCTTAGGAGTGAAATAAGAAAATTTACAAGACTAGAGCTCTTGAAGTGACATTATATGATAGAGGTTAAAAATGAGAATCAAAGCTAAGTAGCAAAGGTGTGTGCAAATCTAGTGCCATTATTAATTATATAAGACAACATTTTGGTGTGACAAAATATTGTTAAAAATTCTAAGTAGCAGAATTTAGGAATTTTCCCCGTGAGTTGAAGCTCACTAAAGTTTGAATAGCTCTATGATTTAAAGCCTCCTAATTAACAACTTGGTCAAACTTAGGATTTGCATCTCCAGATTGAGTTGAAGCTTAATCATGAAACTAATGTAATAGAAATAGGACAAGTTTGTCCTAAGCATAGTTCATGGTTTCAGTGGGTTTTTTCCTAGATTGGGTTTCCCAGATTAAAACTTGTGTCTCTGTTCACTTACTTGCAGATTTATTGTGTATGGTTTTATATGTTCGTCATAACAAATTTAAGAAGGTAAATTTGACAAGACACTTATTCATCCCACTCTCAATGTCTTAGTTTCCAAAAATTGGTATTAGAGCCTAGTACTCTTGAATTGAGCCTAACATCTTCAAGGTGATCCTAAAGACATAAGCATGGGAACATCAGCTGAGTCAGTGTTGAGAAAGAGGTATGAAATTACATAAGCTCTTATAAATGAGTTAAAGATAGAAACTAATATCAAGGAGGCTAACCATGGTCATGAAATGGATTATATATCCACATATGTTGAAAATGTATCAAAGGATTTTAAATAAAAAGGTGATGCATATCTCAAACTTGAAGAAGAAATACAGACTTTGAAGGTTGAGATAGAGTAGGTTTAAAGTAAACTCAATGGGTTTCTTATCAAACGAACATATCTTAGTGACAAAACTATTTTGGAACTCAAAAATAACGCAAGTAAAACTGAAACAAAGGATGAGATAAGTCATGATTTATGTCAAGCATCCATCCACGCTAAGAGTGAATACTGTGAAAGACTAACTGCAGAAATAAAGAACCTAAAAGAGGAGCTAGAACAAGCAAAGAAAAGGGAATTGAGAGTTGAATCAAGTCACACTTTTTGTCAAGGATGTTATCAATTTAAGGACAAAAAAGAGAAAAGAGGATCTTTAGGTGGCCAAATGCAAGGATATTATTAGGTAAGTTTCATGGAATTTGGTTTTCATGCAATAGTTTTGGACATAGTGTTGTATAGGAAACCATGTCCATGTCACAGTCACTACCCAAAATGATAGCATGAATTTGAAGCCGAGATGGAAATTGTTGGAGGAAATCATGTATCATAATCTTGTAGGTCAGCCAAAATGGAGTAAGGTAAATCCATAACAGATTTCTTATAAATAATTATAAACCGGTTGCTATAAATAGATTTTATAGTCAATATCCACAAAACTTTGCATGAGTTTAAACCTGAGCTAGAAACAGTTAAAAGAATCAAACGTCACAATTATAAAATGATTGCCATAAAATACAATGACAAGTGGTACGTTCTACTAGAACGTGAGAAAATTATATATATATATATATATATAATACTGGAATTTATAGTGAGTGGAAAGAGCTAAGCCGTCAACGAATTCTGATTTCTCATAAAAAGATAATTTGGAATTCCAGGTCTGAATCAATGTTTATAAACATATTGTAAAGAATTGAAAGCCAAGTGATAGAAAGAGATGTCACAGTGAATTCCCATGAAGTCTACGTGGGTTTGAAACTGAGATGAAAATGGTTGGAAGAATCAAGCATCGGGATTTTGGGAGTCTGTGTAGATATTTACTTTCTCTAAGTGGATATCATTACAATTTTTTTTTCTTTCAAATCTATTCGTTTGGTGGTGGGATGACTGGTGGGCAGAGTTGTATGGTATTTTGGTTAGGGGAAGGTAAGAGCTTGCAATGGAAATGGTAAGGTGGGATTCGGTGTAGAGGTTCGCATTAGGAGATGTTTAAGGATAGTTCTGTGTGGGAGATGAAGATCTTGGGTGGACGGGAGATAGTTCAGGAGAGGAGGGTTGTGAGTTGGGTGTAGTGGTGAAGACGTGGTCATGGCTCCTTTAAGCGAGATAGCCCATGTCCTTCTTCTGCTTCCATTAATTGTATATGGCTTTCGAAAGAATTGCCTTGGGGAAATTTTGAGCAAACTCTTTTTGCCAAAAGCATTTTGTTCGATTTAAAATTCCAAATTGGTAGTGATGGCTTGGATTATAGGGAGGGTAAGTGTTGATTTAAATAGATGATCAGATAAAGAGGGAAGTATCTCGGTGGGGATTATAGCTCAGTAATGAGGAGAGATATGCATTGAAAGTGAGACCACCGGTGTGGGATTATGGCTCGGAAAACGTAGAGGATATGGAAATGGAGGATGAATAGTGGATTTGGAAAGAGTTTACAGGAGTAGCTCGGTAGGATTGGGAATTTTCTCGATGAGGGAATCAAGTTCAAAGTTAGGTATAATAAGTGTTATAGGAGTGTATTAGGATGGGATTAGCTGAGTTGAGAGGTGATAGCTAGAGAAATGGGTAATTTAGGATAATAATAATATTATATATATATATATATATTATTTTATTTTTATTTATTTATTACATTCATTTATTTATAGAAACTATAAAATTATATACCAATTAAAGATATTTCAATAAGAAACCCTTTAAAATAACAAAACCACTTACCGTGAGGATTTAAATAAGAATCCAGTATCTTCCATGGATTGTGAATTATCATTGACCATACCAAACTAAATTGGTATCAACAATACTAATACATTCCAACAATGCCTAAACAACAAAAATATGCACAAGATATGTAAATTGATGACAACAATGAGACTAGGTAACATTATACTTACAACCCCTAGACAAAACAAGAAAAGTAACAAGTAAAACAACTAGATCTTGGGTTTGGGTCCCACTTTGGCGTGCCAAAATGTTGTACACAGAAACCTCATTCTCTTGTGGGTGAATGCCAATACTGGAAGCCAACAACAACCTCAAATTATGGAGGTCTTAGTACCTCATATGTGGATGTAGATATGTAGTCTCCAAGGAGAGATATGTGTGATAATTCCTGCAAAAACTCAAATAAATATGATGAGATCAAGATATGTGGGGGCTACCTAGATAATGAAAGTTCCAAGAGGCTATGAAATCCCTTGGAGGATGTTAACCCCGTGTCTAGAAATATAGAAATCAACGATGAGCAGTAGATGATGTATAGAAGCAAAAGAAATGTAATATACCAAGTAAATGGAAAAGTGAGGGAAATTAGTTGATGTTCTACTTTGGGGATGAAATGGGAAGTAGGATTACAAGATGATGAATAATGTCAAATATTTATCCAAAACTCCTCACCTATAACTCTAAAAATGGAAAAGGTTTTCCTTGACTTCAAATTTACAAAACTTTGCTTCAAACTTCAAAAATAATTTTCCAAAATTTCCCACCTTCAAGCTTCAAAAACGTGTTTCAGAATTTTTGTATTATTCGAACCTCTCCTTTGAAAGATGCGGGTAGGCATGTATATATAATTTTGGGAGGGGGTTAACTGAGGGATGTTAGGTAACCCTAGTTTCCAAAAGTAACCTTGATTACAAGACATGATTTGAATAAGAATAGATTTGATATGAATTGGATTTGATGGAGCGGGGCTCATGATTAAAAATTAAGTATGTTATATTGAGTGGGGGCATGATTAAAAAGGTTATGTGTAATAGTTAATCCATGCAAATTACTTTACACTATTGAATATTTGAATAGGATGTCAAATTTTATGCATTTGGGGTTTAATTATTGAATTCATGGGTGGGGTTCATGAATTGAATAATTTTTGGGTATTGATTATCGGTGAGGTAATTGATTTGATTGGATTGAGTTGATTATTTGGATGGTTGGTGTAATATTATATTTGATGTGGATAACTGTGACGTAATTGGAATATTTGGATAATGAGGTTTAAGGGGATAGATTAATCAATCAAAATTTATTAATTAAATATGTTGCTTTGCTGGAAGATGGGATTCACATGGATAAGCCTACTTAAGGAGAGAGAAAAATGTGGGGTGATACAAAAATTTGGTGTCTACATTTTCCCATTTTTTTTAGTGATTTGGGAGAGCAAGCCATAAGATAAAAATGAAAAGGGTTAGATGAAATCATATGTCTACCAAAGGGATGAGGATGAATAAAATATGACTAAAGGAAACATGCCCTAGGCAAAAAAGGATCACAATAACAATGAAAAATGTGGAGGTGACTCTAATATCACCTTGGTAGAGAAAAATTGTGGTCTCAACGGAGATGGGTGACAATGTTCTAAGGACTAGCGAGTGGATGAAGACCACTTCAATATGGATGTAAATTGCGATGACCAATGGGTCATATGCAAACATCAATGTATGTTCAAATACATGTGAAAAGGTATGAGAAATACTTCGTATGCCGAGAGATCGAGTGAAAAATATCATGCATCCAAAAAGGGACAAGGATGAAGATAATGATGCCCCAGGTTAGGGCACAAAAAGTGACAAAGTGGAAGATGAATGTGTAAAAAAATTCCCCATAAGGGGAAGGTGTATGGGCACAAAGGTAGACATGATGAGCTAATTGATAGAAGTATGAGATAAAATGTCCCAAGAAGGGGAAGTGAATAGTTATGAATAGATATTTTCTAAGGAAGATGTTTTGTTGACAAGAAAGTAGAACAAACTGTGATTCATGGAAATGGGGGAAAGATTATGATCAATTTTTCCAAGCAAAAAGTAGAGCAAACACTTGCAAGGGAAAAGGTGATAGGTGATGGTTGTCATGGTATCCTTGAAGAATAAAATACTATGGTAAGAAATTATTAGAAATGGATAAAATTATGCCCCTGCGAGAGGGATGATGAGGATAGAAGAGGCGACAAAGTTTTCAAAAAGAGAAGAGGTAAATGCTGCAAAGAGAAGGTTAAGAATGGGGTGTAATGAAATGGTTTAGAAGTGGTACATAAACAAATAAACATCAGAATAAATTTTGAAAGTTAGGTGTGAGAGATGTGTTGAAGGATGTAATGAGAAATAGAAAAGGGAATGGACAGGAGTAGTGGGTGATTATGAGAAGAGAAAGAAAGGTTAATGTTAAATGAGACAAAGGTACGAGATAGAGGGATGGAAGTGGAGGAGGAGAAAAAAATAGAATGAAATGGAAGAGGATAACAAATATGGAGGAGAAGATAAGGGAAGGAAGGATGAACATGAAAGGAGAAGTCAAGAAAATGACAAAGTAGAGGGTGAAATTATGAAAAAGGGAGACAATTATTCAAATGAAAATTCATGAAGGAGGGTGAAGCAGATGAAGGTAGAGAAGGAATATTAAATGAAAGATTAGAGAATATTGAAAGGTATGGGTTATCATGAGGACAACCAAGGTAAATAATATGGAACTGATTGCATGGAAATGCATGTGGATGGTGGGATGATAAAATATATGGGACAACATTGAAGATCCAGGATATCAATGGTGAAGTAAGAAGGAAAACATAGTAAAAATGGGATGAAGATGATATAGAGGAGTTGAAATAAGATGAGGAGAAGAAAGGAGGAGAGGAAAATGAAGAAAATTATCCTATAAGGAAGGGAACCAAGAACAGAGATATCGGTAAAGAATGAGCAGTATTAGGAATGTAAAGAGAAGTTGGAGGGGAGAAATGAAACATATTGGAAAATATGTGTAGAAAAGTGATATGAGGATAATTTGATGAAGAGAAAACAGATATAGGGTGTATGATGAAGACAATAAAGAAATTGAAAAGGAAGAATGGAAGATGGAGAGGTGGGGAAGAAAAATATGGGAATAGATAAGAGAGGCGATGTCAAGAAGGGATGGTAGGATAAATCCACCAATAATGATCTGTAGGGAAGGATGTGAGAAAAGGTGAGAAGAGGGAAAAACCAAATGAGGAATAGAATAGGGAATGCCAATGACGGGATGTTAGGATAATTCCCCTTATAATGATCAAAGGAAGAATAAAATATGGAGAGGTGGCGAAGAAAAATATGGGAATGGATAAGAGAGGAAATGTCAGCAAAGGGATGGTAGGATGAATCCACCAATAATGATCTTTAGGGAAGGATGCGAGAAAATTTCAAGAGGAAAAACCAAACGAGGAATAGAAAAGGGAATGCCAATGACGGGACATTAGGATAATTCCCCTTATAATGAGAGGTAGGGATTAGGGGAGAGTAAGTGTTATAGGGAGTGTATTAGGATGGGATTAGCTGAGTTGAGAGGTGATAGCTAGAGAAATGGGTAATTTAGGATAATAATAATAATATTATATATATTATTTTATTTATTTATTTATTTATTGCATTCATTCATTTATTTATTTATAGCAAATATAAAATTGTATACCAATTACAGATAGTTCAATAAGAAACCATTTAAAAATAACAAAACCACTTACCGTGAGGATGAGATAAACGATTGACCATACCAAACTAGGTGTCAACAATACTAATACCATTCCAACAATGCCTAAACAATGAAATATGCACAAGATATGTAAATTGACGACAACAATGAGACTGGGTAACCGTTATACTTACAACCCCTAGACAAGACAAGCAAAGTAACAAGCAAAACAACTAGATCTTGGGTTTGGGTCCCACTGGGCGTGCCAAAAATGTTGTACAGGAAACCTCGTTCTCATGTGGGTGAATTCTGATACTGGAAGCCAACAACAACCTCAAATTATGGAGGTCTTAGTACCTCAGATGTGGATGTAGATATGTAGGCTCCAAGGAGAGATATGTGTGATAATGCTTGTAAAAACTCAAATAAATATGATGAGATCAAGATATGTGGGGGCTACCTAGATAATGACAGCCCAAGAGGCTATGAAATCCCTTGGAGGATGTCAACCCCTATGTCTATAAATATAGAAATCAACGATGAGCAGTAGATGATGTATAGAAGCAAAGAAATGCAATATACCAAGTAAATGGAAAAGTGAGGTAAATTAGTTGGTGTTCTACTTTGGGAATGAAACGGGAAGAAGGATTACAAGATGATGAAGAATGTCAAATATTTCTCCAAAACTCCTCACCTATAACTTCTAAAAATGGACAAGGTTTTCCTTGACTTCAAACTTACAAAACTGTTTCTTCAAACTTCAAAATTAATTTTCAAAATTTCCCACCTTCAAGCTTCAAAACATGTTTTTAGAATTTTTGTATTATTCGAACCTCTCCTTTGAAAGATGTGGGAAGGCATGTATATATAATCTGGGGAGGGGGTTAACTGAGGGATGTTAGGTAACCCTAGTTTCCAAAAGTAACCTTGATTACAAGACATGATTTGAATAAGAATAGATTTGATATGAATTGGATTTGATGGAGCGGGGCTCATGATTCAAAAATAAAGTATGTTATATTGAGTGGGGAGCATGATTAAAAAGGTTATGTGTAATAGTTAATCCCATGCGGATTACTTTACACTATTGAATATTTGAATGGGATGTTGGATTTTGATGCATTTGGGGTTTAATTATTGAATTCATGGGTGGGGTTCATGAATTGAATAATTTTGGGGTATTGATTATTAGGTGAGGTAATTGATTTGATTGGATTGAGTTGATTATTTGGATGGTTGGTGTAATAGTATATTTGATGTGGATAAGTGTGACGTAATTGGAATATTTGGATAATGAGGTTTAAGGGGATAAATTAATCAATTAAAATTGATTAATTAAATATGTTGTTTTGGTGGGAGATGAGATTCACATGGATAAGCTTGCTGAAGGAGAGAGAAAACGCGGGGTGATACCAAAATTTGGTGTCTACATTTTCCCATTTTTTTGAGTGATTTGCGATAGCAAGATATAAGAAAAAAATGAAAAGGGTTGGATGAAATCATGTGTCTACCAAAGGGAGGAGGAAGAATAAAATATGACTAAAGGAAACATGCCCCAGGAAAAAAAGGATCACAATAACAATGAAAAATGTGGATGTGACTCCAATATCACCTCGGTAGAGGAAAATTGTGGTCTCAACGGAGATGGGTGACAATGTTCTAAGGAGTAGCGAGTGGATGAAGACCACTTAAATATGGATGTAAACTATGATGACCAATGGGTCATATGCAAACATCAATGTATGTGCAAATACATGTGAAAAGGTATGAGAAATACTTCGTATATGAGGGATCGAGTGAAAAATCATGCATCCGAAAAAGGGACGAGGATGAAGATAATGATGCCACAGGTTAGGGCATAAAAGTGACAAAGTGGAAGATGAATGTGTACAAAAATGCCCTATAAGGGGAAGGTGTATGGGCACAAAGGCGGACATGATGAGCTAATTGGATAGAAGTATGAGATGAAATTCCCCAAGAAGGGTAAGTGAATAGTTGTGAATAGATATTTTGTAAGGAAGATGTTTTGTTGACAAGAAAGTAGAATAAACTACGATTCATGGAAATGGGGAAAGATTATGATTGATTTTTTCCAAGCAAAAGGTAGAGCACACACTTGCAAGGGAAAAGGTTATAGGTGATGGTTTTCATGGTATCCTCGAAGAATAAAATACTATGGTAAGAAATTATTAGAAATGGATAAAATTATGCCCCTGTGAGAGGGATGATGAGGATAGAAGAGGCGATAGAGTTTTCAAAAAGAGAAGAGGTCAATGTTGTAGAAGAAAGATTGAGAATGGGTGAATGAAATGGTTCAGAAGTGGTACATAAATGGAGAAACATCAGAATCAATTTTGAATGTTAGGTGTGAGAGATGTGTTTAAGGATGTAATGAGAAATAGAAAAGGGAATGGACAGGAGTAGTAGGTGATTATGAGAAGAGAAAGAAAGGTTAATGTTAAATGAGGAAAAGGTATGGGATAGAGGGATGGAGATGGAGGAGGAGAACAAAAACGGAATGAAATGGAAGATGATAAAAAGATGGAGGAGAAGATAAGGGAAGGAAGGATGAAAATGGAAGAAAGAAATTGGAAAGGAAGAATGGAAGATGGAGAGGTGGCGAAGAAAAATATGGGAATGGATAAGAGAGGCAATGTCAAGAAAGGGATGGTAGGATAAATCCACCGATAATGATATGTAGGGAAGGATGTGAGAAAATGTGAGAAGAGGGAAAAACTAAATGAGGAATGGAAAAGGAATGCCAATGACGGGAAGTTAGGATAAGTCCCCTGGTAATGATCAGAGGGCATAGAGGATGGAAGGAATGTAGATAAAATGGAGGAGGTCAAAGAGAAGGAACAAGGACGTGTATAATGGAGGTTGAGTGAACTTTAGGAGAAGTCCACCTATAATTTTTAGTGTGAAATATGATGATGAAAGAATGATATGATATGATCAATGAAAATGGTGGGTAAGTATTGGAATATATATGTGGAAGAACTCTAGATGGAGTGGAAAGAGTAAAGAATAGAAGGATAATGAGTTGTGTGAGGATGAAGGTGAGGATAGGGTACAATGGATGAGGATAAATGAGATAAAGATGAAAAAACAAGATATGAAATGAATGGGGAAGAAATGGTTAAGTAATATTTCCAAGCGAGGAATGATGGAGATGAATAGTGGGATGCCACAGGAGTGGTTAAGTAAGATCACCAAACCGACAGTTATGATATGGAAGGTGAAAGGGATGAGTGTGTTAGATACATGGGTTGAATGGTTGGTTGTAGCAGATGAATATGATGAGAGGTGAGAGAAATGAGAGGAGGGAAACATGATGTGATGTGGAATGGTCAAATGGAAAATCAACCTTAGGAGGAACTCTTAATTAATATTTTCATGTGACAGGGGATGGTTAAGTAAGATTGCCAAGCCAAGAAAAAGAATGATGAAAATATTGAGCGATGTATGCCAAAATGGAACAATATTTGAAAGAAAGTGATAACAAGGAAACAAAGGAGTGTGACATGAGTGGATGGAGGAACATATGTAGTGTAGATGGAGAGTGTAAGGGAAATCCTTAATTGGGATGCCCATGTTGTGAGCATGATGATGATGTAAGAGTGTCAAGTGGAAAATGTTAAGTGGAAATAAGTTTGTAATGGTGATTGTCATCCGATGAAAAAGGAGATGGTAGAGAATCTTCTATAGTAGGAGGATCCAAACAAGAAGATATACCTAAAATAAGATTCTATAACTGTATGGATAATTAAGTAAGATTATTAAGCTGAAATTGGAAGAGTAAAAAGGGAAACTCAGGAGGAAAGGAAAATAAGATACAAAAGTGGTGAAAGGGGACAGAAAGGTGAGAAGGATGATGTGGGGATAAGTGGTGATGAGTGGAAATGAGGAGCGAAGAGAAATGGATCAAAGATATTATGGATCATGGTGGGGGATATGGAACTGTAGTATAATGAATACTACCTGAGAATGATCCTCAAGTAGGATTCACAAACTGCAACGAAGATCAAGTATAATTCCCAAACTGAAAATTGTATTTGCGAGAGCATTCATGGATATTATGGATAGATATATAATTCATGGTGTGACATTTGATGTGATTTTGATAAAATAGGACCTTGAGGAGATAAACGACACATAATCATAATAAGGAGGATATGGGGAAACCATGATTCGAACCGGATTGGAGATAAACAAGATATAAGACCACTCAAGGCATTGCACTTACAACTAATAACAGATGTTAACACATAACCAACTATAGTTAGTTATACCAAAATACCACAAGATACGTATGGATGAAATATGCTCATAAAGCTAATGTCGACATGACAAAGGGGTTTGAATATGTAACTTGTAAACAGGAAGTGGGATCTCCACGGATGGTTGTTCCTATAACTATGCCCCAACTCTGGGAAGGGGGAAGATGCAAATTGATCAATGCATGAAGTCTCAATGTATATATGAGAAAGATGATCGATGCGGGAAGCTTTCTGAGGATATTATTATAGTGAAAGATTGATCAATACGGGAAGAATTTAATGCCATGATAAGAGAATATCCATCCTTTAAGGGTATGGTCTAATTTATGGTTGTTCTTTTGGATTTTTGACTTTTTCTTCTAGACGATAGGATAAGATAAGCATGATAGGTGTCCTTCGAGGGATCAGTCTATTTTTATGTTATATGCTTCTTATGAACAATTTTCCTTTGAGGGATAAGTCTGGTTTTGGATATGATAGCATGAGACAAGAGCATCCATAATTTGATTTGATTTTTATTTGATTTTAAATTTTATAGGGATAGCTGGGTATAGCTAGGTAGAACACTTAGGAGGGGATGATTATTGCACAAGTAACACCTATGGACCCTTTTTCATGGCTCTAATAGGTGAATGAGATGGTGATGGATGTAATGATTGCGGAGTTCTCACCAAAAAAGGAGATTCTATCCATAAGGAAAATGCTATGGACAAAGCCATAGTGCCCATATTTAAGTTCATGTCGAGGAAGTGACGGTAAACCATATAGTTCCATATCATTATAATGACAAATGGAAGGGAATAATGATGGAGGAATGATCTAAATATATGACTAAGTGCTCATTGGTAGATAAGCTAACAATAGGTATCGGTCGCAAGTGTGTTATCCCGTAAAATTGACAAGGAAATTTTACGATAACCATACCAAAAATTTTGTTCGATCCCTCATCGTGGATCCTTGCATTCGAACGTTGCTGAAAATCCCTTTTCCTAGGAAATCTAGTTTTCCGAACTTGGGCATTTTTGGTCTTTTGGTACAGGTGCATGGAATGTTTATGCAACATCAACTTTTGGTGCGCCCCCTTTTAAACCTTTGGTGCATGTTTTCTTGTGTCAACAGGCATTTTGGTGCGCCTCATGCATTGAGGCCTCACTGCGTGCACCGAGGCGCATGCACTTTCCTGTCAGCAATACTTTTGTTGCGCCACTTTTAGTGTGCCAAAGGCGCACATATTATTGTGTCAACATTACTTTGGTGCGCCAATGGCACACATAACCGTGTTGTCGGAGTGCTTTGGTGCCAAAGGCACATACTTTCTGATGTCGACAATGCTTTCCATGTGCCACTTGAAAATTTGGTGGCGCATTTATTACTTCCTCGCCTATATATAGGCGCATCTGCATTGTCATTATCACCAATGTAAAACACGTGATATTTTCTCTGAGCTTGTCGATGATTACGCCTGCGCTTTCAATCACGCCATGTACTGTTTTCATGCTTTTTCATCGTTATATCCTGGTAAGAGGTCCTCACTCTTGTATTTTTGTGTTCTTTGGTTTGCTTGGGTTGGCTGGTTTGCTCGGTTGGTGGATCATGTTTTTTTCCCCAACTCTTTGCTTTGTTTCTTTCCATTTTCACCATGCCTTTTCCCCCCCTCTTTCCGGATCTGCTGGGAAGGGGACTCTATCCTGAAGTATTGAACTCAAAAGATCTTGGTTTTTACCTCTTTATCACCCATGAACCACATAGAAAGAACTCAACCATATGCATATCCCTCAGCAAAGAAATCATCACTGGAAGAGGCTATAATGTTGTTCTTTTCCTTGGCGCATCTGTCACCCCTGCAACATGATTAAAACATGCGCTAATGGCGCACCCATCATGATTTTTACATCAAGAGCATTTGCGCCCTCAAGGCGCGCCTCCTTCGCATGCTGCAAACACTAACCTTGCGCCCTCTTTGGCGCACCAACCTCATTCGTTACATCGCATAAACATGCACTTATTTGGTGCACCTTGCATCGGTGCAACATCAGCTTAATCTGCGCCAAGTGCAAAACTATCAAGGCGCGGTGCATCCATCCTTACAACAACATCATGTTGTGCATACCTTCCATGTGCCGCGCCAAGTTCCCTAATCGGCGCATGAAAATATGATGTTACACGCATTAAACCCATGCCCTTTGGCTCATCCTGTACCCGTGTAACATGAAAATAAGTTGCGCCTCTATACAAAACGCATACACATGGCGCAGTGCACTTGTCCTTACAAAAACAAAAATGCAACCTGCAATACCCATGCGCCATGCGCCCTTTGGTGCTGATTTACCCACTGCAGCAGCCCTTTCCGTGTGCCATGTTATTTAGCCCTGTAAGCTGCAACTTTCATGCGCCTGCGCCACAGCCTCAAAATCACTAATTCTTTCTTATTTAACACTTGAATGAAAGATCAAATGACTAATACAACCTTTTTGCGTTGGGTCTCACTTCTTCTTCGTGCAGATTAGCAATTAAGCTTAGAAGAACATATGTCAACATCAAGCAAGAGGCCTACCAAATCCAAAGGTAAGGCCAAACTTACAGAAGAAGAAATGAAATATAAGTATTAGAGGGTCAGAATGCCCGACTCCCGTGCAGTGCGACACGGACATCGAGACTCGAGTTGGGTCATATCAATATGGAGGAATTCCGGGGTCGGGACTCAAAAGGTAACAAGAAGTCTGTGGATGGAAAAGCTGATAGGCGGTGCCAAAGGCTGCACTTCACCGGAGGAATCCCGATCAGGCGCCGTTAACAATGAATTCATGATGGTGGTTTCCCAGAGTGCTAAACAAGCACACAAGGTGTGTCGTAAATGAAAAGGGTGAGGTCATCATTAACCTCATTGCCCGCCACTTGAGATAATACTCGGCATTCCTCATCACCGAACTTTGTGGCTGTCACCAAGAAGAATGCATCAAAGCTTGGGGCGAAAATGAAGATCGGTGCATACGGTGATGAACGAAGTCTACCTGAAAAACAAAAAGGTAGTGACTCGGTGGCCATAATTCATCCACCGCAGTGACTTCTCAGAGGAGCTCAGCAACACAATTACATTCCTGAGTAGGGTCTTTGGGCTTCCTGACGCCCACTATTTCCATAAATGGATGCTGTGGTATTTAGAAACCATGAATAAAAATGTTCCCGATCAACGCTTCGAATGGGCAGAGATTATAAGCAGCACAATCTCTGAGCAGCTACAAAAATTTATTACAACGGGAAGATTCTACATGAATTCCTATGTTGTTTACGCTGTAGCATCAGAGAGAGACTACCCAGGCCTGATGCGGAGTGGGGTTTGGCCCCAGGTCAAAATATATGAATACTACCCAGAATTGAAGTTGGAGAATAGTATCCCTCAATTTACAAAGATCAACGATGTATTTTTCTACCACATCATCTGCCTGTTGAGGCCAAATATGACTTACGGTCACACGACCAAAAGCATAGTGGCAGCCACTGAGAAATGGGGGGCCCTGTTCACCCAATTTCCCACGTTTACCTATCTGAGGGCAGCTAACTTCTTGGGAGAGCCAACTAGAAAAAGTGTGTAGCTGGACCCAAATTGATTCTGCTAGAGCTGTCAAGACAGCTGATCACCTATCATGAGAAGTGCCTCAAAAGAAAGAAGGGTGGAACTCCTTTCCCCCTCACAGTGGGTAGATATACATGTCTTACTCATCACAAGGAAAAAGACATGTTTGCAGAGCTGGAGCTGCTTAATTTGAAACATGATTTCCCAGCCAAGCCTACCTTTGACCCAAGAAATTTCCTACCAAGGGCTAAGCTCGATCCAATCCACATCCCTCAGATCGAGGACATCTACATCGACGTCATTCATGAGGTGGAGCTCAGGAGAAAGGACCATTCTCGTTTGGCCTTGGCAGAAATCATCCAAGACGGGGTAGCTATTAACCCCAAAGGCTTCCAAACCACTGAGGACAAAATAGATCAAGTATATCATAACACGAGATATGGGGACAATTGGCCCTTTCCGGCCATTGATAGAACTAAGGCACCTCAGACGATTGAGGAGAGGGTCAAAGAAACTCATGCGAAGACGAGCATTGGTGTCGGATGAACAGATTAATCTACCTCGGGGTTGATTTCACAACCTCCCCATTGGGTAACGCACCTCCTCGATCTAAACAGCAGCCTAAAGGCAAGGGCAAAGGCATAGAGGGTAAATCCAACACCACTCAAGAAGAAGCTCCTGAGAGTCCTCCTTCGCGGACCCGAACAGTCATAACTCTGGCTTCCCCAGAGAAAGAAGCGAAAGAGGATGTTCCGATAGGCCCATCCACTTAGGATGTCAGCACTACTACAACAACCGAGGTCCCTTCATCCCTTCTTCTTATCTTCCTTCCCCTCCTTGAGTGACTCAAGCGACCATCCCTTTGGTCGTGTCCTTTCCCCCTTCTTCTACTTTGGTCCCCCACTTCTTTGTCTATCTTCTCTTCCCTCACGGATATTTCCCCCTCCATTTCTTCCCTCATTTCCGAGCTCCCTTCCCTTCCTATGTCTTCCTCTCTGCGCAGATCCCTTTCCCGTGGGCACTTCTTGAAATTCTCTCTGTATGCCGCCTCCACGTGTCTCCACATTTTCCCTTCTACAACCGCAGCTGCCCCCCCTTCTCTATTTCCGGCCCTTCTCCCATAATTCCACTGGATCTCCCAAAGCATTTAAGCCAGCAAAAAGGAAAGTTCCCATCGCTCTAATGGAATTTTATGTAATCCCATCCAAAGGGGCAAAGAAATAGAAGCCCGTCACATGCTTCTCTCAGAGTGCTTTGGGAGAAAGGGTAATGGAGATCGCGTACCCCAATCCCCTCAAGGATAAAAAGGATCTGTCTCCGACAGATTATACAGTGACTCAAGTCACAATGGGGACATCTTGAAAGCCTTGGGGAGAGGCCCTTTACGCATTTGACGCCCTCTGCGAAGCTTTAGGAAACAAAGGAAGACAAAAGGTAATTAAAAGAGAAAAATAAATATCTGCTCCAAGCCTTACAGAAGATGGGCAGTGCACCTCCCACAACTGCCGTCGAGACTTTTGAGCTTCTGAGCCAAGAGAAAATTAATGAATATGCAAAGATCGGTGAGCAGGGTATGGCCGTTTCCGCTTAGAGGAGCCAGATCCTCAAAGACAGTGAAAAAGTAATCACCAAGTTCTCTGACTTGTATCTGAACATCAACAAGGTGAATAAAGAGCTCCAAGCGTTAGCGGGACCCATATCGGAAGAGCTGGAACATGCTAGACTGCAACACGAGACCTTTCAACAAATGTTCGACTGTTCAGTCGAAGATCTGGTCAAGTTCGGCATCTTCGGCCATCCCAGGGCCCTCAACAAAGTCATGTCCACTCTGGATTACCGGGTGGATCAGCTGGAATTTGTCCTTGAAAAGATCGACAAGGTGAAGGAAGAAGCCCTAGACGCGATGCACCAAATGGAACGAATCGTTCTCAACATGTCGCCAGGGTTGCTTACTCCTTCCTTCACTTTAAGAAAAGCTGATGAAACCATCCAGATCTTCAAGGAGATCGTCGCGAGGGTTGGGGCCAGAGGTCACTTTCGACGCAGAGTCTATTAATAACCTACTGGCCTGTAGGGACTTCATTGGGTTCCTCATTGAAGCGGAGAAAGACTATTCCAAACTCCCAGAGAAGCTCATAGATGAGCGGGAGACTTGCGAGGTGATTAGTGAGTGGCACAAGGATCCTTCCCAGGATCAACTAGGGCCCATGATCAGCAAGTTCATGGAATACCGCTCTTAATTCCACATCTCTTCACTGAGCAGCATTTAAAAAAGCGAGCTACCCCCTTTTGATGGGGATGACGACGGCGAATAGCTTCTCTTTCTTCTTCTTCTCTCTCTCTCTTCTTCGACTTTCTTTTTGCGAATATCTGAGATGTTGGCACAAATGATGACATCATCTATGTTGCACCATGGGATGATGTCATCCATCAAGTGTCAAAAGTCAACATGACTTTTAGATATTTTGTAAATAAGTGGTTGGCTCCTTTTTCCTTCTTTTCTTCCTTCTTCTATAAATATCCCAATACTTGTTGTATTGGGCATGAGTGAATATCTTTCGATGAAAAATAGAAGCAAGGAGAAAATACTTTGAGCTTTTGTAATGAGAAAGAATTATTAATACAATATTTAGACTTTGTGTTGAATACATGTGTTATTTGCAATGGATCTTTCTTACGTTAGATCTGTGTGTTAGTTCTGTTGGATTTACTTCTGTTTTATTGTCATTTAGTCATCAGTATTGCTTTGCTCATTTATGCAAGTATGTTTGGCTCTGTTTACTACCAATCCCAAAACATAAACCTTCGACCTTTACTTTTGGAATTCATTTCTTTTCTTCCTTTGGACCTATTCTTTCTCTATCCTCTCTTTCATTCCTTTCTTTTTGCAGTTGGAAACACCCTACTGGGATGATATCCCAAACCCCCGAAGGCGAAATATTGTGAGACTTGCATAGATTCCTCTACTTGGTAGAATAGCAATAAACCGATTTCCTTTTTGAAATGACTCAAAGAGGGGCTATGCCACCTGCTTTGTTGGCTCGTTTATCCATAGATCTGCCCAGTGAATGATTTTCGGCCCAACAAAGTGCAATGCATTAAGAGGTTTTTTCTCTAGTTTACCACCAAGGGAGGGAAGAAAATAAAGTTATGACAAGATGATATGATATCTTGCAAAGGATTAGATGTGATAAACAAGTGGGAAATAAAACTATGTCCTTAAGGAAGTAAAAATATGACCACGATGGTGGATTTTGATGAAAGTAAATGGCCCCTAAGAGAGACACAAATATGGAAGGAAAAAAATTGGTCACAAATGTGGACTTGATGAAATATATGGTGCCCTAAAAGAGGCACAAATATGGCCACAATGGTGGAATTTGATAAGAAAATAAGAAAAAATGGTCCCTCGATAGAAGGACAAACATGGCCTCAAAGGAGGAATTCGATGAAAATAAATGGTCCCTCAATGGAAGGACAAATATGGCCACAACAGTGGACTTAAGGTGAGATGAAGATTTGGATGCATTTGGATGAGGTATATAAAAAAATGTCAAAGAGTGAAGTCCCCCAACATCAAGGAAGTTTCATGGATGAATAAGAGATGAATTGATGTGGAAGGAATGCAAAGGATGAGGGAAGGCTTCTTCCCTAATGAATTAGATGTGGATGAGTCAATGGATGTCAAATATTTTAGATGAGATTGTTTAGGATTTGGATTGGATAAATGGTTGGAGACTACAAGGGTGATTGGAAAGATAAGCATTATTGATGAAAAATGAAGGTGGAATGTCGAGTGCAGGAGAAATGTTAAGGGATGATGTGGATGGAGGAATCATGGGAAACCTGATGGATGGGGTATGAATTGGATTAGATGTAGATGGAGAAGGATGTTTCCCTTGAACGAGGAAATCCTAGTTATCAATAAGGTTATGGATGATTGTTCGAAAGGCCTTACAATGTTCAATGTCATGTCTTGGGGTACAATGATAAGTGGAAATGTAATTAGTATTAAACCATGATGGATTTGGACCATAGGGATTAAAATATTTAATGGGAGGAAGCATGATGGCATATATTCATATTAAATGTTGAAATATGTTGGCATAGGACCCAACCAAAGTGTCATGGGGAAGTTAACTCTTGTGGGTTTTAATAGAATAAATTGGCTTGGAGTGAGTGGAAGAAGTGTACATAGATTAGATGGATGAATTAGATGTCTTAAAAGATGAATTAATTTTGAGAGGGTTAGATTATTTGGATTGGGGTTTAGGCAAGGATGTACATTAGATGGGTAAATTATATGTATTGGATGAAAAATCAAATTTGGGTTGGAGGATTGGATTGTTTGGATGTAGATTTATCATTGCAAGAGAGATGTCGTAGATGAAAGGAATGGCCCTAAAATAGATGTTGCAACATTGGATTTCTGAAAAGAGGGAATATCTGAATTTTTACAGGATTCATAGGAGACTGTTGGGGATCTTTTCCATGAGCCTTATATTTTTATTGAGAATATTTTCCTTTGGTAGGGATGATAATAATTTCAACTGGAGGATCCGAATGTGGTGGTGTAGGTGCAGATATTAATGGAGAAAGATGTGTTTGTATGATGCAATTAATAAGATCTATTCGAGAGTTGGATTGTGTAGGTTTTGGTTTTGTCAATGTAGATATAGTTGATTTTGTAGAGGGAGAGTGGATCCCCCTTGTGTTTGTCTCAAGTGGAGGTATTTATTCTATAAATTTCTCAAGGGATATTATCGATGGAGTTGAAAATTGAGAGGATTTGGTCATTGTGATAAAAGTATTGAGTAAATAATATTGGGATAAAATGGGTGATGTGGCCATGGGAAAGGATATAGGTAAAGATGTCAAGGTAGGGATAAGTGGATTTGTTGATATGATAGATGTAGGGGTAGTTGGGATGGATATGGAGGTGGGCGTAATTGGGATATTTGGAGATGTGGGTGATGTGGTGATGGGCATGTTTGATATAGATGTGGTCAAGGGTTAAATATAACAGTTGGGGTATGATGGATGTGGATGAAGTGGTATTAATAGTTGAAGTCGATGTGGATGTGGTTAAAGTAGTTGGTGTGGTCAATACGGAGGAAATTGTAGAAGGAGGAACTAAGATTAAATCTAAGGATGGTATAATGGGTGCAGGTGGAATGGATGTAGGAAAGGTATTCAAACCTACTAAAGGAGATGTGGTAACTGATGGTGTAGACATGATAGGTAATACAAAAATGTAGGAGTAATATCGGGTGTAGAAGTAGGTGGGAAAATTTGCTTCATAAATGTTTCAAATGGGGTTAATATTGTGGGTAAGGTTATAAAGGTACATGTTGTAGAAATGAGTTTAGTTTGGATGGTTGTAGAGATGATTGATGTAGGTGTAGTAATAGGTGTGTTTGATGTAGATGTGGGTGAAGGCATAGATGTGAGAGATGTAGGGATAGGTGTGGATATCAATGGGTCCAAAATAGGTGGTAAGGATGAATTTGATGTGGTAGATTGGGGCATGATCAAAGTGGATGAAGTAGATGGTATGATCAAAGTTGATGTGGATGTGGTAAGGTTAGGAGAAGGTATAGGTTCAAGACAAGTAGTAAAAGTTGATATGGGTGTGATAGTTGTGGATATTATAGGTTTCAAATAAAGAGTGGGAATAATGTCTACAAAGTAGGAACATGTGAAATCGTCATTGATGAGGTAAGATATTGATTAACGGTTTAAACGGCATGAGCATTTAATAGTTGAGATGTAAAATGGGTAGTTTTATTTGTTAGTGGTTGATTATGAAAAGGTTGCTTCATCCTGTCGAGGGTTTTGCTAGAAGAAGTTGTTATCTCTCGAAAGTGCACCCTATAGAGAGATGGCTACTGATTTCCTAAGCCTACAATATTGATCTCTCTCTCTCGTAGATACAATGGAAACACCTCAAGTCTGTGGGTATACCTATTGTGAGGTGAGTCTTCGGGATTAAAAGGTTGGTTCCTTTTTGATGTATCCTAAATTGATTCTTTGGGGTAAGGGTAAGAAATAGCTATAAAATAAATAAACTGAGGTGATACACCAAACTTATATGAGGGCTTTGACTGAGTATATGCACAATTGATGTGGAAAGGTTCTTTTGATGCACGAGCCAACAGTTTTCTAGATTATTTAAGGGCAAAACTTGGTGGTACTGAGGGAAAAAATATCACAACAAGTATTAATAAGTTAACATGCACATTAAAATTTAAGCAGAATTTACTGATATTACAGCAGGGTAAGATGATTGGTCAGGGAATTTTCATTCACAAGACTAACAGAAACATACACAAGCTGCAAATAATTGGTAAGGCAAGAAATTACTTCACACTCAGAAAGTAAAAACTGGCAAAATGCTTCAGTACTCCTATATCCAAAAAGTCCTCCGGGGGCTTTGTGCTTTGTAAAGGCACACAATATATAGCAAAAAAAGTTCACTCTCTTCCTAAAATAGCCTAAGGCTTGTACTCGCCCATGCATCCTATTTTTAATCCTTCATTTAATAATAGATAAAGGAATAGAAATAGAGCATGCAATTAAAAATAGGCATTATTAGCCTTACTTACATTACAGTCAAACTGAAGTTGACTGTTCAATTTTTAAGAAAGAGAAGGATGAATAATTTTCTAAAAATAAGGTTTCTTGGTAAGAAAGTATCTCTCCATGAACATGCAAATCTGTCTTCTTCTCTATTTTATCTCGTTTTGAAGGCATGCAAAAATACAACTCCCTGTTCGTGAGCAAAATAATTACACTAATTGCAATATTTGCAAAAATAATTCCTCCTGTGGGGACCACCTGCTATGTGCACATGTTCTATGGTGTTGACATCTCTTTCTAAGTGGTCACATAAGTGACATTCTGCAAGTCAACTCTACCTCCTTGAAGTGGGGACCACCTCCAATCTACTTGGTTTGGCCACCTTGGTGGACTTAGAAATATAAAAGGGTTGACCATTTTACATGGCACATGCCACTATATTCTCCACCACCTTTTGATAAATACACACATGTATATATGTGTCGGTCTTACATATTTGGTAGTGTATAATTTGAAATTCACCTTTTCGGTGATCATTGGGTATAATTTGGTCGGCATTTAATTTGAAGGCATACACTAAGGTGGGAGACTTCTGAAAGTCATTTGCAATTATTATTTGATTGGTGACGTGGGTTGTCCCCTTCTTCATGGTGACTCACCCCTTGGTAAACTTGGTCGAGTGGTATATGTAACTCAAATGGAGTTTTCTTTGATATTCGTTGATCATCTTGAGCCTTTGATCTCAACACCTTTTTTTGATGTCGTTGATCCTTGGACTCACGGTTAGGGTTTCTGACTTGGCTTTGAATGCGGTCGGTGAGGAACTAACCATGGTTATTTGCTTCGGTTCTGGAGATTGATCCTTAGGCATTGATCCTTGTACTTGGCGATTCTGAGCCATCGATTCTTCTAGATGTGGTTAGGGTTTATTGACTCACCTTCTCAAACTCTGTGGTTAAGTTCATTGGACCCATTTGTGACCATTTCATTTGATCCTTCATCTCGTGGGTGAAGCCCTAGAAAAATTCCTATAGACCGCCATTGTTGGAGATTTTAAGCTCGGCCTTGGCCTTCTAAGCTTGGTTCATTTGTGTTTTGTTGGTCATTTCTTTGTTAAGCTCGGCTTCTAGAAACTTTTCAGGGTTGTGACCGCCATCTTGATTATTTCGAGCTCTGATTTTTTTATCCGTTCTACCTCTATGAAGGAGTTCATGGAATCTGAGTTTATTTTGAAGTGGCTGCTATGGTTAATCACTTTGAGCTCTGTATACTCTTTCTGAGTGATTAAAAATCGGCTTTATGCAAAATATTTTCTATGTTTTTTTCTTCTATTAAGCTCTTTTGCAAGATCTGAGTTTCTTTTCTCATGGTGATCTCTAAGTTAGAGCCCTTCTTGTAAGCTCTGCAGAGTTACCTTCTCTCTCAGCCGGACCATCATTAGTGTCTTTGAGCTCGGATTCCACATCGGGACTTTGTGTTCTTTTGCTCACAATCATTGAGAAATTGAAGCTTCATAACTTGATCCCTGTGTGATGAGCATTACTATTTTGATGAAGGAAAGGTAAGTTTTTTTCCGATCTCTGAGCTTTTTAACTACATCATTGATATCATCTTGATTTCAAAACACTGATATTTTGCTCATTCTTCACATAACTCGTGCCTTCGTGGTTCTTTTGTGGATCTCGAGTTGAAACTCATGTTGGGTTGCTTCTTTTGCTGAACTTGATGACCATTTGAGGGTTGCTCAGATTTAATTTAAACAGTAAGTACTTATTCCTTATTCTGGTTTTTCCTTTAATACCCATTAATGGGTTTGCGATGAAAACTAGGATCTGTATTTCCTATCTAATTTTTAAATCATTTTGCACTCTGTTCCATTATACTCTGATTTTGTTGAGGGTATTTGTATATTGACTGGTAATTTGCTTTATTTTACTTTACGTAGTCACCATACTTAATCATTTTCGAGCTCTGATGGATTCCTGTAGGTCTTGATTCCTTGCTTACTCGAGCTCTATAATATTAGTCATGTAATGGTTCTGTGATGCAATAAAGGCTCATACATTGGTATTCCTTTTCATTTGGCTTTATAGTCTGGTCTCTGTCCGAGGAATGATGTGCTCTATCTTTGTATTTTTAGTACTTTATGGCCTTCTCAAGGGTTCCGATACTTGAAAAATGTGTTACTTTCCTTCGTGTTTTCCTTCATATATTCCTTGGAGGCTATTCTGAATATATATATTCTTAATCTTTCATAGCTCTTCAAGTTGTATTAATGTGATATTTTATTTTGAGACTGCCTTTATTGAGAATAATAATGTGCTCTTGGCTGAGAGTTGCTTCTTTGATTACAGTTTCTGGTTATAATCATCTCCTTTACTTTGATCATGAACTGATATACATGTTATGAAAAGATAGTTATACCTTAAATATGGGTTATTATCTCTTTCTGAAGCCCTTTGTAACTATAGATGTTACTTGAATTACTTCTCACTTTTAATGGCATCATGAGATAGCCCCTTTGTCCATCTGTATTGGCTTCTGATCATGTCATAGATGAGTACTACCTTGCTTGAATGAATGTACTTCATTGACATTGTAGTATTTTGTGCTCTCATATTTGCTTCATTTCTAAAATACTTGACTGTGAAAGTATAATAGTAGTTGCATTGTTTCTATTCTGTGAACTTGTAATCTATAAGTACTTTTATGAAAATAGAAGCAATATTTTAACTGTTTTAGATATTATTTTCAGGGCATATACCTTGATTCAGATGCTTTATTTCCTTTCTGCAATTGTTTCTCACTTAGATGCTTGCTGGAAAATTTGAAATGTTGATTTTTCATGGCGAATCCCTCGCAAAATTTTTCCAAAATCATTTCTATAATGTCTTTTCTAGAAATAGTAGTTGTATTTTCTGATCTAGAATATAGAAAGTAACACTTTTCTTGTTGTACTAATATAGAAATTTGAGAACTAAAAATATGTTAGTTGTTTATCTTTATCATGTGATGCTTTTCTACTTCCTGTACCACTTATTTTATTTGCATAGTTCTTTTAAAGCATATAGTAATTGAAAACAACATGATGAAAAGTTGTAAATGTCCATTTTACATGGCGAAGCCCTATCAAAATTTTCCTAGAATCTTCTCTCATCATGTTTCAGTTATTTTCCCTTTTGCTATCTAGCTTCAGCTTCTTGGAATTTGATTCTTCCTCTTCTGCTACAACTAAAACAAGTGTTTCTATCTTCCAAGTCTCTCTTTTGTACTATTACTTCTTCCATTTGTAGAATAGTTACTAAAACTCAAATTACATTCTTCCTTCTTTCCAGCATGTACTTTATGACTTGTCAATTTTTCCTTGCTACAACCTATACCTACACACTTAAGAAAACAGTTAGAAAAATAATTAGGCTTTTTGGCCTCTCTTATGTCCATGTCCTTCTCTTCTTTTCTCTTTCTTCTTTCTGAGTGTATAAGCATGTATGCAGTTTGATATTCTAGTAGAATATATCTCCTATTATTTGAGATTCATATGCATGAAATAGGACAATGTAGGAATATGGTTTGATCCCTGAGCTCGTAACTGACAGTTAACCTCCTTTCTTTTTAGGTACAATGGCCTCTACAATGGAGATGAAGAAAAGCTGGAGTAGAGATGCTTTGATCAAAGAAAGAAAATCCCAAGGCAATGATGGGTTCACTCATACTCCTTTACTTTCTCTTTCATGCATGTGTACCTTTTATTTCAGTAGTTATACTTTACTTTTCAGTTACATCCCATGGCTTGTGTGGGAAACATTTGAAAATTCCTTATGAATAAAACATTGAATTTCATAAATGAGTTGTATATTTCTTTCTGCATTCTAGTTTCTCTTGTATGGATTGTATAATGAACTAAACAACTTAGTAACATAATTGAATGTCTTAATCATGAAGGAAAGAACATTGATTAGAACTTGTAACATTCAGTAATGAACTCTGATTTTCTATCTATACTTATGTTTGTTGTCTCAAAACCAAACACTTCACCTACTCTACAATTCAGTGTCTTCATCAAGACAACACAGCTATCCTTCGGGCCTTTGTGTTCTTTTGTTGAAGGCAACATGAAATTATAGACTATGTGATCTGTTACGTTTTGTAACAACACACATAGCTACAGATTTCATGTAATGTTTTAAAATAAAATAGCCATAATGACATAATCTGAAAATATCCCTTAGCTTAGGTATACTTCACCAATGCTATCCATCATAACAAAGTTTCGAGTTTCCCATTTCTGCACGAGTGCAAAAATTATCAACATTTTTGGTAATCCTGTGGGGAAAGTTACTTGCTAGCTTATATACCAGTGCCTTGCTCTTGTCCATTGGGCATGGAGTCCAAATATGTACCAAAATCAGCCATATGAAAGGTCCAACCCTTCCAAAAAAACTAAAAACTAGAAAAATATCTAGCAACTAGATCATCATGTGCATGGATGCACTTATTAAAATAAAGGACAATGAGATATGGAGAAACTACACTTATTTAATGAAAATCCAACTCTAACAATCACTGTAAGATTTTCAATAATAGTGTTTGGGAAACATACCATTCACAAGAATGGGAAGTTCCTCTCCATTCAGCTTTGAAAGCTAAAAAGTGTTGTGTTCCTTGCAAGCTGAAATCATGTAAGGACCGCTCTAGATTGTATCAAACTTTGTGTCTTCCTGAATTTACACGATCAACATCCCACTTTAACACAATATCTCCTTCATTGAATATTCTAAATTTGGCTTTCTTATCATAAGTTTTCTTCATTTGCTTCTGATTATTTTCCATATTTAAATGAGCTTGATCTCTTAGCTCTTGTAATTCCATTAACTCTGCATAATGAACCTGCAATGGTTCATTCTCAAGCAGCTCCATTTAATGCAGCAAATCTAATGCAGGTAACTCAACTGAAATAGGCATTCTTACTTCCTTTCCATACACAAGTTTGTATGGTGAATTACCAATTGATCTCTTAGGAGTCACTCTATTAGCCCAAAGTGCTAAATTCAACATCAAATGCCAAGCTCTTTGATTATCCTTGAGTGTTCTTCTGATGATCCTTAACTAGATTTTTGTTAGTACTTTCAGCTAGGCCATTACCTTTTGGGTAATAATTAGATGAAGAGCTTAAATAGATTCCATGGTTGACAACCCAATCTGTTATTTTAGCACCAAGAAATGCTAGAGCATTATCTAATATGATTGTTGTCGGAACACCAAATCTGCAAACTATACCTTCATAAAAGGATAGTATCAAAGTTTCATTAGCATCTTTCAAGGCTATTGCTTCAGTCCATCATTTGTAAAATAATCTATAGCAGTTAAGATCCACTTATTTCCTTGTGAGGAAGGTGGGTTTATCATGCCAATAAAGTCAAGACCCCACTACATAAAAGGTTGATCAACTGAAATAGGTTGTAAAGGCAGCGAAGCTAAATGTTCTTTTCCAACAAAGAAAGCACATTTCTTACACTTTCTAACCCATTCAAAATAGTCTATAAATACGCTAGGCCAATAGTAACTTTCTTTCATGATTTTTAAGGCTGTAGTACATGATGAGAAGTGACCTCCTGTAGGTCCTTCATGGAATTCTAATAATATTTTCTAAATTTTATCATAGTCAACACATCGCAGCAAGATTCCATTTATATCCCTTTTGAACAACACACCATCAATGAAAAGATAAGGAATAGCTTGTAATCTGAAATATCTTCTTTTATTCTTATCCATACCTTCCAGATAGGTGCCATGTTGTAAGTAGTTAACCAAATCAGTCATCCACCTTGATTCCTAGATTTCTTGAGAAATTTCAGGTTATTGATTTTCTGGTTGGACCATGATATTTGATTGTTGATACGTAATTTCAGCATGTTGTTCTGAATCTTGGGTTCTACAGCTTGTTGTTTTTCCATATCAGCAATTAGATGCTCACATAAACCTTTACCTCAAATTGTTTTAGCAACCCGAATATCAACATCATACTCCATGACCTTCGTTATCCAGTTTGCTCTTTTCTCATTTAACTCCTTATTTAGTAAGAACGCTTTCACACTTAGATGAGAAACAAGAACATGGATTTTATTGTTCAAAAGCATATACTTGAAATTCTTTAGTCCTCTAACTACTGAAAGTACTTGTTTTTTCAAGAAATGTGTACCTTGTTTTGTAATCATGCAAAATCTATCCAAAGAAAGCAATTGGATACTCAATATTCTCATCATTAACCTGAGTTAAAATTTTTGAGATTGTTTCATCTCCTACAAGTGCATACATGTAAAATCTTTATCAAAATTTGGATTTACAAGAGTAGGAGCTTGAGAGATAGTTGTTTTGATTTCTTCAAAACCTTCTCTCCCTTCACTGGTCCAAGAGAATGTTTTCTCTTTCTTTAACATAGTTGTTAATGGTTTAACCAATGATGCAAAATCTGGGACAAATCTTCTAACAAAGTTGATTTTCCCAAGAAAACTCTGTAATGCCTTCTTATGATGAGGCAATGATAGCTGTGATATAGCTTTGATTCTGAAAGGATCAATTGCTAAACCTTGTTTAGAAACAATATGGCCAAGTAATTTACCTTGATGTACTAAAAAGATAGACTTTTTGGGGTTCAAAGATATTCCAAATTATCTACATAATGAAAATTCTACCTTAAATGCATTAGATGTTCTTCAGAATCTTTTGAAAATACAGTAACATCATCTAAATAAACAAGGATGCATTTATTTAATAAGCTACGAAAATCCATGTCCATTGCACATTAAAATGTTGCACCGGCATTTGAAAGACCAAAAGGCATTCTTTTGTAAGCATAAGTACCCCACTTGGTGGTAAAAGTTGTTTTATATCTATCTTCTTCTCAGATTAAAATATGATTGTATCCACTGTAACCATCTAGAAGAGATATTCTATCTGATCCTGAGACTGTTCTCAAAATCTAATCCATGTTCGGTAGTGGGTAATGATCTTTTAATGATGCTTTGTTAAGATCTCTAAAATCCACACATAATCTGATTTCTCCATTCTTCTTCCTAATAGGAACAAGATTTTCTACCCAACTTGAATGCTTAACTGGAACAATAATTCCTGATTTAATCAACTTCGATAACTCTTTCCTCATAAGAGGTTCTATTCTAGGATTTACATGCCTCTGTTTCTACCTAACTAGTTTAGAATTTGACACAATTCAATGGCATGTTGTGCTAAACTAGGATCAAACCTTTTAGGTCTTGGTATCTCCAAGTGAAAACATCTTTAAATTCTATGCAAAGATTAATAAAAGACTATTTTCAGGTTGAGGAACATACCTTTCCAAGGAATAAATTTTTCCTTCATCAACTGAAATCTCTTCATAATTATCAACATGAGTTGACATCTTAGTTTTGTCCTTTCTCAACTGGTCATCAGTGTTGAAGATGTCTTCCAATGTGACAAGTCCTCGAGGTAATTTATTTGTCTTTAGTTGAACAATCTGATCACCATATAAATGTTGTAATTTATCCTGATTTACTATAGAAAATTTAGCTTCTTGCTACAAAAACCTATAGATTTGATCATCACTTTCAAAAACCTACCAATTTGATTCGTTATCAGGTATAGAGGGCCTAACAATTAGCTTAATATGGGGCTGAATTTTGTTGTTTTCTATTTGTTCCAGCACTTCGAAACTAGCACCAACTACTGCAAGTCTGTCTATGCTTATTTTCAGTTCTAGGAATAGACTAAATATTAATAGCATCAAAATCTTCCATTAAGTCTGAAACTCTATGTTTGTAAGATTTCATTAATGGATTATTACAAACATTAAAGTTTTTTACTTGATTGATAACCAACTCAGAATCACCAAAAAATTGTAATGTGTTGATACCTCTCTTTCTAGCCCAAAGTAAGCCATGAATTAATGTTTCATATTCAGCTATATTACAAGTGCATGTAAATTGGAGAATCAAAGCTAAGAAATACCTTTCATTTGTTGGGGAAGTGAGCATCAAGCCTACTCCATGTCCTTTCTTGTTCTTAGCTCCATCAAATGAAGCTTCCAAATCCCTTCCACTGAATTTTCTATTTTGGACAGCAAGGGAAGTGATGTACCCTCTTCATGCATACAATATACACCAAAAAGATGTTCTTCAACTTCATTAAAAGGATCATGGGCATGTTCTTCAACCATTTTTTCATCCATAAACATGTTAGAAACACCCACTAATGCTGAAACCTGAGCTACATCATCGAAATCAAATTGATCCAATGCTAAATAATTGGCCACTGCATTTGGAGAATGAGGCTCAATGTGAAATCTAGCCAATGGTTATGAATTGATAGTAACCTTAGTGCCATAATGTGGTGAAAAACAAGGACCAATCTGAAGAGAGATAACCTCCTATTTTCACTATAAAATCTCTAGATAAGCACAAGAAAAATATGGAGGTAAATCCACAACAGTAACATCTTATAGAATGGAAACATTCGGGCAAGCGTGTAACATTACCTCTAAATTTTTGATTACACCAATTGTATTAGTTTATAGTTCCATCAAGATGTAAAACACTCTTTTCTATAGGCTCATACTGCAGGCCCAATTTTTTTGCAATTACTTTTGGCATAACTGTGCTACTTGCACCACTGTCCACCATACTGATTAGGAACTTAGATTTTCTCCATAATCAAAGTGATAGATAAAATGGATGTGGTTTCTTTATATCATGAGAATTTAAAACTTTCTAAACCATCCATCTAACCCCTTTCAGGCGGTCTTGATCAAGTATTCCAAGGACCATGTCTGCCTTTTGAACCTCTTTTTCTATTGTTTTGGAAGAAATTTATAGCTTAGCTAGTTCATGAGAGAGCAAATCCTGTTGTCCTGGAATACTTAGAGCATCCCACATCGAGATGTTAACATTATGTTTTTCATTACATCAATGATGTTGAAAGAAGCAACCGTTTTAGAGATAGATTCAACTGTTTTAGCATAAGCTTTAGCAAAAACTGATTCTGCTTCAGCAACTTTAGATATCTGAGGAATAAATAATCTTCTTGGATCATGTTGTAGCTATTTTTTTGCTCTTTACCAGCTATAACATTTGTTGTTCTTTGTGGAAAAACAGGATTGGTAGCTGGTTTTGGGGCTATAGATGTTGAATTATCAGTGATAGTGGGCAACACAGGTTTATTTTGCTATTTTTTATTTTCAATAGATTTTTCTTAAGCTCTAGTGGTAACTGAAATAAAATCCTCCTCATTGAAAATGACCAAATTCTATTCAGGTGCTTTTTGAACATGAACTTCTTGCTACCCACTCTCCATTTGAGGCATGAACAATGCTTCAGATTGAGGTTGTGCAACGAGATTTAGGTTCAAGAAAGCATTTGGCAATTTGTAGCTAAATGAGGTTGGTTGCAAGGTTGGCACCACTCTTCTGTAGCCATGTTAACTGGAACTAGAGAATTAGATGTACTAGGAACATTTGGATCAAATTGTCTTTGCTGATAAGGCTACCTATAATTTTGATTATGTTGGTAAGGTTGCCTATTTTGTTGATTTTGTTGATAAGGAGCCTGATAAGGTCTGCTAGGTAATGCAAGTCTATTTTCAATTGATGTCAGCTTATTTCCCATGGTTTACAAATCTTTAAACATATCTAGAGATGGGGCTGCAACAATAGGCTCTACAATTGTAATAGGTTGTGGAATAGGGGCTAAATCTACCAAAAATGGCATCGAAGGCCTTGGTGCTAATTTTCCAGCCTGAATAAGGTTGTTTTCAGATTTTATAGCAATGTCATAGGCATCAGGAAGAGTATCACCTCCCATGGATTGAATCATAGTTGAAATATCGCTATTTAAAGATCTAAGATAATAAAGGAAAGCGTGATCAGCTTGAGGCTTAACACTTGCAGGGATTCTTTCCCAAGTCCTAGAAAAATGGATGTTAAAACTGGACATGTACTCATGAGGGGCTCTTTTAATAGTAGATAATTGTTCTATGAGAGACAAATGATCTTGTTAGTCCGAAAATCTGTCGCGTGGACAGATCTATGGATAAACGGGCCAACGGTGTGCAGGGCTTAGCCCCTCTTTGAGACAGCAAAGCGAAACTGGTTTATTGCTACCTCTACTAGCAGGAACCTATGCAAGTCTCATAGATTCTACCTTCGGGGGTTGGGATCTCATCCCAGTAGAGTGTTCTAGGCTGCGAAGAGAAAGGAATAAAGGAAGGAGAAGAGAAAGAACATATCCGAAGGAAGAAAAGAAATGAGTTCCAAAGCGGAAGGGTCAGAAGATCTATGCTTTGGGCTTGGTAGTAAACAGAGCCAAACCTACTTGCATAAATAAACAAAGCAATACTGATAAACAAGTGACGGAAAAGTAGATATGAATTCAACAGAATAAACACATGCAGATCTAACATAAGAAAGATCTTCTGTATAACACAACTATTTAGCACAAAGTCTGAATAATTGTATTAATTGTTATTTTCTGTTACAAGAAAGCTCAAAGTCTTTCTCTCTTCACCTCTATTTCTATCTGAAAAATGTTCACACTAGAATACAACAAGTATTCTTGTATTTATAGAAGATGAGAGAGAGAGAGAAGGCAAAATGGAGCCAACCACTTATTTACAAGATATTTACAAAATATCCAAAAGTCATGTTGACTTTGACAACTTGGATGGATGACATCATCCCATGATGCAACATGGATGACGTCATCATTTGTGTCAACACATTTTTAGACATTTCGAAAAGAAAGTCGGAGAATAGCGAGAGGAAGAAGAAGAAGAAGAAGAAGAAGAAGCAGCTATTCATCATCATCGTCCTGCGGCCGAAAAGGGGTCGCCTGCTTCTGATGCTGCTCAGGAGATGAGATGTGGAACTGAGCGCGGTATTCCAAGAACTTGCTGATCATCGGCCCAAACTGATCCTGTGATGGATCCTTGTGTCGCTCACTGATCGCCTCGCAAGTTTCCCGCTCATCTATGAGCTTTTCTGGGATCTTGGAATAGTCTTTTCCCGCCTCAATTAGGAAACCGATGAAGTCCCTACAGGCCAGTAGGTTATTGATGGATTCATGTCGAACGTAACTTCTGGCCCTGTCCCCTGAGAAGCTAACTCCTTGAAAATTTGGATAGTATCATCACCGACCTCAAGGTGAGGGAAGGAGTGAGCAACCACGAGTCATAGATAGAACAATCTTCTCCATTTGATGCATCGCATCCAGGGCCTCTTCCTTCACCTTGTCTATCTTTTCTAACACGAATTCGAGCTGATCTATCCGATAGTCCAGAGTGGACATGGTCTTGTTGAGGGTCCTTGGATGACCGAATACTCCGAACTTGACCAAATCTTCGACTGAACAGTCGAACATTTGTTGGAAGGCCTCGTGCTGGAGTCTGGCGTTTTCGAGCTCTTCTGATATTGGGACTGCTAATGCTTGGAGTTCCTTGTTCGCCTTCCGATATTCAGGTATAAGCTGATATACTCGGCGATTACTCTTTCGCTATCCTTGAGGATCTGGCTCCTCCAAGCAGAAACAGCCATGCCCTGCTCGCCGATCTTTGAATATTCATTGATCTTCTCCTGACTGAGTGGCTCAGGAGTCTCGGCAGCAGTTGTAGGAGGTGCACTTCCCATCTTCTGTAAGGCCTGAAGCAGATATTTATTCTGCTCCTTCAGTAGCCTTTTCTCCTCTTTTGTTTCTTGAAGCTTCTTGCAGAGTGCATCTACTGCGGAAAGAGCTTCCCCCTGGAGACTTTCAGAGGATGTCCCCATTGTGACTTGGGTCACTGTGAAATCTACCGGAGACAGATCTTCTTTCTCTTTGGTGGGATCGGGGTAGGCTATTTCCATAACCCTCTCACCTGCAGCGCTCTTGGAGAAGCGTGTAACCGGCTTGTGCTTCTTTGCTCCTTTAGCCGGAATGACTGAAAAGTCCATCGGAGCGATGGGGACTTTCCTCTTTGGTTGGCTCAATTGCTGAGAGATCCAAGCTGGTCCTATTGAAGAAGGACTAGAGAAAGAGGAGGAGGCAGCAACGGTAGAGGAAGGGAAAAACGTGGAAACTCGCGGCGGCGGCATTGAAAGAATAGCCACGGACGTGTCCACGGGAGGAAGCGAAACCGAGGCTGCAGGAGACATGGGAAGGTAAGGGAGCCCAGAAATGAGGGAAGAAATGGAGGAAGACAAATCAGCGAGAGAGGAGAAGATGGACGAAGAGGCAGGGGAAAGGGTAGAAAAAGGGGGAGAGGACACAACCAAAGGAGCGGTCGCCGATACCTGAGGAAGGGGAGGAAGAGAAGAAGAAGGGATAGAAGGGACCTCTAAAGTTGAAGCAATGCCGACATCCTGGGTGGATGGGCGTATAGGACTATCCTCTGTCGATTCCTCTTCAAGAGTAATAACCTGTTCGGGCTCCGAGGATGGAGGACTTTCAGGGGCTTCCTCCTGAATGGTGCTAGGTTCCCCTTCCGCAGCTTTGCCTTTTAGCTGCTTCTTTGACCTTGGAGGTGCATTACCCAAAGGAGAAGTTGTAAAATCTACACCGAGGTAGATTAACCCATTCATACGGCACCAGCGCTCTGTTCTCCGCATGGTTTCTTTGACCCTCTCCTCAATTGTCTGAGGAGTCTTGCTTCTATCAATGGCCGGGAAGGGCCAATTGTCCCCATCTATGTTATTGTACACCTTGTCTACTTCATCTTCCGAAATTTGGAAGCCTTTGGGGACGATGGCCACTCCATACTGAATAATTTCTGCCAATCCTAAGCGGGAGTGATCCTTTCTTCTTAGCGACACCTCATGGATGACGTCGATGTAAATGTCCTCAATTTGAGGGACATGGATCGGATCAAGCTTAGCCCTTGGCAGGCAGCCCTCAGGTCGAAGGTAGGCCTTCTTTGGAAATCATGCTTTAGGTTGAGCAATTCTAGCTCAAAGCAAACATCTCCTTCGCCTTGTGATAGGTGGAGCATGTGTAACGGCCTACTGTGAGGGGGAAAGGAGTTCCACCCTTCTTTCTCTTGAGGCACTTTTCATGGTATGTGACGAGCTGTCTTGATAGTTCCAATAGAATCAGCTTCGGTCTAGCATACCTTGGCAACCTGGTTGGTTCGCCCAAAAAGTTGACCGCCCTCAGATAGGTGAACGTGGGAAACTGGGTGAACAAGGCCCCCCACTTCTCCACGGCTGTCACTGTGTTCTTGGTCGTGCGGCCATGAGTTAAGCTTGGTCGCAACATGCACATGATGTGGTAGAAGAAAACATCATTGATTTTAGCGAAGTGTTGGATGCTGTTCTCCAGCTTCAGCTCTTGATAGTATTCATATATTTTGGCCTGAGGCCAAGTTCCACTTCGGTGCAGCCCTGGATAATCTCTTTCAGCTGCGGCAGCATAGACGACGTAGGAGTTCATGTGGAATACTCCTGTTGTAGCGAATTGCGCAGCTGCTCGATATCGTCTTCTTATTATCTCCCCAAAGAAAAACGCCGATCGGGCGATTCTTATTCATTGTTTCCAGTACCGCAAAGATCCACTTATGGAAATAGTGAGCATCCGAAAGGCCGAAGACTCTGCTCAGGAAGGTGATTGTATCACTGAGTTCCTCTGAGAAATCACTCCGGTGGATAGTCCGAGGCCACCGGTCACTACCTTCTTGTTCTTGAGGTAGACCTCATTCATCACCGCACGCACCGGGTCTTCGTTGTCCTCCCAGGCCTGGATGCATTCTTGTTGGCTAACAGCCACATAGTTCCGGTGGTGAGGGATGCCAAGCATTAACTCAAAGCGACGGGCAGTAAGGTTTATAACTACCTCGCCCTTGCTATTCTCGACACATCTCGTGTCTTTGTTGAAGGATTGTGCAACAACCATCATGAATTCGTTGTTTACTGCGCTGACAGGGATTCCTCCGGCAAAGTGCAGGGCACTGCCTATTAGCTTGTCCATCCATGGACTTCTTGTCACTTTTTGAGTTCTTACCCAGAATTCTTCCATGTCAATGTGACCCAATTCAGAGTCCCTGACATCCATATTACATTCTGCCTGTGATTCGGGCATTCTGACCCTTTGGTATTTATACTTCATTTCTTCTTCTGTCAGCTTAGCCTTTCCTCTTGGTTTGGCGGGTCTCTTGCTTGACGTAGACATGTGTTCTTCAAGGCTTATCTGATGATCTGCATGTAGAAGGAGTGAAACCCAATCCAAGAAGGTTGAATTAGTCATTTGATCTCTCATTGGAAAACTGGCAGAAGAAAGAGTTATAACTTTTAAGGCTCGGGGCGCAGGGCGCATGAAAAATGTATATAACAAGCTGAATAGACAAGGCGCATAGGAAAAGGATGTAACAGAGGTTAAACTAGCGCCAAAGGCGCATGGCGCACGGATGAAGCAGGCTGCATTTTATAGCAGGGCGCGCAGGAAAGGTATGTTACAATGAGTTTCGATGCGCCCTTTGGCGCATGGGAAGGTTGTGCAACATGGATAAATGATGCGCCGAAGGCTATAAAGAAGGCGCGGGACTTACATTTGCAACAGGAAAAAGGGGCGCGCTTTGAGGGCGCATGATTTCAAACTGCAGCAGCACGCAAGGCTGCGCCATGTGCGCGGGTTTTGAGCATGTAACAGGGCTGATAGATGCGCCGAGGGGCGCGACTGTCTTTATTGCAACATGACGCAACAGTGCGCCATGGAAAACACTTAACCATTTAAACATTTTTCAACTCTATCTTCCACTCGAAAGGATGCTTGGTATAACAAGGTTTTATAAAGAGGATCACAGACCAAGCTAATGCAAAACCACCCCCCTTTTTCCAACAAATCCGGAAAGAGGGAGGGAGAGGAGGAAGAAAACACAAACTTGACAGGATAGGGGAGAAACAAGCCCAACATATTTCATTTTTAAAACCGACTAGCCACTAAAGAAATGCAGACCACACGCAAGCAACAAACTGCACTGCATAAAAGAAATAAGCTCAAAGGAGAGAAAACACAGGCCAAGAACGTGAAAGCATTCAAAAACAAACCGGGAGAACCACCTACCTCGAATATATATTGAAAATTTGTGGCGAGTGGGTCCACAGAGCAATGACAGCGACAGAGCAGAGCTGACAAATCCAGAGCGATCACGTGCTTGTCAAAATGGAATGAAAATGACATGGCGGGCACTGGTATTTATAGAAAAACTTTGTCATTAATGCGCCAACCACTTATGAAATGGCGCATGAAAACTCCTGTCGACAGAGAAAAGCGTGCGCCCTTTGGCGCATGGAAGTAATTGATGACAGGAGAATGGATGCGCCTTTGGCGCACCAAATGAGTTGTCGACACGAATCTATGTGCGCCCTTTGGCGCACCAAAACTTGGTGTAACATAGATATTACGTGCGCCCTTTGGCGCACCAAAAACTTACTCAACATCCTTTGGCGCACCGAAAGGAGTGACAACATGGAAAACCATGCGCCAAAGGCTTTTAAGGGGCGCATCAAAATTGATGTTGCAAGGCAAAACCATGCGCCTAGCCAAAAAGGCTCAAAAAAGACTAAGTTCAAAAACTGAATTTCCCGGGAAGGGATTTTACAATATTTCGAACGCGAAGGATCCCTAACGAGGGATCCAAACAAAATTTTCGGTATGGTTATCGGTAAAATTGCCCTTGTCAATTTTACAGGATAACAGCTGGCTCTTTCTGGGGACTATCCCTGAGCAAATTCGGGGGTAGAGAATCCCAGATCACATGTGCCTATCCATTGGGTACGGAGTCAAAAACAAGGGGGACCGGAGGGAGAACAAAGGAAACACACAAAAACCGAAAGCAAACACACGACGAAAGCAAACACACAACTAAAATAAACTGTACAAAGAAGAGAGCAAGCTCTACTTCCTGAAGATCTTGAGATGTTGCCCGCTATAGGGAAGCGGGAGTCCAGCTCCATCCAGATATGAGAGATAGAAACTATTCTCTCCATTGAGTTGCTTGATTTTGAAGGGCCCTCTCCATAGGGAATCAAATTTTCCGTGCATACCCTTTGGCTCTCTTCGCTTGTCCCAGAGAAGGACGAGATCTCCTACTTCAAAATTCCTCTGCTTGGCCTTCTTGTCGAAAAGCTTCTTTACTTGATTCTGATGTTCAGTGATCCTGTCGACCACCCTTACTCTCTTTTCTTCAAGTTCCGCAAGGTACATGATTCTCTTTTCTAGAGAACTCTGAAAAGTTTCATCTTCGATTACTCGTGCCAAGCGTAGAGCAGGAAGTTCAGCGGAAACGGGAAGTTCGGCATCAGTGCCATATAACACTTGAAAAGGTGACATGCCGAGAGACCTCTTGGGAGTAATACGGTCCGCCCACAAAGCGTCGTACAAAGACTTGTGCCACATCCGCTGATTCTCATCTACTAATTTCCGTATGATGGTCACCAAGTTCTTATTACTGGATTCTGCCTGACCATTTCCCTGAGGATAATAATCTGAGGCATGTGCTAAAGTTATCCCATATTCATAGCAAAAACTAATAACTTCCCGGGAAGAGAAGTTAGAAGCATTATCAGCAACGATTTTATTTGGAACGCCAAACCTGACAATGATATTTTCTTTGATAAAACTGCAAACCACCTCAGAAGTGGCATGCTTGACAGGTATGGCTTCCACCCACTTGGTGAAGTAATCCGTTGCTGTAAGGACATAGCTATGTCCAGCACTCGATTGAGGATTGAGTGCACCAATAAAATCAATTCCCCATTGCCTGAATGGTTCATTGATAATGACCGGCCTTAGGGGGAGGGCAGCCAACTTGGGCTTGCCGACGAATTGCTGACAGGGTTCACACTTTGCCACCCAGGTAGCCGCATCTTGAAAGAGCGTTGGCCAATAGTACCTGGCTCGGATGATTTTGTGTGCTGTCACGGAAGAAGAAAAATGGCCTCCACAGGCTGAATTGTGAAAACTTTCCAGCAGTTTTACTTGCTGGGGCTTGTCAACACATCGCAGGAAGACACCGTCCATCCCGCGCTTGTATAAACCTTCATCCCAGATGACATATTTAGCTGCCCTGAGCTTTACAGTGTGCTTCTCTTTTGAAGTCAGGTGTGCTGGGCATTCACCGTAGGAAAGGAAGAAGCGATGTCGAGTACCACTCGTCATTAGTTGCCAAATAAAACCAGAGGCGAGAATCAAGCTTCTCTAGAGGGCTTTGTGCTTCGTTGGTACATTCCTCTTTCCCTTTAGGCTTTCGAATCTTCATTTTCAGCCATTAGCCGACAGTGCCCTTGCGTCTTACCAGCTTGGTGGGTTTAATATCCAGGTCATATTCCTGGACCTTTGCGATCCAATTCCCTCTCAAACTTCCTAACTCCTGCTGAGTTAGAATTGATTTCACCGCCGTGTCAGGAACCAGCACTACCGTATGCGAGTTCAGAATGTAATACCTGAAATTCTTCACCGCTTTGACAACGGCAAAGGCATGTTTTTCCAATTGAGTCATCTTCAACTCGTGAGGCTTGAGGGGAGAACTCATGAATGCAATCGGGATTCAATATCTTCTGAATTCTTCTGCATTAAGATTGCAGACACGGTATGTTCCGATGCGTAGCTATACATGATGAAGTCTTTGGAGAAGTCGGGACATACCAGGACCGGTGCATGAGCAACATAAGCTTTTATCTCTTCGAATGACTTTTTCCCTTCCTCACTCCATCTGAAAGTTGGTGAACCTTTCATCATGTTCAGTATGTGGCGAGTCTTTTCGGCAAAGTCAGGAACAAAACGCCTAAGAAAGTTCACCTTCCCGAAGAAAGAATGAACACCAGTCTTGCTTGTAGGCAGAGTAAGGTTCTGAATGGCCTTAACCCTTTCAATGTCTATCTTTGTTCCTTCTTTGCTAACCACATGTCCTAGCAACTTCCCTTCAGTAACTCCAAAAACAGACTTTTTGGGATTTAGGGAAATCCCATGCTCTCGGACTGCCAAGATTTGCTCCAAGTGATCGCAATGATCACTTCGTTGTTTAGAGAACACGGTTAAGTCATCTAGATAAACTACAATGACTTTTCCCATCATACCTTTAAATGCAAAGTCCATGGCCCGTTGAAAAGTAGCACCTGCATTAGTTAGGCCGAAAGGCATCCTGCTGTAGGCAAATGTACCCCAGGGAGTAGTGAATGCTGTTTTGAATTGATCTTCAGGCGAGACTTCAATCTGATTGTAGCCTGAAAAACCATCAAGCATGGACAGCATTTCCGATCCAGTTACTGCTTGTAGAACTTGATCCATTATCTGAAGAGGGTAGTTTTCTTTTAGTGAAGCTTGGTTCAAGTTTCGGAAGTCCACGCAGATGCGTATTTCGCCATTTTTCTTGCGCACTGGCACAATATTCGCCACCCAAGTACTGTGATGGATAGGGAAAATGATTCTCGCATCCAGCATCTTCTGAATTTCGGCATGGATGGTGCCCGAAATCTTAGGATTATAATGCCTTTGTTTCTGACGGAAGGCCTTGACATCTTCTTTCAGCGGTATGTCATGCTGAACATCCTTTGGCTTGAAGGACTTTAGATCGGCATAGGACCATGCCAATACATCCATATATTTTTTCAGCAACTTGACAAATTTCCGCTTCTCTTCAGGCGTGCAACATTTGCCAATGTTTACAAATTGCGGATGTGCTTCAGAACCTATATTGACTGATTCCGTCTCTGGGGACGAATCAGGATCATTTTGCTTCTTCTTTTTTATAAAACGGTCGTGCCTGTCAAACAAGCGTTCCAGAGAAACTAGGCCTTTTGGAATCTTATTACCCTTGAGCTGACATATGCCATCGTTCTCTCCTGATTCATGGTTTTGACCGTTGATTGATTCGCGGCATGGAGAGGTGGATCCTTCAAAATACAACTCATCAAAATTTTCTGATTTTTCTAGAAAGGCAATGAGGTGATTATCATCATTGAATACCTGCCAATGCTGAGAGTTGTCTGGCACGCTCGGGCGGAAAACCACTTCAATGGTGTATTTGTTCATTTTCAAACCCGGGTGCGGGAGCATAAGAGATGCCGAAACGGCCAATGAATCGGCCATATCATTTTGAGCTCTTGGAATTGCTCCTATTGAAAAGGCATCAAACTCTTCGATGCTGTCCCATACTGCATTACGGTAGTGCCTGAGCCTCTCATTTTTCACTTGGTAAATCCTTTTGACCTGATTTACAACTAGCTCAGCATCACCTTGGACTTTCAGATTTTTATTCCTCTTTCCTTTGCAGCTTGCATACCGAGCAATAGAGATTCATACTCAGCGGTATTATTAGTGTTGAAAAACTGCAACTTGAAAGAAAGAGGAATTACCTCCTCCTCGGGAGATATCAGTACAACACCGGCACCACATCCACTGGTCGCGCAACTGCCATCAAACTGCAAGGTCCAGATTTCATTAAGGTCCTTTTCTTGAACAAAAACGCCCTTTGTACCTGTCTCGGTAGATAAAAAGTAGTTCCCCATCCTTGATGATTCAAAAAGGATTTGCGCTTTGGGGTCTTCAGAACTAGTAACCAAATACTTATTCTGCGATTCTGGTTCTAAAGTCTGCATCACACCTTTGACGGGTATTCTAGCTTTAGACCAGTCCATGTGAATTTCTCCACCAACTTCGCTGCAGAAACTCCTTCCCAGCAAAATTCCATAGGCTGCTGGAATGTCAGCAACGAGGACGGTCATCTTCACTCTCTTTTCAGGAAAGGCCGCAAACGCAAATTGTGCGTCTTTGATTTGACCAATCAATGGCACTTGCTTGGTCTCCAATGAATAACATCTGCCGAAAGGTTTGGTAAGAGTGAGGCCCAAAGCATGGGCGACTTTTGCCGGCATGACGTTATCGGAAGCTCCGGAATCAATTATACAGTTGCTCAACTTATGGCCATTGATTAGGAGGGAGAGATAGAAAGGTTCTATCTTGCCTGATGCAGATGTTGAGGCAACATTTATGTGGGATTCAGGAGGAGTGGAAAGGATTCCTTTTGGGGAAACCTGTTTAGATGCAACAGCTTGACTCTGGATGTATTTGGTTAATCTCACAAGCTGTTCGGGATTTGACTGAAGATACTCAGCTTCAGACATCTGGATCTTGGTCTTTTTTGCATGATCTATAATATCAAACGCGGCCAAGGGTTGCGTTGGTGAAGGAATGAGTCCTTCACTTCGCGATGGTGGAACAGAGTTACTGATCTTGATAGGAACATGAGAGGGCTGACTCGGAGGAGAGATAGGTGGAAAAGACTTCTTTGCAAAAGATTTAACAGGGAGTTGAGTGGGAAGAGGATTACCTCTTTTAACAATGGTTGGAGGCGCGTTTGACACGGCCTTCTCTTTCTGCGTATGGGCAGCAACTTCTGCTTCTTTTCCTTGCGAGCGGGTAAAAACAGCGTAGGATTGTCCGCTTGCATAGCCCTGAGTACTCTCTTCTTCATCAGATTCATCCTCGTCAAATTCCATGTATCCAATAGTAGAGTCGCCAGTCGGTTCACCGACATCTTGATCATCTTCGCCTTGGAGCGAAGGTTCTTCATAGTACTGCTCTTCCTCTTCAATTTCGGCCAAAGCATTGACCGGAGGAGCTTCAAGCGCCAACCGTGGAGCGAACAGCAGATGTGGTCTTTGTGAAACATTGTTGGGAACGAAACTCCTTCGTGGAACATCTCGGTATGAGGAACTAGGAGCCTGGGCCAACTGCTTCTTTAACGCGAGCAGATCATTCGCCATCTTTTGGAATGCCGGATCAGATGAAGTGGTAGGCGAGGGATCCGAAGATTTGGACTTGGATGATTCCTTTTTCAACTCGCCAGATATTATCAAGTTGTCTTCTATCCGAATGGCAGCAGCCTGAGCGAGAGGTAGAGTAGCTAATCGCTCTTGAAGGAGCAAAAAGCTGACTTTTGAGCTCATAGCGTTCACGAAGAAACATTTCTGATTCTCCGGCGTTGGAAGCATGGTAGTAGGGACGCGGTTGATCAACGCATTGAACCGGGTGACGAAATCGCGCATGGTCTCATTGCCTTCTTCTTCAGGTGCGTGATCCGTGATAACAACGCAAATGCATCTTCTGAAGGTTTGTATCTGTCTTCAAAAGCTTCCCGCAAAGTTTCCCAACTGGTGATAGATGCGGCCGGCAAATGCTGAAACCATTCGGCCGCGGCCCTCAGAGTTTCGAAAAAGGCGAACCGACACATCTTCATGAGTCACGTCCAGAATACTTTCATGACATGATGAAAGCAGATATGTGGGAATCGTGCTTTGATTTCCGCTCCCGTCAAATTTAGGAAAATTCTTTCGGTTTCCGTGAGGGAGCGCGTGAACCGGATGTGGCAAAGACGAGAGGGCCCATAGCATTTCCCATGGTACGCCATTTGGAAGGCTAGAAAAAGCACACGAGCTCGGAGGGTGGTTCCACTAAGCAAAAAAGCACTACAAAGGGATGTAGATGCTCCTCAGTAATCGACTTTTCTTCGTGGAGGTGAGACACTCTGGATGATCACCGAAGCTTAGCGCTGAAAAACGCGCTGTTACGCTGACGCTTGTGCCTTTGAAGCGGATCGAAAGTAGGATCAACTTCTCCACGGGCTCTCCTGCTACGCGTAAAGGGTTCACTTGCCAGCGTACCTTCCAGATCTGCAATGTTATGGCGCAGATTTAAACTTTATTTTTGGGTGTACTTGCTGATTTTCTGGTTTTTCTGACAAAAACCAGCAGCATGCACTTTTCTGAATATTTAAAAACTATCCTCCTCGAAAAACCGATTGCGGTTAATGACAATGAACAACGAGGATAAGATGGCAGGGAAGAATAGTAGGCTGATTTTCTCGATCTGGTCTTTACTTTTCAGAGGGTTTAAAACATTTCAGAAAATAGTTAAAAACTCAGATCTACGGAGAACTGCTAATTTTTGTAAAAACTCAGCGAACTAAAGATCTGTAACTAGGCCCGATCTATGGATCCCAGAAGAAAATTTTTCAATTTCGGTACTTTTGCAAATTTTTGGATTTTAAACAAAAAGTGTAGATTTGCAAACAGGCAGTGATTTTCTCATATTTTTCTAATTTTATATTATACCACCACCATAGATCCGATGATCTATCTCTGCTTCTGTCACGAAATCATAGATCTATCCTTCCCAAATGAGTCGCCAAAAACTGTTGGTCCGAAAATCTGTCGCGTGGACAGATCTATGGATAGACGGGCCAACGGTGTGCAGGGCTTAGCCCCTCTTTGAGACAGCAAAGCGAAACTGGTTTATTGCTACTTCTACTAGCAGGAACCTATGCAAGTCTCACAGATTCTGCCTTCGGGGGTTGGGATCTCATCCCAGTAGAGTGTTCTAGGCTGCGAAGAGAAAGGAATAAAAGAAGGAGAAGAGAAAGAACAGATCCGAAGGAAGAAAAGAAATGAGTTCCAAAGCGGAAGGGTCAGAAGATCTATGCTTTGGGCTTGGTAGTAAACAGAGCCAAACCTACTTGCATAAATAAACAAAGCAATACTGATAAACAAGTGACGGAAAAGTAGATATGAATTCAACAGAATAAACACATGCAGATCTAACATAAGAAAGATCTAATGCATAACACAACTATTTAGCACAAAGTCTGAATAATTGTATTAATTGTTATTTTCTGTTACAAGAAAGCTCAAAGTCTTTCTCTCTTCACCTCTATTTCTATCTGAAAAATGTTCACCCTAGAATACAACAAGTATTCTTGTATTTATAGAAGATGAGAGAGAGAGAAGGCAAAATGGAGCCAACCACTTATTTACAAGATATTTACAAAATATCCAAAAGTCATGTTGACTTTGACAACTTGGATGGATGACATCATCCCATGATGCAACATGGATGATGTCATCATTTGTGCCAACACATTTTTAGACATTCGAAAAGAAAGTCGGAGAATAGCGAGAGGAAGAAGAAGAAGAAGAAGAAGAAGAAGCTATTCATCATCATCGTCCTGCGGCCGAAAAGGGTCGCCGCTTCGATCTTGCTCAGAGATGAGATGTGGAACTGAGCGCGGTATTCCAAGAACTTGCTGATCATCGGCCCAAATTGATCCTGTGATGGATCCTTGTGCCGTTCACTGATTGCTTCGCAAGTTTCCCGCTCATCTATGAGCTTTTCTGGGATCTTGGAATAGTCTTTACCCGCCTCGATTAGGAAACCGATGAAGTCCCTACAGCCAAGAGGTTATTGATGGATTCAAGTGTCGAACGTAACTCTCGCCCCCGTCCTCGAGAAGCTATCTCCTTGAAAATCCGGATAGTATCATCAGCTGATCTCAAGGTGAGGGAAGGAGTGAGCAACCCTGGAGTCATAGATAGAACAATCTTCTCCATTTGATGCATCGCATCCAGGGCCTCTTCCTTCACCTTGTCTATCTTTTCTAACACGAATTCGAGCTGATCTATCCGATAGTCCAGAGTGGACATGGTCTTGTTGAGGGTCCTTGGATGACCGAATACTCCGAACTTGACCAAATCTTCGACTGAACAGTCGAACATTTGTTGGAAGGCCTCGTCTTTGAGTCTCATGCGTTTTGAGCTCTTTTCGATATTGGGACTACTAATGCTTGGAGTTCCTTGTTCGCCTTTCTCGATATTCGGTATAAGCTGATATACTCGCGATTACTCTTTCGCTATCCTTGAGGATCTGCTCCTCCAAGCGTAAAACCATGCCACCTCGCCGATCTTTGAATATTCATTGATCTTCTCCTAACCGAGTGCCTCAGAGTCTCGGCGGCAGTTGTAGGAGGTGCACTTCCCATCTTCTGTAAGGCCTAAAGCAGATATTTATTCTGCTCCTTCAGTAGCCTTTTCTCCTCTTTTGTTTCTTGAAGCTTCTTGCAGAGTGCATCTATTGCGGAAAGAGCTTCCCCCTGGAGACTTTCAGAGATGTCCCCATTGTGACTTGGGTCACTGTGAAATCTGCCGGACACAGATCTTCTTTCTCTTTGGTGGGATCGGGGTAGGCTATTTCCATAACCCTCTCACCTGCAGCGCTCTTGGAGAAGCGTGTGACCGGCTTGTGCTTCTTTGCTCCTTTAGCCAGAATGACTGAAAAGTCCATCGGAGCGATGGGGACTTTCCTCTTTGGTTGGCTCAATTGCTGAGAGATCCAAGCTGGTCCTATTGAAGAAGGACTAGAGACAGAGGGGGAGGCAAAGAATGCGGTAGAGGAAGGGAAAACGTGGAAACTGCGCGGCGGCGGCATTGAAAGAATAGCCGCGAGGTGTCCACGGGAGGAAGCGAAACCGAGGCTGCGAGAAGACATGGGAAGGTAAGGGAGCCCGAAATGAGGGAAGAAATGGAGGAAGACAAATCGTAGAGAGAGAGAGAAGATGGACGAAGAGGCAGGGGAAAGGGTAGAAGAAGGGGGAGAGGACACAACCAAAGGAGTGGTTGCCGACACCTGGGGAAGGGGAGGAAGAGAAGAAGAAGGGATAGAAGGGACCTCTGAAGTTGTAGCAATGCCGACATCCCGGGTGGATGGGCGTATAGGACTATCCTCTGTCGATTCCTCTTCAAGAGTAATAACTCGTTCGGCCCGAGGATGGAGGACTTTCAGGGGCTTCCTCTGCGCATGGTGCTAGGTTCCCCTTCCGCAGCCTTTGCCTTTCACCGCTTCTTTGACCTTGAGGTGCATTACCTAAAGGAGAAGTTGTAAAATCTACACCGAGGTAGATTAACCCATTCATACGGCACCAACGCTCTGTTCTCCGCATGGTTTCTTTGACCCTCTCCTCAATTGTCTGAGGAGCCTTGCTTCTATCAATGGCCGGGAAGGGCCAATTGTCCCCATCTGTGTTATTGTACACCTTGTCTACTTCATCTTCCGAAGTTTGGAAGCCTTTGGGGACGATGGCCACTCCATACTGAATAATTTCTGCCAATGCTAAGCGGGAGTGATCCTTTCTTCTTAGCGACACCTCATGGATGACGTCGATGTAAATGTCCTCAATTTGAGGGACATGGATCGGATCAAGCTTAGCCCTTGGCAAGCAGCCCCTTGGGTCGAATGTAGGCCTTGCTGGGAAATCATGCTTTAGGTTGAGCAATTCTAGCTCAGCAAACATCTCCTTCGCCTTGTGATAGCTGGAGCATGTGTAACGGCCTACTGTGAGGGGGAAAGGAGTTCCGCCCTTCTTTCTCTTGAGGCACTTTTCATGGTATGTGACCAGCTGTCTTGATAATTCCAATAGAATCAGCTTCGGTCCAGCATACCTTGGCAACCTGGTTGGTTCGCCCAAAAGTTGACCGCCCTCAGATAGGTGAACGTGGGAAACTGGGTGAACAAGGCCCCCCACTTCTCCACGGCTGTCACTGTGTTCTTGGTCGTGCGGCCATGAGTTAAGTTTGGTCGCAACATGCACATGATGTGGTAGAAGAAAACATCATTGATCTTAGCGAAGTGTTGGATGCTGTTCTCCAGCTTCAGCTCTTGATAGTATTCATATATTTTGGCCTGAGGCCAAGTTCCACTTCGGTGCAGCCCTGGATAATCTCTTTCAGCTGCGGCAGCATAGACGATTTACGTAGGAGTTCATGTGGAATACTCCTGTTGTAGCGAACTGTTGCAGTTGCTCGGATATTGTGCTGCTTATTATCTCCCCCCAGCAGAAACGCTGATCGGGCAGATTCTTATTCATTGTTTCCAGGTACCGCAGCATCCACTTATGGAAGTAGTGAGCATCTGAAAGGCCGAAGACTCTGCTCAGGAAGGTGATTGTATCACTGAGTTCCTCTGAGAAATCACTCCGGTGGATAGTCTGAGGCCACCGGGTCACTACCTTCTTGTTCTTGAGGTAGACCTCATTCATCAACTGCATGCACTGGTCTTCGTTGTCCTCCCAAGCCTGGATGCATTCCTGTTGGCTAGCAGCCACATAATTCCGGTGGTGGGGGATGCCAAGCATTAACTCAAAGCGACGGGCAGTAAGGTTTATAACTACCTCGCCCTTGCTATTCTCGACACATCTCGTGTCTTTGTTGAAGGATTGTGCAACAACCATCATGAATTCGTTGTTTCATCAACGGCAGACAGAATTCCTCCAAAGGTGAAGTGCAGGCACCACTTTATTAGCTTGTCCATCCATGGACTTCTTGTCACTTTTTGAGTTCTTACCCAAAATTCTTCCATGTCAATGTGACCCAATTCAGAGTCCCTGACATCCATATTACATTCTGCCTGTGATTCGGGCATTCTGACCCTTTGGTATTTATACTTCATTTCTTCTTCTGTCAGCTTAGCCTTTCCTCTTGGTTTGGCGGGTCTCTTGCTTGACGTAGACATGTGTTCTTCAAGGCTTATCTGATGATCTGCACGCAGAAGGAGCGAAACCCAATCCAAGAAGGTTGAATTAGTCATTTGATCTCTCATTGGAAAACTGGCAGAAGAAAGAGTTAGAACTTTTAAGGCTCGGGGCGCAGGGCGCATGAAAAATGTATATAACAAGCTGAATAGACAAGGCGCATAGGAAAAGGATGTAACAGAGGTTAAACTAGCGCGCTAAGGCGCAAGCATGCGCACTTGATGAAGTGCAGATCGTATTTTATAGCGAGGCGCGCAGAAAGGTATGTTACAATGAGTTTCGATGCGCCCTTTCGCGCATGGGAAGGTTGTGCAACATGGATGAATGATGCGCCAAGGCTATAAAGAAGGCGCGGGACTTACATTTGCAACAGAAAAAGGGGCGCGCTGAGGGCGCATGATTTCAAATCGCAAAGAAGACGCAAGGCCGCGCCATGTCTGCGGGTTTTGAACATGTAACAGGGCTGATAGATGCGCCGAGGGGCGCGACTGTCTTTATTGCAACATGACGCAACAGTGCGCCATGGAAAACACTTAACCATTTAAACATTTTTCAACTCTATCTTCCACTCGAAAGGATGCTTGGTATAACAAGGTTTTATAAAGAGGATCACAGACCAAGCTAATGCAAAACCACCCCCCTTTTTCCAACAAATCCGGAAAGAGGGAGGGAGAGGAGGAAGAAAACACAAACTTGACAGGATAGGGGAGAAACAAGCCCAACATATTTCATTTTAAACCGACTAGCCACTAAAGAAACAGACCACGCAAGCAACAATCAGACCAGACAAAGAAATAAGCTCAAAGGAGAGAAAACACAGGCCAAGAACGTGAAAGCATTCAAAAACAAACCGGGAGAACCACCTACCTCGAATATATATATTGAAAATTTGTGGCGAGTGGGTCCACAGAGCAATGACAGCGACAGAGCAGAGCTGACAAATCCAGAGCGATCACGTGCTTGAAAAAATGGAATGAAAATGACATGGCGGGCACTGGTATTTATAGAAAAACCTTGTCATTAATGCGCCAACCACTTATTTGAAATGGCACATGAAAACTCCTCAAGAGAAAAGCGTGCGCCCTTTGGCGCATGGAAGTAATTGATGACAGGAGAATGGGTGCGCCTTTGGCGCACCAAATGAGTTGTCGACACGAATCTATGTGCGCCCTTTGGCGCACCAAAACTTGGTGTAACATAGATATTACGTGCGCCCTTTGGCGCACCAAAAACTTACTCAACATCCTTTGGCGCACCGAAAGACGTGCTAACATGGAAAACCATGCGCCAAAGGCTTTTAAGGGGCGCATCAAAAATTGATGTTGCAAGGCAAAACCATGCGCCCAGCCAAAAAAGGCTCAAAAAGACTAAGTTCAAAAACTGAATTTCCCGGGAAGGGATTTTACAATATTTCGAACGCGAAGGATCCCTAACGAGGATCCAAACAAAATTTTCGGTATGGTTATCGGTAAAATTGCCCTTGTCAATTTTACAGGATAACATCTAAATTGTCTTGGAACTATTTTAGTAGCTTTTCACCTAAATCATCCTAAGTTCTAATGCTTCCAATCTCTAGGTTTCTGTACCATTGCAAAGCTTGTCCCTTAAAAGATGCAGCTAAAATTCTTAAAGCTACGTCTTCATGAGTGATATTATGCACTGCACATATGGCTGCAACATCTTTAATATGTTCAGTAGGTGTAACTTGATTTTCACCGGTGAATTATGGCGAGACTCTTCATGGAAGCATTGGGAATATCATGATAAACTGGAATTACTAATGGGCTGCCATTAGTAAAGGGCACAAAATTTCTGGGTGGTTGAAGAGCCATTGGAAAAAATGGGATATTGATAGAAAAATTGATACGTGGTGAAGGAATATCAGGAGGAGGGTTATCAAAACCAAGTCTATTATAGGGTAATGTATTACCAACTCTTCTCCTTCTAGCAGAATTCAAAGGTAAAGAAACAAAATCAGGAGGAATTCCTCTTATCGATGATCACGTAGTCACTTTAGGCATGGAACATGTTGCATTACTGGTCTAGAATCAGCTTTACGGAGTCACCAAAAGATCATAAAATATTTAGAATAAATTGTTGTAACTTGCTCCAGAAAGTAACTTTTAATTTGTTGTAAATCTACAACTTGCATGCAAATCGATTCATTGTCCCACTAGGCATACTACAAAAACTATTATCTCTCGAAAGTGCACCCTGTAGAGAGATGGCTATAGATTTCCTAAGCCTGCAATATTGATCTCTCTCTCTCTCTCGTAGATACAATGGAAACACCTTAGGTCTGTGGGTATACCTATTGTGAGGTGAGTCTCTGGGATTAAAAGGTTGGTTCCTTATTGGTGTATCCTAAACTGATTCATTGGGGTAAGGGTAAGAAATAGATGTAAAATAAATAAATTGAGGTGATACACCAAAATTATATGAGGGCTTTGACTGAGTATATGGATAATTAATATGGAAAGGTTCTCTTGATGCACGAGCCAACTATTTTCTGCAGATTATTTAAGGGAAAAACATGGTGGTACTGAGGGAAAAACTATCACAACAGTATTAATAAGTTAACATGCACATTAAAATTTAAGCAGAATTTATTGATATTGCAGCAGGGTAAGATGATTTTTCAGGGAATTTGCATTCATAAGACTAACATAAATGTACACAAGTTGTAAATAATTGGTAAGGCAAGAAATTACTTCACACTCAGAAAGGCAAAACTGGTAGAATGCTTCAGTACTCCTATATCAAAAAAGTCCTCTGGGGGCTTTGTGCTTTACAAAGGTACACAATATATTGCAAAATAAGTTCACTCTCTTCCTAAAAATAGCCTAAGGCTTGTACTCGCCCATGCATCCTATTTTTAATCCTTCATTTAATAATAGATAAAAGAATAGAAATAGAGCATGCAATTACAAATAAGCATTATTATCCTTACTTACATTATAGTCAAACTGAAGTTGATTGTTCTATTTTTGAGAAAGAGAAGAATGAATAATTTGCTAAAAATAAGGTTGCTTGGTAAGCAAGTATCTCTTCATGAACATAAAACTCTATCTTCTTCTCTATTTTCTCTTGTTTTGAAGGCATGCAAAAATACAAATCCCTATTTGTGAGCAAAATAATTACACTAATTGCAATATTTGCAAAAATAATTCCTCCTATGGGGACCACCTGCTATGTGCACATGTTCTGATGGTATTGAACTCTCTTTCTAAGTGGTCACATAAGTGACATTCTGCAAATCAAATCTACCTCCTTGAAGTGAGGACCACCCCCAATCTGCTTGGTTTGGCCACCTTGGTGGACTTAGCAATATAAAAGGGTCGACCATTTTACATGGAACATGCCACTATATTCTCCACCACATTTTGATAGATACACACATGTATATATGTGTCGGTCTTTGCATATTTGGTAGTGTATAATTTGAAATTCACCTTTTGGTGATCATTGGGTATAATTTCATCGGCATTTGATTTAAAGGCATACACTAAGGTGGGACCTCTAAAAGTCATTCGTAATGATTATTTGATTGGTGACGTGGGATGTCCCCTTCTTCACGGTGACTCACCCCTTGTAAACTTGGTCGGTGGTATATGTAACTCAAATAGAGTTTTCTTTGATATTCGTTGATCATCTTGAGCCCTTGATCTTTGTACCTTTGTTTTGATGTCGTTGATCCTTGGACTCGTGGTTAGGGTTTCTGACTTGGCTTTAAATGCGGTCAATATGGAACTAACATTGGTTATTTTCTTGGTTCTGGAGATTGATCCTTAGGCGTTGATCCTTGTACTTAGCGATTCCGAGCCATCGATTCTTCTGGATGTGGTTAGGGTTTATTGACTCACCTTCTCAAAATCTGTGGGTAAGTTGATTGGACCCATTTGCGACCATTTCTTTCGATCCTTCATCTCGTGGGGAAGCCATGAAAAATTCCCAGTAGACCGCCATTCTTGGAGATTTTAAGCTCGGCCTCGGCCTTCTGAGCTCGGTTCATTTGTGTTTCATGGTCATTTCTTTGTTGGGCTCGGCTTTTAGAAACTCTTTAGGGTTGTGACCGCCATCTTGATTATTTTAAGCTCTGATTTGTTTATCCGTTCTGCCTCTGTGAAGGAGTTCATGGAATCTGATTTTATTTTGAAGTGGCCGCTATGGTTAATCACTTTGAGATCTATATACTATTTCTGAGTGAGTAAAACTCGTCTTTATGCAAAATATTTTCTATATTTTTTACTTCTATTAAGCTCTTTTGTAAGATCTGAGTTTCTTTTCTCATGGTGATCTCTGAGTTAGATCCCTTCTTGTAAGCTCTGCGAGTTGCCTTCTCTCCTGGATGCCATCGTTAGTGTCTTTGAGCTCGGCTTCCATAGTGGGACTTTCCATTCTTTTGATCATAATCATTGAGAAGTTGAAGCTTCATAACTTGATCCCTATGTGATGAGCATTACTATTTTCATGAAGGAAAGGTATGTTTTTCTGATCTCTGATATTTTCAACTGCATCATGATATCATCTTGATTTCAAAACACTGATATTTTTCTCATTCTTTACATACCTCATGCCTTTGTGGTTCTTTTGTGGATCTCGATTTGAAACTCGTGTTAGGTTGCTTCTTTTGCTAAACTTGATGACCATTTGAGGGTTGCTTAGATTTAATTTGAGCAGTAAGTACTTATTCCTTATTCTGGTTTTTCCTTTAATACCCATTAATGGGTCTACGATGAAAACTAGGATCTATATTTCCTGTCTGATTTTTAAATCATTCCGTACTTTTCTCCATTCTGCTCTAATTTTGTTGAGGGTATTTGTATATTGACTAGTAATTCACTTTGTTTTACTTCGACATAGTCACCATACTTAATCATTTTCGAGCTCTGATGGAATCATGTAGGTCTTGATTCCTTACTTACTTGAGCTCTATAATATTAGTCATGTAATGGTTCTATGATGCAATAAAGGCTCATACATTGGTATTCCTTTTCATTTGGCTTTATAGTCTGGTCTCTGTCCGAGGAACTGATGTGCACTATCTTTGTATTTTTAGTACTTTTGGCCTTCTCAAGGGTTCCGATACTTGAAAAATGTGTTGGTTTCCTTCGTGTTTTCCTTGATATATTCTTTGGAGGTTGTTCTGAATATCTGTATTCTTGATCTTTCATAGCTCTTCAAGTTGTATTAATGTGATATTTTATTTTGAAACTACCTTTATTAAGAATACTACTATGCTCTTGATTGAGAGTTGCTTCTTTGATTACAGTTTCTAGGTTATAATCATCTCCTTTACTCTAATCATGAACTGATATACTTGTTCTAAAAAGATAGTTATACCTTAAATATGGGTTATTATCTCTTTCCGAAGCCCTTTGTACTATAGATGTTACTTGAATTACTTCTCACTTTTAATGGCATCATGAGATAGCCCCTTTGTCCATCTGTATTGGCTTCTGATCATGTCATAGATGAGTATTACCTTGCTTGAATGAATGTACTTCATTGACATTGTAGTATTTATGTGCTCTCATATTTGCTTCATTTCTAAAATACTTGATTGTGAAAGTACAATAGTAGTTGCATTGTTTCTATTCTATGAACATGTAATCTGTAAGTAATTTTATGAAAATAGAAGCAATATTTTAACTATTTCAGATATTATTTTCACGGCATATACCTTGATTCAGATGCTTTATTTCTTTTCTGCAATTGTTTCTCACTTAGATGCTTGCTAGAAAATTTGAAACATTTCTTTTTCATGGCAAAGCCCTAGCAAAAAATTTCTAGAATCATTTCTATAATGTCTTTTCTAGAAATAGTAGTTGTATTTTCTGATCCAGAATATAGAAAGTAACACTATTCTTATTGAACTGATATAGCAATTTTAGAACTAAAAATATATGTTAGTTGTTTATCTTGATCATGTGATGCTTTTCCATTTCATGTACCACTTATTTGATTTGCATAGTTCTTTTAAAGCATATAGTAATCAGGGCAGGATGCACGGGGTTCGTTTTAAACCAAAATGAAATGTGAAATTTCAATGAGAACACACGCAGAAAAGGGGAAATTATGATGCAAAAGGAGAAAATAGGGAAAAACAAGGAATACATGATATCGCTTTCCTTCGTTATTTGATTGCATGTGATAATGACATATTTTGAAAGTGCCAATCAATGGCCGGGAACGTTTGGGTACCTTGAAATTGCACCATGCACAACTGTGGATGGGGTCGGTGAATGAGATTTGAAGCGTGTTTGTTTTTTTCTTTTTAATATTAGTCTTAGACATTCTAATGCAATGTTTGTAGAGTCTACCTGAAAAAGAAAATAAAATAATGAGAAATTAGAAATGATGATAAAAATATAATCTAATAAATTAGAAATTAGAAATGATAATAGAAATTATAAAATGATAAAGGTAATTTAAGAAATGCACTATAAAATATCTTCTAGGAAATACATTAGTTGAAATGAAATGAAAAATTATTGAGTAGAAGGTGGCAAATCGAAGGAAATAAATATCGTTGATAGATGATATATAGAAAGGAAAAATTATACAAATTATGGGTTAATGAAACGATAATATGTATAGACGATGATAGACTTGTTAATTGAGAGGCTATGTAAAAGTGAAACTACGGGAATGATAGACTATTTAATAAATAGGCTATATAAAAACTAATCTAAAAAAACATATTCTATATAAGATCATATAAACTAGGTATATAAATCCTACAAGAAGTAAAGTGGGGATGAAAGGATGATTCGAGAATATTGTTCACATGGGGATGGGAGAGGGGACCATTAAGACGGAAATGTGGATGTATATGTCGAAAACGTGGATATAGTAAATGTGATGGTGATGTGAATTGTGGGTTGTAAGGAAGATTGCAATTGGAGAAATAAGAAATTATAACCTACAATGGGTGATAATGACCAAAAGTGAGGTCACTGCACAGGAAAAAGCTAGGAAGAAAATTTGAAGTCAACGTGGTAACTGAATGCGTGGGTAATGTGCGTTCTCCATCAGGTGAGAACAAACATATAGATGATGACGAGGATTGTTGTCGTGATATATATTGGAAAAATCAAATCCACAAAAGTAAATAATGTGATTAGTGCACATGGTTGATAAATATTCGAGAAAACCAATAAAAGGTTCTAATGTTTATTTCCGAGAGAGGATCCTTCGTACAAAAATAAAATTAAGTAATCTAAATAAATAAAAAAATCATAGTTCAACGTTCCTCTTTCATTCGAATAAATAAGTGACGAAAATTAAACGATAAACTATAAAATAATCTAAGGGGAGCAAATGATAGAATTAAAGCAAAGATGATATGACTATGAAAGTAAGAATGAAATGATATGACTATAAAAACTAAACTAACAAAATGACATGACTATAAAAGCCCAACTAATAAAATGATAGATTCGTCAAACCTACCTAAAGGATGAGTGGATTAAAATTGGTGGGTCATACTGCACATGGATATGGCTCTTCACATGTACGATGACATAGTGTAGTAAAAATCACAAAAGATATAAACGAACAATATATAAGTGGCTACGGTGTTACAAGCACTGTTTATAAATGTATTGTAAAGAATGGTAAGTCAATTGCTAAAAAGAGACTTAAGAGTCACTGCCCCTAAAGTTAACGTGAAGATTGACAGGGTGTAGGCTATGTTTTTTTTTTTGTGATTGTAACTGAATCAAGCCACCCCCTAAATATATATAAAACACGTACAAAATGTAGAAAACCGTATAATATAAATACAAATATACAACTTACGTATATTTATATAAAGGAATCATTTAAAACTATAATTTTTTACAGAATTTACAGCCGCATTAAATAGTTACGCCGTCAACAAATTTTATTTGACAGGCACCCATAATTTGAATTCCAATCTTGAATGTGATACTGAGCTGGAAGCGTTAAGCATCGAAATCGTGCATTCACGGGAAACCTTGGTTGACTGGGGAGACTCGTTGGTCATACTGCACATGGACGTGGCTCTTCATATGTTTGATGACATACGGAGAATCACAGAAAATCTAAACATGAAATATATAATTAGTAGTGCCACAAACGTTGTTTATAGACGTGTTGCAAAGAATTGTAAACCAATACCCACGAAACTTGCGTGACGGTGAAATTGAGCTAGAAATTGTGGGAATGTGGTGTAAACAATTGTACGTCAATTGATGTAAAGAGACTTTACAGTCAATACCCACAAAGCTTTGCGTGGCTTAAAAATTGAGTTGGAAAGGGTTGTAATAAAGCACATCAATGGTTTTTTAAATGTGCTCTAAAGAATTTTAATCCAATCGTTGTAAACAAAGTGTACAGTCGCTACCTACAAAGCTTGCGTGAATTTGAAACTGGTTGGTCATACATAGACGTGGCTTGATGACATAATGAGAATCACAAAAACTCTAAACGAGAAATATATAATTGGCTATGGTGCTCCAAACACTGCTTATAGGCGTGTTGTAAACCAATTGCCATAACGAAACATCACAGTCACTTTCTCTACGTGGATATCATTACAGTTTTGTTTTTCTTTCAAATTTGTTTGTTTGGTGGCGGGATGACTGGTGGGCAGAGTTGTATGGTAGCTCATTTAGGGAAGGTAAGAGCTCCCAAGGGAAAGGAAAGGAAACGATAAGGTGGGAGTCGATGTAGAGGTTGGCATTGGGAGATGTTGACAAATAGGCCTGTGTGGGAGATGAAGAGCTTGGGTGGACAGGAGATAGTTCGGGGAGAGGAGAGTTGTGAGTCGGGTGTAGTGGTGAAGAAGGGTAACGATGGCTCCAATTATAGGGCGGGTAAGTGTCAAGTTGACCAAATGACCAGAGAGAGAGGGAAGTAGCTCAGGTGGGGATTGTAGCTCGGTAATGAGGAGAGTTGGGCATTGAAAGTGGAGACCGCGGGTGTGGGATTATGGCTCGGCCAAGGTAGAGGAGATGGGAATGGGGGATGAATAGTGGATTTGGAAGTGACATGGTAGCTCAAGATAAGAAGTAGGGTGGAGCGGAAGGGGGAAGTCAGATGGAAGTTGGGTAGAAAGGATTATCCGAGAGTAAGTGGGATAGGGGGTTGATTAGGAAGGGATTATATATATATAGAGTATGTATGTATGTGTGTATGTATGTATGTATGTATATATATATATGTATGTATGTATATATGTATATATATATATATATATATATATATATATATTTGTTTATAGCATAATAAAATTGTACACCAATTACAAATAGTTCAATAAAAACCCTTTCAAATCAACAAAACCACTTATCATGAGGACGACATAAATGAATGACCGTACTAAACTGGTGTTGACAATACTAAGACCTATAAACAATGCCTGAACAATAAAACATGCACAAGATATGTAAATTGATGACAACTTTGAGACTGGGTAATTGTTATATTTACAACCCCTGGATAAGACGAGCAAAGTAACAAGCAAAACGACCAGATCTTGGTCAAGCTCCCACCGGGCATGTCAGAAATGTTGTATAGGAAACCTCATTCTTATGCGGGTGAATGTCAATACTGGAAGCCACCAGCAACATCGAATTATGGAGGGCTTAGTACCTCCGATGTGGATCTAAATCTGCGGGCGCCAAGGAGAGAGATGTGTGATAATGCCTGCAAAAAATCAAACAGATATGATGAGATCAAGATATGCGGGGATTCCTAGACAATACCGGTTCCAAGAGGTTGTGAACTCCCTTGGAGGATGTTAACCCCATGTGTCTAGAAAGATAGAAATGAATGATGAGCAGTAGATAACGTATAGAAGCAAAGAAATGCATTATACCAAGTAAATGGAAAAGTGAGGGCACTTAGTTTGTGTTCTACTTTGGTGATGAAACAGACAATAGGATGGAAAGATAATGAACAATGTAAAGCTTTATCCAATACTCCTAACCTCTAACTTATAACAATGGAAAAGGTTTTCTTTGACTTCAAACTTGCAAAACTTGGCTTCAAACTTCAAAAATAATTTTCCAAAATTTCCCACCTTCAAGCTTCAAAAACTTGTTTCATAATTTTTGTATTATTTGAACCTCTCCTTTGAAAGAGGGGAAAAGGCTTGTATATATAATCTAGGGAGGGGGTTAACTGAGGGATGTTAGGTAACCCTGGTTTCCAAAATTAACCTTGATTACAAAAAATGATTTGAATGAGAATAGATTTGATATGAATTGGATTTGATGGAGTAGGGATCATGATTCAAAAAGAAAGGATGTGATATTGAGTGGGGAACATGATTAAAAACATTAGGTGTAATAGTGAATCCCATGTGGATTACTTTACACTATTGAATATTTGAATGGGATGTCATATTTTGATACATTTGGGGTTTAATTATTCAATTCATGGGTGGGGTTCATGAATTGAATAATTTTGGGGTATTGATTATTAGGTGAGGTAATTGATTTGATTGGATTGAGTTGATTGTTTGGATAGTGGATGTAATAGTATATTTGATGTGGATGAGTGTGACCTATCTGGAATATTTGGATAATGAGGTTTAAGGGGATCAATTAATCAATCAAAATTTATTAATTAAATATGTTTCTTTTGTGGAAGATGGGATTTGCACGATAAGCTTGTTGAAGGAGAGAGAAAATATGGGGTGATACAAAAATTTGGTGTCTACGTTTTCCCCTTTTTGTTGAGTGATTTGTGATAGCAAACCACAAGACAAAAATGAAAAGGGTTGATGAAATCATGTGTCCACCAAAGGGACAAGGATGAATAAAATATGACCAAGGGCAAGATGCCCTAGGTGAAAAAGGATCACAATAACAATGAAAAATGTGGTGGTGAATCCAATATCATGTCGGTAGAGGAAAATTGCGTCTCAATGGAGACAGGCGACAATATTCTATGGACCAGTGAGTGGGTGAAGACCATTGCAGTATGGATGTAAACCGCGATGACCAATGGGTCATATGAAAACATCAATGTATGTGCAAATGAATGTTAAAAGTATGCAAAATCCTTCGTATGCGAGGGATCGAGTAAAAAATTATGCGTCCACAAAAGGGACGAGGATGAAAATAATGATGCCCTAGCACAGGCAGGAAAGTGAAAAAGTGGAAGATGAATGTGTAAATAAAATGCACCACATGGGGAAGGTGTATGGGCATAAAGGCGAGACATGAAGAGTTAATTGGATAGAAGTATGAGATAAAATTCCCCAAGAAGGGGAAGTGAATAGTTGTGAATAGATATTTTCTAAGGAATATGTTTTGTTGGCAAGATAGTAGAATAAACATTGATTCATGGAAATGGGGGAAATATTATGATCAAATTTTTCCAAGAAAAAAGTAGAGCAAACACTTGCAAGGGAAAAGGTGATAGGTGATGGTTGTCATGGTATCCTCGAAGATGAAAATACTATGGGAAGAAATTATTAGAAATGGATATGATGATGCCCCTACGAGAGGGCTGTGAGGATAGAAGATGCGATAAAGTTCTCAAAAAGAGAAGAGGTCAATCCTACATAGAGAAGGAAGAGAATGGGATGTAATGAAATGGATTAAAGGTGGTACATAAATAGAGAAACATCGGAATTAATTGTGAATGCTAGGTGTGAGGGATGTGTTGAAGGATGTAATGAGAAAGAGAAAAGGGAATGGACAGGAGTAGTAGGTGATTATGAGAAGAGCAAGAAAGGTTGAAGTTGAAGGAGGAAAAGGTATGGGATAAAGGGATGAAAATGGAGAAGGAGAAAAAAACAAAATGAAATGGGAGGAAGAGGATACCAAAGATGAAGGAGAAGATAATGGAAGGAAGGATGAACAGGAAGGAGAAGACAAGAAAATGACAGAGTAGAGGGTGAAATTATGAAAAAGGGAGAGTTATTCAAAATGAAAGGTGTGAAGGGGGTGAAGAAGATGAAGGGAGATAAGTAATGGAAAATGAAAGAGATAATAGAGTAGAGAAGATTGAAGGGCCTAGGTTATGGTGAGGAAAACCAAGGTAAATAATATGGAACTAGCCGCATGGAAATGCATGTGGATGGTGGGATGATAAAATAGATGGGACAACCTTGAAGAGCTAGGTTATCAATGGGTAATTTAGAAGGAAAAGAGAATTAAAAAGGGGATGAAGATGATACGGAGGAAGTGAAATAAGTTGGGAGAGCAGAAAGGAGGAGAGGAAAAGGAAGAAAATTATGTAGAAGGAAGGAACCGAGAACAAAGATATTCGTAAAAAGAGTGAGCAGATCGAGAATGTAAAGATAACTTGGAGGGGTGGAATGACACAAATTGGGAAAAGTGTTGAGATGCATGAGATGAGGATAAGTTGATGATGAGAAAATAGAAAGAGAGGGTGTATGATGAAGATAGTAAAGAAATTGGCAAGGAAGATTAGAAGATGGAGAGGTGGCAAAGAAAAAGAGGGGAATGGATAGGAGAGGCAATGCCGAAGGGATGTTAGGACAAATCCACCGATAATGATCGGTAGGGAAGGATGGGAGAAAATGTGAGAAGAGGGAAAAACTAAATGAGGAATGGAAAAAAGGGAATTTCAATGAAGGGACATCAGGAGAATTCCCCCAATAATGATCAAGACCAAGTAAGCCATAATTAAAAGAGATATTGGAAAGTAGAAATAAAAATGGATATATAAGGTGAAGAGAGCAAAGTCTGAAGTTGAGATAGAAAAGAATGATAAGAAGATGGAAAGAGTAGGTATAGAAGGGACACAACAATCTAAGATGGTCACATGAGAATAAGTACAAACAAGACATCAACAGATGATGATAAAGGAAAGAAATGTGAAAGCAATTCTAGTGCAAATGATATATAATTTCTTGTTATGTTGTGGAGCCTATTTTCATGTGTTGAAGTGTTGAAGACTATACACTAAAATTTGTACACTCTTCATTCTAAGAAATGTATCCTAATATATCTTTGGGAAACATGTTTTTCTCATATGGGTGAGATTTTGACCCATAGGTCTATGGGACAATTTTTGCCCATGGTTTTAATACCCATGGTTTTGTAAAATTGCTTAAGAATTTGTCTCCTTATGTGGTTTTGTGCATATGTTAGGGTTTAAGGTAACATTGCAAATATGTGATGAATTCGGGTGTGAATTCTATAGAGTTTTTTGAGCATAGCTCCAAACAGATTGGGTATTGTATTGAGAGAGCGGTGGCTTATAATAAAATGTAAGCAAGTGATTCTTGGTGGACGTAGCCTTAGATTGGGTGAACAACGTTAAATATTGTCTCTTTGTGTTGTGTTATTTTATTCTACACTTTTATTTTAGATCTGTAATAGTTACTACATATTAGTTTCTCTCTATTGTGATTACGTGATGGATTATTCCTCATATTTTATCCCTTATTTCCTAAAAGTGGTATCGAGCCTACTTGTGTTGTGTTTGCTAAAGTGTTGAATCATAGGGAAAGTTATTAGCTTGAGTGGGAGCTATGGAAGATGATGGAAGATCGAGGGTTGATAAATTCAATGGGTAAAATTATAGTCTTTGGAAGATGCGGATGGAATATTACCTTTATCGAAGGATCTTTATACTGTTGTCTAGAAGGTGAACAAATCATCGAGAATGATAGATGTGGAATGGGATTTTCTTAATAAGAAAGCACTTGGGACAATCTAGCTAAGTCTTGCATCTTATTATTTAATGTCTCAAAGGAAAAGACTACAAAAAATGGATGGATGCATTAGGGAAGTTGTATGAAAAACCCTCAGCCTCTAATAAGATATTTTTAATGAAAAATTTGTTTAATATGAAGATGTCTAAGAATGGTTCAGTAGCAGATCATTTAAATGATTTTAATATGGTTGTAAATATGCTAGCTTTGGTTACAATAGAATTTGATGAAGAAGTTAGGGCTTTATTAATTATGTGCTCTTTACCTAAGAGTTGGAATAGCTTAGTAATGGTGGTAAGCAACTTGGTTCCATCTAACTCAAAGTTGAAGTTTGAGGATGTTGTACGGGTGATTTTATGTGAGGAAATGTGAAGAAAAATCTCTAGGCAATCTTCTACTTCAGGGAATGCTTTGACAATTAAAACTAGAGGAGAGAGAAGAATAGAGGAAGCCATGGAAAATCGAAGGATCGGGCATGGTCAAAATCCAAAAGCAAGATAGTATGTTGGTATTGTGGAATGTCTGGGCATGTAAAGAAGGATTGTTGGAGCTTTGGGACAAGAAGAAACAACAAGAAGAAAACAAGGAGGCAAATGTGGAAATGGGTAATGTATGTCAGGATGCTTTGATTCTTTCTTTGCATAATATTGTTGAATCTTGGGTTTTAGATTCAGGAGCTTCTTTCCATGCTACTCCACATAGGCATTATTTTTTGATTATGTTCAAGGGGATTTTGGGCATGTTTTTCTTGGTGATGATGAGCCTTGCAGTATAGTTGAAAAAGGTTATTTGTTAAGATACAGAATTGGAATACATGGCTATTGAAGGATGTCATACATGTGCCTACTTTAAAATGAAATTTGATATCGGAAGGGCAGTTGGGAAGTGATGGTTGTACTGTGATATTTACATCAGACTCTTGGAAGGTTACCAAGGGTGCTCTTGTGGTAGCAAGAGGTAAAAATGTTGGAACCTTATATTTAACCACTTATAGCACTAATGTTTGTAATCTTGTGACTTTAGAAGTAGATACAACATTGTGGCACTATAGGCTCGATCATATGAGCCATAAGGGCATGGAGATCATAAAGAAGGATTTTCCCAAATATACAGAAACAAGTTTGGAGTTCTGTGAGGACTGCATATATGGGAATCAAAAGCGAGTAAGGTTTCTCAAGGTTGGACCTACAAATAAAGAGAGTAAGTTAGAGCTGGTGCATTTTGATGTGTGGGGATGGCTCAGGTATCATCTCTTGGGGGTTCAAGTTATTATGTTACTTTTATTTGATGCAACAAGGAAAGTTTGGGTTTATTGTATTAGAAACAAATATGATGTATTTGACACTTTTGTTAAATGAAAACCTTGGTAGAGAATGAAACAGGTCTTAAGATAAAATGTCTTAGGTCAGATAATGGAGGGGAGTATTGCAACAATGAATTTGATGATTACTGTTCTAAGAATGGAATCCATAGGAAAAATATGGTTCCAAGAACTCCAGCAGAAAATGGGGTGTCAGAAAGGATGAAAAGAACAATAATGGAACGTGCTAGGAGCATGAGGTTACATGTAGCACTACCTCTTTCTTTTTGGCAAAAGCGGTGAACACAGCTATGTACTTGATAAATAGAGACCCTCAAGTTCCTTAGATGGAGGCATACCTGAGGAGGCTTGGTATGGTAAGAAAGTTAATTATTCATTTCTTAGAGTCTTTGGATGTGAGGTGTTTGTTCATATAGACAAGGATGATCGGACCAAGCTAGAGGCTAAATCATAAAAATGTACTTTCATTGGTTATGATGGTGATGACTTTGGATATAAATGTTGGAGTATTAAGGACAAGAAAATAATTTGATCTATGGATGTGGTCTTTAATGAGAAAGTCATGTATAAGAAATAGTTGTAGGAAAATAGGGAAGAATCCCAAAAAGAATATGTAGCGGTAGAGGATCTTCTGGATGGGAAAGTGACAAATGAATCAGTTCAGGAACCTCCTCAACAGGAACCCCAAACTCCTATATTGAGGAAGTCTTCTAGGGTAAGAAGAGAACGTGAACATTTTTCTCCTTCTCTTTATTATTTATTACTCACTTACAGTGGAGAGCCAGAGAGATTTGATGAAGCAATGCAGGTAGATGTCCAGGAAGAAGTGGGAGCAAGCCATGGATGAGGAGCATCAAGATCTCATAGAGAACAAGACATGGGATTTGGTGAAGCTACCCAAAGGAAAAAGAGCATTACAAAAAAGTGGGTGTTAAGATTCAAAGAGGAAGAAGGAGGCAAGAAAAGATACAAGGCCCAATTGGTGGTCAAGGGGTTTGCATAGAAAAAAGTATAGATTTTGATGATATTTTTTCTCCTTTAGTAAAAATTACTTCTATTAGAACTGTTCTTGGAATAGTTGCAGCTGAAGACTTGCACTTAGAGCAGCTTTATGTAAAGACTACATTTCTCCATGGTGATTTGGAGGAGGATCTATATATGCAACAACTAGAGGGATATGAGGTCAAAGGTAAAGAGGAGATGGTATGCAAACTGAAGAAGAGCTTGTATGGCTTGAAACAAGCTCCATGTCAATGGTATAAGAAATTTGATAGCTTCATGATGGAGCAAGGTTATATTAGATGTCATTCTGACCATTGCATGTATATAAATAAATTTGAGGATGGCGTTATATTATCTTCTATTTGTATGTGGATGACATGTGTTGGTTGCATTAAAAACATGCGGGAAATAAAAGTACTCAAGAAGTAGCTAAGTGAATCCTTTACTATGAAGGATTTGGGGTAACCAAACACATCCTTAGTATGAGGATATCTCGGGATAGGATGGAACAAAAGATGACTTTTTATCAGGAAGATTACATTAAGAAGGTCTTGGAGAGGTTTAATATGCAGGATGTTAAACCAGTTGGGGCTCCTTTGGCAGGCCATTTTAAATTATCAAAGGAGTAGTGTCCCAAGACAGAGCAGGAGAGAAACCAGATGTCCAAGGTACCTTACTCATCAATAGTTGGTATTTTTATATATGTAATGGTGTACACTACTCTTATTCCCATGCGGTGGGAGTGGTGAGTAGATTTATGAGTGATCTAGGTAGAGATCATTGGCAAGTAGTAAAGTGGATCCTTTGGTATTTGAGAGGGACTATGGGGAGAGTTTTGTGCTACAGTGGATCAAACACCACTTTTTTTGGCTATGTAGATTCAGATATGGCTGGAGATGTAGATAGTAGGAGAAGTATGACAGGTTATGTTTACACTATAGGTGGGACAACAGTGAGATGGATTTTACGACTACAAAAGTTGGTGGCTTTATCAACCACGGAGGCTAAGTATGTTGCTGCCACTGAGGTAAGTAAAGAAATGATTTGGTTACAAAAATTTCTTGAGGAGTTGGGGCATAAGTAGGAGGAAGGAAAGTTGCATAATGATAGTCATAGTGCTATACACCTAGCTAAGAAATTTGCTTTCCACTTTAGGATGAATCATATACAGTTAAGGTACCATTTCATCGGACAACTTTGGAGGAAGAAAATTTGAAGCTAGAGAAGAATCATACAAGTCGAATCCTGAGACATGATGACCAAGGTGGCGAAAAGGTAAAAACTGAAGTTGTGTTCAGCTTTGGTTGGTCTTCATAGAAACTAGTGAAGGGTTGAGAAGCTTGCTTAGAGGAAAACTAGTCTTCAAGTGTGAGATTGTTATGTTGTGGAGCCTATTTTCATGTGCTGAAGTGTTGAAGACTATACACTAAAAGTATTGTACAATCTTCATGTATCCTCACTGGCATTTGGGGCGCAGCCCCCGAGAAAAAAAATTGGCCTTGAAATGTGCCCGATATACTGGGAAACATGTTTTTCTCATATGGGCAGGATTTTGAACCATAGGTTTATGGTAAAGTTTTTTCCCATGGTTTTGATACCCACGGTTTTGTAAAAATGCTTAAGTAGTTGTCTACTTATGTGGTTTTGTGCATATGTTAGGGTTTAAGGTAACATTGTAGATGTGTATGAATTCGGGTGTGAATTTTGTAGAGTTTGTTGAGAATAGCTCCAAATAGATATGGGTATTGTATTAAGAGAGTGGTAGCTATTAATAAAATTTGAGTAAGTGATTCTTGGTGGATGTAGCCCAAATTGGGTGAACCACATTAAATATTGTCTCTTTATGTTGTGTTATTTTATTCTACACTTTTTTTTAGATATGTAATAGTTACTACATATTAGTTTCTACTGTTGCGATTCTGTGAGGGATTATTCATATTTAATCCCTTATTTCCTAACATTTCTTCCTCAAGCAGTGCTAGAGCAAGTATACAAATTGGAACATGTATGCCTATCAGGGACTCAAGCAAAATATGATAGCTCAGGTGATGTGGTTATCACATAAAGGAAGGAAGCTAAGAATATTAACAAGGTCTTGAGGAAAAAAAAGAAATATTGAGTCATCAAGTTGTTTTGATGACTTCTTACTATTTTAAGGTGATTTAAGACCCATAGTGTGCCTTCTCTAGGATTCTAGAAGGTATATTCTAGCTAAAGGAAGAATAATCTATTTTTCATTTGCCCCTCAATTAAATTTCCTTCATGATGAATTTGAGTGAGTTACTGATAGAATTCTCCATCTAGTTGTAAAGGTATGTGAGTCTCTAGGTATATATTTGTCTTACTTTGTGTTAATGGTCTAGTACGTGTTGAAGATTCTTTGTATCTTCTTAAGCGATCAAATAAAGAGAGCGTTGTCAATAGATTTCAAAGCTTTAATTTGTCTTCTAAATTTTTTCAAAGTTATCTTTAGGTATGAAAATCCTATAAGAAACTATATTGAGTCAAAAGTACAATTTGGTTGTCTTGTTGTACTAGATTATATTTAGTTTTGAGTCATTGTTCAGAACTTCAACTGAAATAAGAGTGTGTGTTTGTCTTGTCATAGTTAGACTAACATGTGTAGGTCTTCTCTCATAGTGTGCTTAGTCACTCCTATCCATCTACAAGTATTAAAGGAAGTAAATTTTCCTACATTACTTATATTTTCTAGTCACTGGGTCATGTAGTCAGAAGCTATGTAACTCAAAGAACAAGTATTCATCATAGGGCATATGGATTGAATAATAAGTAACTCAATTTGCAGCAGTGAGAGCGATGATACAAAAAGTCTTGACTTGTGAATAATATATCCAAGGAAAATTAAGGAGTGTTCATCATGAGTGGATCAAATTTAGTGTGAATGTATTTGTGAACAATAAACTTCTCTCAATAATGATGAATTATGATCCGACTAATAAAATATGAGTTTTCTCCCATGAGATTTGTCTGGGTGATTGGTAAGTAGTGTGTAAAGAGAAATATGGTTCTTATGAGGTGTAACAAAGACTAAGGTTGTACACTTGAGTTTTGGAGGTTTTGGAAGAATTAATAAACATCCTTTGAAGGCATATATCCATGCAACAGAGATAGAATGTTTTACAGAGAACTCATAATGTTATGGAAAGTGAAATGGTAAGTTTCAAGTCTGCAAAAGTAAGATGATGGTTTCATGTGTAAGTAATTGATGTGAGAAGAGACTAAGAATGTATCGGTTTAGAGATGAATGAAATTTCAGATTTAAGGAAGAGTATTACATGAATGAATTGTTTATCTTTGTTCCATGCATGAGAAAGTCTTAGAAGTATAGAAAAATATGGGTAGTTTGAGCCACTAGTTTTTGTTAATTTGTACTATGCTCAAGGAGAGAGTTGGAAGTTAAAAAATTCTACTATGTGAAGAAAGGACAGTGAAAGGAAATAGATATGATAAATAAATAAATTATGCATACTTTTGGGGAAAATAATGTTGCTCATTGATTGTAGAAGGGATTATAAAGGATATAAGGTGTCAAAAAATAATGAAGGAAGGTGGACAATGGAAAATTGGTTGAAAAAAATACATTAGGCATGAAATAGAGAATGTTGAGTCATCCTTATGGTTGGAAGGAAAATGGTACAAACATCTTCACGGGGGTAGCTAAGTGATCATGACAAGTGAGTTGATCCACCATCTTCATGTAGCTTCAAATATGGGAGGATAATAGACTCTCGGGGGGAACTGGTAAGCTTGGTGATGAACATGGTGATGTGAGAAGGATGATATTGAGATAATAGGTCTAGGGGGAGATATGAGGCTGATTGGTGGAGGCTTCCATGCATTAATTCAAGTAATAGGTGGAAAAATAGTGATGATAATCCAAGGGGGAGCTTCTTGAGGTAAGGGAGTGTGTTGTAGGTGATTATCTTCTTAGTTGAATTCATGACCCTTTATCATAGATGTCAAAGGGGGAGAGAGTATTTTCAGAAACAAAGAAAGGTGATTTAATTTATTGGTTTGTGTTTTCCATCAAAGGTTTCTTAGTAGGTTACCATCAATGACAAAGGGGAATATTGTTGAACCCTAGTAATTGGTGTTTTTATTCATATAAAGTGGCATTGATGGAAAATCAGTGAATGGTGAAGTGAAGCTCAATCAGAGGAATAAAGGTTGATTGGTAGTTACTTCTCAGTGGTTTATTGAGCATGGTAGAATCCTAGGAACAATTTCCATATCATGTGTGAGCATCAACAAGGTGTATTTTATCTCTTGGAGGAAAAATTTATAAATCCACCAAAGTTGGCTTTGAGAATTGTAATGCAAGCTGAGGTAAATGAGATGGGTATGAGATATATAGGAAACCATATGGATAACCAACATATGTAATGTTTAGAGGTGTGTCTTTTAGTGCTTCATGAAAAATTTCATCATATTTTGAAATGGGGATTTAAAGTTATTCAAGTTTTTCTAAAATTGGTTCTTTGAGAAGTGAAAAATAAGCAGTCTAGCTTCTTAGCATCCAAGAAAAAATATAGTTCCTTATTCAGATAAAACATAGAAGGAATTTTTTTCCAAAGAGGATTCCAAGCCTGAATTTTTCAAAAGGTTTGAAGTAATTTGTTTAAGTTTCAGAGAATTTATGAGCATTTCTCTAGCTATGTTTATTTAACTCCCAAGCACTCTCTCGAGTTAGAAATTACAAACGTTAGTTGTTTTCCTCAAATAACATGGGTGAGTTTCTTTAAAAATTCTTATGGTCTATTAATAATGTCTCCATGATTCCTTTAGTTTCCAAGGCCTTAAATTCATCCTGGTTTAGTGCAAAGTCCTACAAGGTAAGTTTCAATCAAATGATGAACTTAATGGCATAGTCATAATACAATGTACAAGGTCATGTTTGTAATAAAAATTGTTCTAGTTTTTGGAGAATTGAGTAGAGGTGATGAACAATGGAACTAAAATATTTTGTCTCTACATTATCCTATAGTATTTTGTCAAGTTGTACAGAAGGCAACATTCAATGTGTACTATGAATTCTCTATGACAATATTCTTGTCAAGCTAGTGCTAGAGAATGTTGTGATTTAGAAATATGAACATAATTTTATCTTCAAAATCTCAATGAAGGTGACAAGTGAAATTATTCAAAGTAGGAGACTAAGATAAAATGAAAAGAATATGTATACATAGATCTTATTGTAAAAGGTTTGTGTTTACAAGAAGTGTAAAGAACTTGTTTATTGATCTTGATCTGTATGATACTTATCAGGAAACAATAACTCTAAATGTTACATCCAAACCAAATTATGAATCATATGCTACTCTATGGTGAACAAAATTTGTAGGACTCTATGGTGAAAAAAATTGTAAGCATGTTTTGTTGTAGAATCTTATGTCCAATAAATTGGATGCTTTTATTACCACCTTAAATAATCATTTTATGCTAAGTCAAAGTGTAATGACTTTAAATTAACAAATCATTGTAAGAATATTTTCTTTAAGTTGTAGAATCTTATGTCCAATAAATTATTGAGAACCTTCAAGTGAAGAGTTAGGGTTGATGTTTCAAAATCCTAACTATGTAAGAAGTATCAAGCCTTGTTGACCTAGAAAACATGACTTCCGGTAAAAATTGGGATCCAAGAGGCTAGTCTCATCTACATTTTGGTTGAAGGATGCTCTCAAGGTTATTGGTCAAGAGAGACTATGAATTATTTTATATTTTCAGTAAAACATCTCTATTCAAGGTATGAACCTTTGTTTTCACCCTCTAGACTGTTATTAACAGTTCAATATCTCAATTCAAGGGATTTCGAAACTATGAATTTATGTCTTCATCCTTGTAAGGTTGTTTCAGTTGGATTAGCATAAAAAAAAACCTCAAATTTCCTATTCACCCAATAAAATTTTCAAATACCTTCTCCTTGAATAAAACATGACAATTTGGTAAAACAAGTCTCTGTCAAATAAAATTAGAATGAAATTATTGAGTCTGCTCATATAAGGAATTTGATTTTTAGAAAGATTCTAGAGGTCTTCTTCATCCTTGATGACATTTTGATTTTGAAAAAGATTCAAAATTGAATAAGAAAACAATTTTTAAGTGTACTGGGCTATCTCAGTCAAGAAACCCTAATTCTAGGGTTCGAAGGAGGAAATCAATCAAATAATGAGTTTTACCTAGCCATATTTGTGAAAAATTTATAGAAATATCTATCTTAGGGGTACAAGAGCTTTGCAAAAATAATCTTTCATTTCCATGTTGTAACCAAGAAGAATTTAATAACAATTTTGTCCAAAAATAGATTTCATCTATGTAAAGGCAAATTTCAAAGTTTTTCATAAAACCTTTCCACTATAAATGATATATCCTTCATGCAACAACTCAAAATGGCTTAGAATAACTTTTCCAATGTAGATATGGTCTTTTTTAGCTTGAAAAGTCAAATACTATGTGAGAGAGACCTTGTGAATAACTCTACAAACACTTGTGTGCAGTCTGTGAAAATTTCTCAAATGTAAAATCCTTAGTAATGAGTGACTAAAACATTTTGCAAAGTCTTAATAGCAAGGAAGTGCATTAGGAAGAAAAAAAGGGAGTTTGTTTTACCTTGAAGGATTGAAGGATTCACAATATGTATGAATCTTGATCTCATTAAGTTCTCAAGGTTTGAGATGTTCTTCTCCAAGGCTTGGTAGTAGGTGAACTAGTTTCTCATGGAAACTAAAGTTTTATGAAATGAAACCACATGCTCCATCTTATGTCATTGAGATCTTGACTCAATTTTTAACTCAAGACTTTTAACTTCCACCATACATTCTGAGCCTTAGGTTTTTGTTTACTTTTGAATATTGGAGATCTATGAGTGTTTCTAGTCCAAGTTAATTGAAGATTAGGAGAAGCTCAAAAGTTTTCTTTCTTTAAAATACATGGTTGAATGATCTCTAGGAGAATATTAAGGGACTCAACTTGAATCATGAATGCTAAATATTTTGAATATGAAGAGACATATGTGACTCAAAAAAATTCAAGGTTTGTACGTTGAAAAGTGGTGTGTTAGATTATGTATTCAAAGTAGATGAAAGGTGTGGGGAAGACAAGACATGAATATACATATTGTGTGCAGTTTTTTTTGAAAAAAATAATGTATGGAAGATTATAAGTGTATGATGTGTACTTGAAAAAGAGATAGAAAATAAGAGAGGATGAAATGAGAAAATGAATATATATGATGATGAATAAGAGTAGAGTATACAAAATGATTGTGAACTAAATGTATAGATTTAGATAAAATTTTGAACTCAGAGATGTGTGGAAAGTGATGTAGGTGTGCGTGATCTAGAGAAGGTAAAGTTCCAGATATATGTGCTTTGACTTTGGAGAGAGAAGAAAAAACATAAGATATTTATGTATAAAGAATAATGTATAACAGAGTGAGTTAGCTAGATGACATTGCCTTGAGTATACATGTGTAAGGATGAAGATGATGTTGAGGGATGAAGGTATGTAATTGTGAAAACTTTACAAATACTAGGACCATGTTAGTATAGAACATTGAATTTTCTTGAATAATTTTTTAGCTATACTTGGGTTATGTTAAAGACAAAATTTCTCTCAAAGATTGAACTATAACAAAGCTTTGAACTCCTGACATCAAAAGGCTAATCTAAAGTTGAATGAGTCATTCTTGAATTCTGATCCATGTTAGAGTAGGTATTTACCTTAGCTCATGTTCACCTAGCACTTTATTTACCTTTATTGTATTTATCCCCACCACTTATGTGTGTGGATATTTCTTTATCTTATTTAGATATTAGGATATATTATCTAGTTGTTAGGTATAGTTCTTTCCTTGATCTAATTGACAGATCCTTGATGTCTAGTTCTCTCTAAATCTAAAGTTCTTTGATGAATAGTTATTTCCTTGATTTATGGCTTGATCTACGACCTTGACTTAGATTGTTATTCCTTGCCTATTTAAGAACCCATTCTCAATGTATTGCATTGAGTTCCATAATAATATACGATATTACTTCTCATTTATTTGCAAAGGTTTTATGTAAAGTTATTACTAATTTCTTTCATCTTATAGATCATGGTGTTTGATTAGCATTCTTGGCTTGGTAATTCATTCCTTTCACTCCAAATGTGGTTAAGTACATGAGATAAGTTAAAAGGGGATGTTTTTCAAGACCTTAGGAGTGAAATAAGAAAATTGACATGACTAAGCTCTTGAGTGACATTGTATGATAGAGCCTAAAACTTAGAAGAAAATTTTAGTAGCAAGGTGTGCAAATCTAGTTTCATTATCAGTTATATAAGATAACATTTTTGTGAGACAAAATACCATTGAAAAGTCTAAGTAGCAGTTTAGCATTTGGGTTGTTGCAACTTCCCTATGAGTTGAAGCTCACTAAATATCAGTAGTAGATGGTTGAATTATAGGGGATGAAGCCTCTTGACTGAGTAAAAACTTGATCAAACTTAGGAGTTGCAGCTCAAGATGAGTTGAAGCTCAATCCTGAAACTGATGTAACAGAAATAGGACAAGTTAGTCCTAAGCATAGTTCATGGTTTTAGTTGGTTTTTTCCTAGATTAGGTTTCCCACATTAAAACTAGTGTCTCTTTGTACTCTCTTACATATTTCTTGTGCATGGTTTTATGTGTTCATCATATCAAATTTAAGAAGGTAAATTTTAGAAGACACTAATTCCCCCCCACCCCCTCTCTAGTGTCCTAGTTTCCAACATAGATGGTGGAGAAATTTTGATAATGGATTTGAATATGGGGGTAAAATTCAATTCCCCTAATAAACACTATGAATCCAAGGATTTTCTGTGAGAACTCCAAAAACACATTTAGCAAGATTAAGATGGAGAAATAAATTTAATAAATGTGTAAATATCACATTAAGAACATCTAGATGGTCTCTTCGGTGTTTTGATTTTCCTAAGATATCATCGACATACACTTATACAATTTTTATGATAAGGTCATGGAATATGTAGTTCATGAAGCATTGATAAGTGGCTCCTAAAATTAAAAAGGATGTATTGTGTTGATCCTCTGGTGTGATAATAATTTGATTATTACTAGAGAAACCATTCGTGAGAGATGGCATCTCGTGGCTTATTGTTAGATTGATGAGATGGTTAATGTTTGGTAGAGGAAAATAGTATTTAAGGTAAGAAAGGTTAAGGTATCAAAATCTCTATATATGCACAATTTTTCGGTAGCTTTTGGTGACAGACACAATGTTGGAAACCCATTGTGGTTAATCAATAGGTAGTATGAAGTTGGCTGAAAAGAAGACACTAAAGTTCTTCTTTGACTAAGAGTGAAATGTGAGGATGTATCTTGTGAGGATGTTTTGTGAAGTTTTAGCTTCACGCTTTTAGCATCAAGGACAATTACGATATTGTGGATAATTATTTTAGGGTATATACCAAGAATGTCACTATAGGACCATGTGAAGGCTTGACTATGTGTGGATAAGAAGGTTCTTTGAGTTCATGTGGGTCTAAGGCTTGGATTATCTTGACCATGTGTGGATCTTATGATGTTCTGATATTAACATTAGTAGTTAACTCATTAAAAAGTGTATATGTGTCAAGAGGAAGGGATTACTAGAGATAGTGATCCTCTTCCCCCATGTAAGTTAATATGGTTTCATCATCATGGAAATGAATAATGTTGACATTAGGGGAATCCTCCTCTACTAGATATGTGGTAATGTGAGAGGAATAGTCTCATATATTTCATTAGCTTGATAAGTCGATGGCCCAAGTGTGATAATGTTGAAATTCAGAGGGAATGGATATAGTGTCATAGTTGTATGAGGGTAATTTTGTTAATGGTGATAAGGGTTTTTGAAGATTTTTTGTTGATGATGATGGATTAGAAGAAGGCACTTTGAAGTTGAGGCCATATTTATTGTGAGGTTTACTCGGGTCTTTAAAGGGTAATTCATGTGTACACTACTCATATTGACCTAGACCTAATTCTTTCCATGCACAATGGTGGAGATAAGTCTGGGTAAATTAAGGTTTATCCAATAATGAGAAATCTAAGAAAATTGGATTTGCATGTGGTTGATCATCGAGGTAAGATTAAGGGAGATCAATGCCTCCTTCCACTAACTAGGTTTAAGGAAAAGGGGACCAAAGAAAATGATATTTCCCACGTTAGGCTCGTAGAGAAGTTTTTTGTCTAGTCTCCCATATGTTTTAGGCATAGGGAGTGTGTTAAGATTTAAAAGGTGATACTCCCCTAACAAATACGTTGCATGATGAATTCAAAGGATCAATCGTTTAGTATATTGGATGCGGGGATAGAAGGTCTTATAGAGGCTTGATTTGAAGATGTAGAGTTTTGTAATGGAAGTAACATGTCATTGGGTCTATAATTCATGTGATAGGATTTGAATGGATTAAGATCAGTAGATATCATAATGATTTTACCCTCGTGTTCATATTTTAGATAATGGATATAATGCATAATGGATGGGATGGTATATGAAGTGAAGTGGTAAGGTGTTTCAAAACATGTCCTATCGGGTGTGTAACCACTATTACTTTAAAATTGCATCACCCCTGATTGATTTTGATTTTTATGTGATGAAATTAGTGTAATCTTCATAACATGTGATTATCCTGCAGTGTGGGACCTTACAAGTAGGATAATCCTCTAGTTAAGGTTGGCTTCCTCTACCTAATCCTAATGCTAACCTACTCCTAATGACATAAATAAACTTACACTAACACTGCCAAGGAGATAAGGAGAGAGAAAGTGCATGGAAAGGAAATCCTGTAGTAAGGGTGGTGGTGATAGCAATAAGAAAGGGGCGAGATACTCTACTTGAGGGAGAATGGAAGGAATATGGAGTTGAGAGTGGTTAGATAGGTGTGACAAAAACCCAAATCCTCACTTGCCATCAAATCTCTATGAAATATAACTATTTGAACCTGCAAGTGAAAGAAGCATGCACAAAATACAACAACAAAAAGGAGAGGTAAGAGAAAAATAATAAAAATGAGCAAGGGTTGAAGAAAAACACAAAACATGATTTTTATTGCTTTAAAACATGCATAGACCATTACATATGATTTGCAAAGGCATAATTACATTTTTAGGACCAAGAGAAGGCTCTCATCTCAATGGAGTTGAGGGAAACTTTTTGCAAGAGTTTCCCCATCTCCCAGAATGTCTCTAAAAAATGAGGGGATCGATTACATTATATAGGAAATTTTCTAACCTACCCTCATTAAAGAGGTATGGGTAGCCATAAAAACTACTTCTTGAGGGTAATTTCTGTCAAAAATTCCATGGTTGTTGAAAGGAACGATAACCATATCATACCAAGCCGAGAACACAGATGCTAATCAAACACCATGATCTATAAGATGAAAGAAATTCACTTAACTTTACATAAAACCTTTGCAAATAAATGAGCAAATGCAATATCATATATTATTATGGAACTCAATGAAATACAATGAGAATGGGCCTTGCTTAAATAGGCAAGGAATAACAATCTAAGAACCAATCAAGGTCGTAGATCAAGCCATAAATCAAGGAAATAACTAGTCATCAATGAATTAGTCAAGACCATAGATTTAGGAAAGAACTAGACATCAAGGATCTAGTCAATACCATAGATCAAGGAAATAACTATACCTAACAACTAGATAATATCTCCTAATATCTAAATAAGATAAAAGAAATATCCACACACATAAGTGGGTGAAGATAAATACAATAGGTAAATAAAGTACCTAGGTGAACATGAGCTAAGGTAAATACCTACTCTAACACCCCCTCAAGTGAAACTAGGGGCCAAAATAGAAGTGGCATGTCCACAGTATGAGTCCTGGCAACTAGGCCTAATGAGGTACTCATGTATAATAACTAGGAAAAAGGGACACCATGAAGGTACCTAAAAATAGTAAAACAAAGTAAAGAGAGTGAAAATCTGCTCCAAGGCATCCCAATAAGCTCAGCTCAAAAAAACCATACAACTAGAATTTTTGTGTGCACCGTGGCGAATCCACTACTTGATCAAAAACTCAAAAACAAGCTGACATTAGGTTTCACCGAATAGATCCATATGAGGAGCTGAATGGAGTGATGTCGTAAGTGCAAAAAAAACACCAAACATAATTCAACCAACTACTTAAATAGGTGTGCCACAATCCAAGAACAATAACCAAAGCAACAAGGCAAGGACACTAACTCCAGTGTCGCGATCCAAGAAAATCCAAGGTAACAAGGCAAGGACACGAAACCCAAGAAGAAGGATCAACACCACATCTTGATAACTAGATTGTACCAAGCCAAGAACATAGATGCTAATCAAACACCACGATCAATAAGATGAAAGAAATTCATTAATAACTTTACATAAAACCTTTGCAAATAAATGAGTAGCAATATTCTCATATATTATTATGGAACTCAATGCAATTCAATGAGAATGGCCTTGCTTAAATAGGCAAGGAATAAAAATCTAAGAACCAACAAAGTCGTAGATCAAGCCATAAATCAAGGAAATAACTAGTCATCAAAGAATTAGTCAAGACCATGGATTTAGGAGAGAAGTAGACATCAAGGATATAGTCAATACCATAGATCAAGGAAATAACTAGTTAATACCATTGATCAAGGAAAGAACTATACCTAACAACTAGATAATATCTCCTAATATCTAAATAAGATAAAATAAATATCCACACACATAAGTGGGTGAGGATAAATACGAGAAAGGTAAATAAAGTACCTAGGTGAACATGAGCTAAGGTAAATACCTACTCTAACACCCCCTCAAGTGAAGCTGAAGCTAGGGCCAAAATAGAAGTGGCATGTCCACGGTATGAGTCCCAAACTAGGCCTAATGAGGTACTCATGTATAATAACTAGGAAAAGAGGGACACCTTAAGGTACCCAAAACCAATAACAACAAAGTAGAGAGAGAAAACCCACTCCAAGGCATCCTAATAAGCTCATGCTCAAAAAACTTTAAATGCAAGATGTTTTGGGTGCACTATGGTCTGAATCCACCGCTTGATCACAAAACTCAAAAAAACTGACACTAGATTTCACCGTAATAGCTCCATATGAGGAGACCTGTTGAACGGAGTGATGTCAAAAGTGCAAAAAAATACCAAACATAATTTGATCAACTGTTTTAAATAGGTGTGCCACGATCCAAGAACAATAACCAAAGCAATAAGGCAAGGACAATAACTCCAGTGTCATGATCCAAGAAAATCCAAGGTAACAAGTCAAGGACACGAAACTTGAAGAAGCATGATCAACACCACATCACGATAACCAGATTGTACCAAGTCAAGAACACAGATGCTAATCAAACACCATGATCAATAAAATGAAAGCAATTCACCAAAATAACTTTACATAAAACCTTTGCAAATAAATGAGTAACAATATCATATATTATTATGGAACTCAATGTAATACAATGAGAATGGGCCTTGCTTAAATAGGAAAGGAATAACAATCTAAGAACCAGTCAAGGTCGTAGATCAAGCCATAAATCAAGGAAATAACTAGTCATCAAAGAATTAGTCAAGACCATAGATTTAGGAGAGAACTAGACATCAAGGATCTAGTCAATACCATAGATCAAGGAAATAACTAGTCAATACCATAGATCAAGGAAAGAACTATACCTAACAACTAGATAATATCTCCTAATATCCAAATAAGATAAAAGAAATATTCACACACATAAGTGGGTGAGGATAAATACAATAAAGGTAAATAAAGTACCTAGGTGAACATGAGCTAATGTAAATACCTACTCTAACACCCCCCCTCAAGTGAAGCTAGGGGCCAAAATAGAAGTGGCATGTCCACAGTATGAGTCCTGAAACTAGGCACATGAGGTACTCCTTTACAATAACTAGGAAAAAAGGGACACCGCAAGGTACCCAAAACCAGTAACAACAAAGTAAAGAGAGAGAAAACCCACTCCAAGGCATCCCAAGAATCTTGGCTCAAAAAACTCATACAAATATAAAGAAGTTTGGTGTGCATTGTGGTCCAATCCACTTTGCTCGATCACAAAACTCAAAAACAAGCGACACTGGTTTCACCGAGATAGCTCCATACAAGAGTCTATCATGGAGTGATGTCGAAAGTGCAAAAAAACACCAAACATAATTCGATCGATTGCTGCAAATAGGTGTGCCACGATCCAAGAACAATAACCAAAGCAACAAGGTAAGGACACTAACCGAAGTGTCATGATCCAAGAAAATCCAAGGTAATAAGGCAAGGACATGAAACCCGAAGAAGCAGGGATCAACACCACACTTCTCCCATCTTTTAATGGGTGGAGTGACGCTACAAATCTGTATGAGTTGTCAAAATAACTACTCAAACACCGACAAACTAACACCTTTGGGCTCCACTAGAATAACTCCCCCACAAGAGAGACTCAACATGCCAAAAGTGTCAAAATACAGTACAAAATCTCTCAACAAACAAGAGAGATACATTACACCTACTAAAGAAAAAATGTTCAAAACAAGAAGCATCACAATGCGAGAAGGTACAAGAGGCCTAATGGTGGAGGAGCCACGTGTATAGATTCCTCTCAACGAATTCCTATGTCGCCTCCACGAGTGATCAAATATCCACCCCAAATCAACATGGATGGATGAAGAAGATGCCTGCATATGACTTGGTACAAAATTCACAATGGGTGCATGCAAAAGAACATCAGAATGTGTGTCAGGTTGATCATGTCTAACAACTGAAATCTCAAGTTTCTCAATCCTGAGTGAAGGTGTAGAACTCATGTGTTGCTCATGATCCTCAGAAAGAGTCGAGTGAACAAAAAAGGAGCTCTGTCAATGTGTGATCCCAATGAAGTATCTACTTGAAAACTAATGTCATGACAAGAATTTCACTTAACATGTGGAATAGAGGAAACAATACCCTATGAATGTCTGCCAATGAATCCTCTAGTGAGACCCATAGAACGGAGCATGCGAGAATTGAATGCAGTGCTATGCTTCTTAAAAAAAGCCATGCATTTGAGCAGAAGTATGATAGACAACATGTGGTACTGTAATAGGCACATATGTGGAAGAGCATGTAGTAACAAGCCTCACAGGTTTACAAGCATCAAAATTAGGTTCAGGCTCAAAGACTGGTAGATCAATGTCAGTGGGTACAAGAGCAATAACTGCAAGTGGACTAGGAGCATGGATATGGTTGTTCACAATATGATGGTGATGTTGTAGGCTAGCAATTTTGTTCGCAGGGAGTGTATTAGTGTATCCTTATTGTGAATGAGTGATTGTAGAAGAGAATTTCACTTCTTGAGCGATCTATTTTCTTCCACAAATTTTACAATATCCTCTTGAAGTCCACATACTTCAGAGAAAAGCATATCATTCTCAGAATCCATAATAGGTACAAACTACAACTCCTAAAAATTTAGGACGTCAGGCTCAGCCGAAATTGCGTCCACAATTGATTACAACACTCCTCCATATTTGGCACTTTATAATTATAGTGCAAGTCTCAAAATAAATATTTCTAATGGAAAGAGCACGAAAAAACATGCACTTTCACAAAAAATGACACTCAAAACTGAGTTATCGATCAAAAGTTACAAGCTTTTTAATATTTTGCTTTGTTATTTATTTTAGTTGCCACTAAAACAAAATAAATTGTTATTGCCTTCACCACACAAATAAAATTAAAGGGGGCTGAAGTCTCTGCAAAATTAAAAAACCACAAAAAGTATTGACCGCCTCTAAAATTGGCCGAGTTTGAATCGATCTTAGGGTTTTCATGCCTTCAGATCCAATGGAAGCCTATATTTTACATAAAAATGCACGCAAAAACAAAAATATGACCAAATCCCAAATATATAAATACAAAATAATTTATTTACAAAATTAAACTTACAAACGGATGTCGACAAAGCAATCTCGATCTTTGATACCATGAAAGGAATGATAACCAGATCGTACCATTTCAAGCCAAGAACACATGCTAATCAAACACCACGATCAATAAGATGAAAACAATTCGCGAATAACTTTACATAAAACCTTTGCAAATAAATGAGCAGCAATATCATATATTATTATGGAACTCAATGCAATACATGAGAATGGTCCTTGCTTAAATAGGCAAGGAATAACAATCTAAGAACCGATCAAGGTCGTAGATCGGACCATAAATCAAGGAAATAACTAGTCATCAAAGAACTAGTCAAGACCATAGATCGGGAAAACACCCAGTGAAAAAAAAACTAGGAGAGAAATAAACATCAAGGATCTAGTCAATACCATAGATCAAGGAAAGAACTATACCTAACAACTAGATAATATATCCTAATATCTAAATAAGATAAATGAAATATCCACACACATAAGTGGGTGAGGATAAACACAATAAAGGTAAATAAAGTACCTAGGTGAACATGAGCTAAGGTAAATACCTACTCTAATAGTTTCCATACTACATTAATACCAGCCACATGAGCTATTTTTCACCCACCTACCTTCAATTTTCCTAATAATCATGAATCATCCAATAATGTGACCCGTCCAACCCCGCCATACAAATTCCGATCCGACCAACCTCATGACCCATCTAATTTTGTGTGCCGCCGATTTCAACCCTCCAACACAGGGGTTGGATGTCTTCTAACATTTAGGTCGTACATCTTTGTGGTCACCGACCAACCTAGATTTCTAACCTATCCGTATACATCTCATCGACCAGCCCATGGGCCATCCATTTCAGCCAACCAACCCGACCAAACAACCCGGCCAATGAACTTGGTTGTCCATCTCGTTTTCGTATGATATGTCAATTTTCCAACCCAGGCGACCAACCCAAACGACCAACCTAGGTGACCATCCCAAGCAACCAACCCAGGAGGCCAACCTAGGTGACCAACCTACGTCCAACCCACTAGATAGTCTGCAAGACAACTCGACTATTTTGGTTTGTCATGGCGAGCTTAGTTGATCCATCCTAAGTTGTATTTCTCTCTAATCTCTGGGGCTGAATTTGATGATTTTCTACACGTCCCATAATTTGGATAGCTATGTCCATTTATGATGAGTTCTCCAAATTGACGCGGGGGTGAATTTGGGATAAGACAACCTCTATAAGACAACATAGTTTTTTTACAAAAAAAATTCAACACAAATATAATCAATTAAGTTTTATAAGATTTTTTTTGCATAGAAAAATAATAGAATAGCAAAAACAAACTAAAATAATCATTAAGAACTTTACAAATAATAAATGCAAGTTACACTTTGTTTGATTCTAATGGCGGTTTTAAATTGCATGCCATTTCCATTGAAACTACCAAAGTAACGTATGGGGAAAAAACTTATAGAAAAACAAAAAATAAAATGGGGACATTGCCACAGTAACAAAAAATATAACATATAACTATATTGGATGCATGGATGCACCAGGAAGGCTAGGCTAAGAAATTATCAGAGGAGTTTGAATCTTGTATTAGAGACCGTGGTTTTGCAGTGGCAACAGGGACAAATTTAAAATGTAAACTAACCCCCTCCTACAACATTCATCTTGAAGATGAAAAACAACCCAAAATGTATCCCTTGCCCAATTTATAACCATTACATCCCCAAAACAAAATTTAAACACCTAACAACAAAAAGGTCTCTCATGCTCAAACTTTAAACTTCGATACTTTACTAAAAAATTTCTTATACAAATAAATGAAATACAAACAAACATAATTTTATTGAATTTATTCTTGCATGGAAAGAAAAAGAATAACAAACATAGTAGATATGGATTATATATTTCCAGAACTCGTCTTGAAGGTCTACCAATGGAGGACCAAACATCCTTAAAGCAATGATCAATAAAAATAACAAAAAAAATGCAATAGACTAATGTGCTATAAATTATAGAGCTTAAATGAATTTAATAGTAAAATTATATGTATATATAGGTAACACCCACAAATGCTTTATTTGCTACAACTTAAAAAGGGACTAAAAAACATCTAAACATAGCTATGTGCAGCCACGCCATAAATAAAATGTAATTAGATAGTATAAATAAGTGGCATAAAATATCTCGTGTAGAATCACCTGAGATGGAAAACATCTCCAGTTGTGAAATAGCCCTACTCTTGAAGCCAAAAAAAAACTTCAGCTCTACTATAATGCTACTATTGAGGGGAAAAACTTCTTCAACTGTTCTTTAGTGTTCAAGCTTCACGTGCAAAAAAACCTAGAAAATGGGGATGCTTCCCATAGGATGCAGTGTAATCACCAAAAATATCTCATAGTAGGAACCACACATGAAACAATTTGTTACACCAACATAATACAAACCAAGAACAATGCTTCAATGCTAAGTATGTGATTGTATAGAGCCAAGTAGAAGATGTATTGAATGCAAAGGAAAGACATGAAAATTGAAAGGATGTATTTATAGATGTATTTATTACAGATATACATTATCGTTTGATTTCTTATTTCTTTCCTGTTAGAAAAAGTTTAATTTTATCCCAAGAAAAGCAAAAATTGGTTTGCTTTTTACATGCTTTTAAAATTAGATGATTTAGTTTTAGATTACTAGTTTTAGGAAAAAACTATTAAAGAAAATACATCAAAAGCTTTGTATTGCACAAAAGTATGTGCTTTTTAGTTTTATTTTTTGAGTTGGGTGTTTTATTGTTAGATGAAGCCATCTATTTATTAGAGATAATTGTAAGTGTTTTCATATCAAACACATTCAAAGAGATTGTATTGAGCCGAAGCTCTGACAAGGAAGAAGAAATATATGCACAGAAGTGATGATCTTAGTTTGTAATAATATGTTTTATTTGCAATCTTTATTTTATGTGGCTAATTTCTACAAATTGGTATCAAAGCATTTATTTTTTCAGCATATTTCTAATTGACAACAGGTTATGGCTTCTATATCCAGTCTGCAGACACCACAATTTACAGGAAAGAATTACGATTATTAGTAATTAACCATGAAGACACTATTCAGATCCCAGGATGTGTGGGAAATCATAGAGAATGGGTACACAGAGCCCATAGATGCAACAACATATAACACACTCTCACAGGAAGAGAAAGACACTTTGAAGGAATTAAGAAAGAAAGATGAAAAATCTCTTTTCTTCATTCATCAAGCCATGCATGAAAGCATCCTACCTAGAGTGGAAGCAATCAATAAAGAAAAAATTGCGTGGGAAACTCTTCAAGTTTCATATCAAGGTAAAGAGAAAGTAAAAATAACCAAGCTACAATTACTTCCTAGAGATTTTTAAAATATGTCAATGAAAGATTCGGATTCCATAAAATCATTTTTACTTTTGTAGTTGGTTTGGCCAATCAAATTAACTGTCATGGTGAAAATATTGAGTATATAAGGATTATTGAAAAAATTCTTAGAAGTTTGCCTACAAAATTTGATCCTTTGGTAGTTGTTATTGAAGAAACTAAGGATCTAAGCTAGTTTTCAATTGATGAGTTGCATGCATCACTAATAAATCATGAAAAAGGTTGAATAGATCACATGCAGTTGTAGTTCAACCTTTTTCATCACAGGTATCATCAGGAAATCATGGAAGAGGAAGAGGAAATTTCAGCCCTAGAGGCAAACAAAGAAGTTCATCTAGAGGACGTAGCAGTGGTCCAAGACAGGATAAATTGCATAGTCAATAAAACAATCATAATCATTTTTCAAGTCAGAGATAGCATAAATCATATGTTCAGTATCACTATTGCAAGAGATATGGGCACTATGATTTTAAATGCAGGAAAAAGCAGTATGATCAGAACAAGAAGAATCAAAATCAGGTTGGGAGCTCTACTCCAAGCTCTATGTTTATTGCATGCACAAATATTTCCAAAGCATCACCTATTGACTGTAATCTATCCCAAGAGAGTCCTAGTGATTTATTGTAATTGGATTCTGGATGCAAGAATCACATGTCTGGTAACTTAGATTTATTTTCTAATTTGGATGAGTCGCAAAAGACATAAGTTACCCTTGGGAATAATAATACAATATCTGTAAAAGGCAAAGGAATAATCAACATTCTAACAAAAATGGGAAGAAAAATATTATGCAGGATGTTTATTATGTTACAGGTTTGAAGCACAATCTTATGAGCATTGGTCAATTGGTACAAAAGAGATACATAGTTTACATTGAAGACAATGAATGTGTGATCATGGATAAAGCTCCAAGTACCCAGGTGATTGCTAAAGTGAATATGACAAGAAACATAATGTTTCCTTTGAAGATTATACTAGCCACATCCGGAGCTCATACTATAGATCATTCCAGAGCTAAAGAGATTGAATCAACTTTCCAGATATTTGAAAAATATGAATCGTGGCTATGGCATCTAAGGTTTGGTCCCTTAAACTTTGGTGGTTTGAATTTATTACACATAAAAAATATGGTGAAAGGTTTACCTTTGATTCAGAAACTAAATAGAGTTTGTGAAGGTTGTATTTTGGGAAGCAACATAGAGAATCCTTCCCAATTGGCAAAAAAAGAAGAACAAGTGCACCACTTGAAATTGTTCACTCAGATTTATGTGGACCAATGTAAACAAATTTTATTAGAGGTTGTTCATATTTTATGACATACATTGATGACTATACAAGGAAGACATGGGTGTATTTTTTGAGATAGAAATCATATGATTTTGATATATTTCAGAAGTTCAAGGCTTTAGTGGAAAATCAAAAGTGGGTACTACATCAAATTTCTGAGGATAGACAAAGGAGGTGAGTATGTTTCCAATGCCTTTCTAATTTTTACAAATATCATGGTATACACAAGCAATTTACTTCCAGGTATACACTGCAGCAGAATGGTGTGGTAGAGAGAAAGAATAGAACCATCATGGAGATGACGAGAAGTATGATGAAGGAAAATCATCTTTCAAATGAGTATTGGGAAGAAGAAGTAGCAACTATTGTTTACATCATAAACAAGTGTCCAACGAAAATTGTTCGAAACATGGTTCCTCAACAAGCTTAGACTAAGAGGAAACACATTGTTTCTCATTTTAGAATTTTGGTTGTTTGGCATACGCACATGTGTCTGATGAGATAAGGAATAAGTTAGACAAAAAAGGAGAAAAATTCATATTTTTTGGATATTAAGAGAATACAAAAGCTTACAATTTGTTCAATCCAATTACTAGAAAGGTCATAATCAACAGAGATGTACAGTTTGTTGAAAATGAGGCATGGGATGGAAGTATTGAGAAAAAATCAGTGTAGCAGCAGATATTCCTCATGAATATATGACATATGAAATCATTGAGCAACAAGGTATTATATCTTCTTTGAATCTTGGACATGCACCACAAGTTGTAGCACAAGCTACACCTCCATCTACATCTAGGAGGTCTCCAAGATTTCAGTCATCTTCAACCATCCAACAGACACCACAAAGAACACCAAGAACTAATCCTTTAGTACAAAACAATCCATCATTAGATAGCCCTTTGTAGCAGAAAATAAGGACTCTTACGAATATTTATAATGTTGATACAACTAATGATTTTTAGTTTTTGCATTGTTTTCTCAAGCTACAGATCCAATATACTTTGAAGAGGCTATAAACAATGAAGTTTGGGTTCAAGCCATGGATGATGAGATAGATGCCATAGAGAAGAATTAGACATGGGAATTGGTAGATCTTCCGAAGGAAAGGATGTGATAGGAGTGAAGTGGGTCTACAAGACCAAATATATTGTTGATGGTAAAGTACAAAAACATAAAGAAAGGTTGGTTGGCAAGAGGGTTTTCATAGCAATATGAAGTAGATTACAATGAGACATTTGCACCTATAGCACGTTTGGACACGGTAAGAATGGTTTTAGCAATTACAACTCAAAAAAATGGCCTATTTATCAGATGGATGTAAAATCAACATTCTTGAATGGTTTTCTTGAAGAATAAGTTTATGTGAATCAGCCAAAAGGTTATGAGATTGAAGGTCATGAAGGAAAGGTATACAGGTTGAAAAAAGTGCTCTATGGTCTCAAGAAAGCACCTAGAGCTTGGTACAACAAGATTGATTCTTATTTGATACATAATGGTTTCAGTAGGAGCAACAGTGAGCCTACCTTATACATCAAGATCAATGAGCAAGGTAAAATTTTGATTGTTTGTTTATATGTGGATGATTTAATCATCACTAAATCTATTTATAGATTCATTCAAATCAGCTATGAAGAAATAATTTGAGATAACAGATGTAGGCTTCATGCACTATTTTTTAGGCATAGAAGTTCAACAATCAAAAGCTGGAGTTTTTATTTCACAAGGTATGCTAATGATGTTTTGAAGAGATTTAACATGTTGAATTGCAATCCACCACCAACACCTGTTGTAGTAGGTTTGAAGTTAAGCAAAGATGACAAAGTGGATCATTTGTAGATCCAACATTGTTCAAAAGGCTAGTTGGAAGTCTCATGTATCTGACGGCCACAAGGTCGGATATTATGTATGGTGTGAGCCTCATCTCAAGGTTCATGGAATCTCTAAAATATTCACATCGGCAAGATGGAAATAGGATTTTGAGGTATGTATGTGGAACTAAGAATCATGAAATTTTATATTCAACATCAGATGAGTTCAAACTCATAGGTTACATAGACAGTGACAGTGCCGGAAGTATTGATGATAGAAAGAGCACATCCGGTTATGCTTTTCACTTTGGAACAAGCGTAGTTTCATGGGCATCAAAGAATCAGCCCATAGTCACACTATCTTCACCCGAAGCAGAGTATGTAGCAGCAAAAAAAGAAACATGTCAGTTGTTTGGATGAGAAGAGTGTTGAAAGATTTGAGGCAAAATCAAGAGGATGATAAACAATTTTTTTTGACAACAATTCAGCAATAGAATTATCCAAAAATCATGTTTTTCACAGGAAAAGCAAACACATAGACACGAGGTATCCCTTCTTCGGGGAGTTGGTTAACAACAATGAATTTTTTTTTTTAATTTTATAGATCCGAAGATCAGTTTTGTAGATATCTTTATGAAATCTTTGGGAAATGAAGTTTTTGAGTATTTGAGAACTTGTTTGGGAGTTTGTGATCCGAATATGTCAGATCTGGAAGTGCACACTCAGCTCCAGAAAAATAAAATCTTGAAGGTCAAAATTAAGGGGGAGTGTTAGAAAAAGTTTAATTTTTCCCCAAGAAAAGCAAAACACAGTTTTTTTTTACATGCTTTTAATATTAGATGATTTAGTTTTAGATTCCTAGTTTTAGGAAAAGCTATTAAAGCAAATAAATAAAAAGCTTTGTATTGCACAAAAGCATGTGCTTTTTAGTTCTATTTTTACGAGTTTGGTGTTTTATTGTTAGATGAAGCCATCTATTTATTAGAGGCAATTGTAAGTGTTTTCATATCAAACACATTTAGAGAGATTGTATTGAGCTGAAGCTCTGACAAGGAAGAAGAAATATATGCATAGAAGTGTTGATCTAAGTTTGCAATAATATGTTTTATTTGCAATCTTTATTTTATTTCTATTAGTTGTTATTTTATGTTCCTAATTTCTACATTTCCTTCGTATTTAAGCCCTTGCTTGATCGATATAAGGCTCATGTTTCTGTTAACTGATGTGCATTGCAAATATTTTCTAGGTTTCTTGGCAGTCGAGAAGATGTTATTCATGCCGGTGGCTAAAGACCTATAGAAGATCTTAGGAGACACAATACTAAATATCTATCAAAATATTTCTTACATGCATCCTAAATACTTGTCGTAATCTTCTTGACATCTCGCTTTTGTTTTTTCTTCAGTATATACATTATTACACCTATCAAAATATGCTTGTGCCTTCCATCATTGCATGTCCTTATGATTACATCCGGGCCTTACATTACCTAAGGACTATTAGTATGAACAAGGTTTTAGCCAGTAGAATGGAATGCCTATCGGGTAATTAGGTTGAGTGTTTGATGTCCATATAGTGTTAATTTTTGCAGGAAATTGGATTTGATTTAGATATAGTAATAACCACAACATAGAAGCAAAATTTTTGAATAATATATAAAATAATCTAATTTTTTATCATTTTGGGGGAGAGGCAAGACAAAAAAATATACATAAGATTTTGGAGGCTAAAAATGATTAGGGATAAAAATTAAACTAATCTAAATTTGATGAGCATGTGCATGACTATATCACTTGTTGGATTGCTTTAAAACCCTTTGGTTTATATGCATTCTAACATCCAACTTGAGATGTCTCGAGATAGCTTTGTAGGTATGGAATCCTAAAACCAAATCTCGAAAACTGAGTCTCATAGTCTTTGTATGAAAGATATCTAATTTGTTTAAAGACTTGATAAGATTAATCATTACCCCCATCAATAATGATCATAAAAATGAAAATAACTATCAATTTTTTTCAATTCTAATACTGATTTAGATTGTCTTTGTTTTGCATTATTCATATAAAAACTGAATTTTGATCAAATAAAGTATTATAAAAATCACTTTAAGATACCAAAACAAACAAACGAGATATATTGTTGGAAAATAGGTAAATGTTCTCTAAATAACTACTGTATTACGAGCATGATGAAGATTATGTAATTTTAACATGTATAAAAAATGAGGGGAAATTAAGCAGCCTCTAACACACTCATCGCAGTTTTGAAAGTCTCTCTACTTGCAAAAAGAGAAGAAAGGAAAAGACGTACTGTAGTTGTGATTGATTTGAAAGCAAGTAGATAGGAAACATAGACCAGTTTAATTAGGAAACATTGCACATAGAATATAATCATATCTTTGTGAATGGGGAATCAGTGATTAAATTTGAATATGAAAGGCATATATTTTACCAGTTTTCCCTCACTTCATATGATAAAATTCAATTTATTTAAAAAGTACGGGATGCCAGTCAATTCACTATTCATAAAGCTCCAATTTTGGTATCGGCTATGTGTAAACTGGTGGAAAAATCTTTGCACATTGTATACGTATTTCAAAAATTAATCATTATCGTATACTTTATGGAATCCCGTAAAGTAATTGAATTATTACAAATAGATGGGACAGTGAGAAAATTTGAAAGAGAATACGCATGAATCATTGATGGGACACAATGAATATTTATAAGAATAAGGAAAAAAGTGATGATCAAATGCTTTTAATTCCGAGGAGTGGGGAAAGATATATGGAATCATTGATGGGACACAGAAAATTTGAAAGAGAATAAAGACAGGAAAAAAATGAGTTAAGCTAATTCAAGTTCATATTTTGATTTGGGAGAGATTTAGTTAAATTATTATTATTATTATTATTTTTCCTTTTTTTGAACCATGAATTTTAATTATAAATTTTATGATTCACCTTTAAACTAGATTTATTTTGATGTTTAAATTTTCATCAAGATTGAGATGGAAGATTTTGGTTATTTTTATATCTATCATTATATAAATTATTATTTTATTTTAGTTTATTATATATTAAGGTAGCAACATTTATGCGAGAGATTAAAATAATCGTCTTCAAATATGGAAAAAGATGGTTGTTTAAAACAATATAAAAATACGTTAGGAAAAATGGCAAACCCCCTATGGTCTCACTAATCTTCGAGGGACGACTAAAACCCTCTAAACAATAATGAAAAATGAAAATCATTTTAGATAAATATCTAATATGTCACTATAAAATCATGTATGTGTTCATAATTTTAATAGTAATGGTATAAAATAATTAAAAATAACATAATCCTGATTTTTAAGACCTACTTTTTCATATCTTACTTACTGAAAATACATAATTCAATACGGTTGAATGAAAATTTCGCAAAAAAAAAAGAAAAAGAAAGATCTTACAAATTTCGCCATATTTAATAAATATGTTATATACATTATTAATTTACGCTATATTTCCCAAAAATGTGATAATAAACTATCTTTATACTTAATAAATAAGGAGAAAGTTAGGGTGAAAAATCAAAGAAAAAGGGTTGAAGCTAACTTAGAAAAATGCATGTTTTATGATTTGTAAATTGCAATAATTTAGTAGACGAGGAAGAAGTTAACTTAGAAGGCCTATCCATATGAGTTGTCCAATTAATAATGTTCAGATATGTTCACTTTTCTTATTTTCATAATCAATAATTTATATAAATGAAAATAAAGAAATGACGAAATGGATGTTAAAATAATGGATTGATTTGAAGATAAAGATAACCAACGTTAGTACCTTACCTATGTGCCTGCTTTTATATAAAAATGAAAATTCCTATTCATTTTAACCAACGTTAGTTCCTTTTCTTCTCTTATGTGAAATTACAATTTGCAATTTATTTTATTTTATTTATGAGACTTAGATTTAAACGATTTCTAACTTGTAGACTATAGTTGTAGATTTTTAGTATATCTTAATTTAACACCATTACTAAACATTTCATTTAAGGATTAAACATATTTTTTTCAAATTCACAAATTGAAGTAACACATATTTATAAATAATTTTTAAACATAGCCTTTTTTTTGAAAAATGTAATGGTAACTTACATTTCTACATTGCCAAAGAATATGTATTTTTGATTTTCTTAACATAAAAATTTTCACTACTCTTTTATTATGAGTTTGAAGTCTTGTGATAGGTTGTGACAGACTCAATTTTGAACACTTATGGGGGAGCCATTATCCAAAAATATTATAGTGGAAAGGTTCTCACCTTTCACTAGAATATAACAACAAAATAAATATTATTGTTTATCTATTTAATTAATTTATGATTTTTATTAAGGTGAGTTTGTGAAAGGGCCCAAACCTTTAACAAGAAAAAGTCAATGAGATATTTTTTATCTAAACAAGCAATAACCAAAGGTTGTAGGCATACAAAAATTCAAAAAACTATAGCAACACAAAAAAGAAGATATATAACAATGAAAGGAAAAGAGCACAAAGATGACACTTAAAATAAAATGATAGGAAGACCTATGAAGGAAAGCATTAACCTTAACTTCTAGTTCCACATTAAACTATCATCCTCTATACTAACTAGAAACATTTATTAAAGGGAAGATAACTGGGGAGATACATTTAACCATGAATAAGAGTCACTCTTCCCCCACTTTGGAAATAAGATCATGTGTGTCCATTGTGTACCATCATCAATTTCATCTTCTACATCCATCTTCAAAATATCTACATCCATATTTTAAGCTTTGTGCTTAATAGAAGCTCCACATCTTGGTTTTGAAAAATGTGTTAACAAACTAAACCAAAAACTAACTAATAGGATAATTCTAAATAAACCACCTTTGTTAATAACAAACCCATTAAACTACTCCATGTTTACTTTAACTACCTCTTGGGATCCTTTTCATCAAGAGGAAGGGGAAAAAAAGATGTTATCCATGAAGCAAAAAGAATTCTAACATTCGGAGAGGAAGTTGAGTTATCAACAAATAATTTCTTATGATTTGGGCACACAAAATCAACATTAGTTTAGTTTATATCTACAATTTTGATAAGATAAAGGTACGATAAAATAACAAAAAATCATTTGATGTTGTCTTTGATTACAACATGAAACATATAAAGTGTAGACCCTCAAAGTTGAGGATTTAGATCCTAAACAAGGATTGGAAATGATCTTAACATAATGTGAGAGGAATTTGTAAAGATCCACTAAACTATTGTCTTACAAATCTATTATTTAGGAATCTTGACCTAATTTAACAAAGGATCACATGTTATTAGGTAATGATTTGATTTGGTCTATATTCCTCATAACCAGGGGAGGTTACATGTCTAACTTAGATTAGATATTTTTATGATTTTTTGAATGCTCAAGAAGGAATTACAAGACCTAAAAATATTTTCTATCTTCCAAAAATAAGGCCTAACACACCATAAAATATTTATCAGCAATAAAGTGCAAAAACAAGGAGCAATATGTTATTCAACACATACAAAGAAAGTATAGATGATGCTAATCTAAAAGGATTTTGACAAATTGATTATCTTTGTATGAGGCACTAATTTTTCTTTTAAAGTGATTAATCTCAACCTTTTTAATATTTACAATGTTCCTAATTAACATGCATAAAAAGGATGAATTATTGTTGTAGGTGGATATTCTGATTTAATTACCTTCCAACATTAACTACACAAATCAAAATAACACTTTTCAAAATGACTATTGACCTAACAACTATCAAAACACAAAATAAATATTGCACATAGATGTTGTGTCGATTGGGAGGAATATAAGTGATTTAAATGGAAGAATAGGTTTAAATGAGATTGGAAATACTTCATTACTGAAACTGTCACTTAAAACTAATTTTGGTCAAAACCATGGAAATAGGTCAAGACCATGTATAGTTGTGACCTTATTGTATAGTCTTGGACCTACTTGGAATCTAGGCCTATAACTTCCTGAGTTTTTTTCTTACTTTGAAATGGATTTCATTGTGTGTCAGTATTCTTTGCTTACTGTTAGAATGGCCATATATAGACTCTTCTCAAACTCTCAAACACTTGTAGTGTAAGAAGGATTTCCTTCAAAACAAATTTAGGTGGGTTTTGGGAACCCAATGCACTACCAACATCACCAATACTCCAAATAGAAATAAAACTTCACATATTTCTCCTAGCATGTGGCATCTACCATAGTGTCATCAAAGTTTGACAACCATATTTTGACAATGGCTTGCTTGGGTTCAAACTTACTCAAATACTTGGAAAGGGTCACTTTTCTTTCTTGTAGAAAGAAGATGCAAAAGTATAGACCTGGAAAGATACTTCATACCTATATAGGATGTTTCCCTAACATTTTTTCATTATTTAGCTTTATATTTAGGAAGAAATAAGTTCCTTTAGTGATTTTTTAACATGAGGAGAACATAAAGTGTCAAGATCTAAAATGAGGTATGATTAACTTAGTTATATAGGATTCTGATGGTTATTTATCATGAAAGGATGAAAAAGAGGGAATATTAGTCCAAATGAAGTTGATTAAATTGAGAGTTTGGGCTTAAAGCATGTCGGTCAAAAACGTACAATAGGGTTAGGATATAATTCTACTTCTTGACCGAAATTGGTGATTTGGAATGAGAGGGGAAAACTAGGGATGTAAAAAATGGGAGGAATAATGGGAAGGTGAAAAATGATATAGAAAAGTGGAGGTAGTAGCATTTTTATAGCCATTATAAATCTAAAATAGGACAATAATAAAGATTCGAAAGAGAATAAAGAAGAGTGGTCATAAATTGAGTCAAGCTAATTCTGATGGGGTAAAGAAATGTGAGGAGGTACTGAAATTTGGTTATCAATTTCAAAGGAAAATATGATCTTCTCACATATAAATTTTAGTCAAATTGTTATTGGTCAATTTCATGTGGAATTAATGAAAAATTTGAAGAGAATGATGAAATAAATAAGATACATTTAGAAAGGATATGATAGATAGGATATATTAGCAACACACTACCTTCCAGAGGAATATACAATTGGATATTCCTTTGAATGGTATTTTGGATAACATCTACACAACCATTAGGAAAGTTGGAACCAATAAAATATGATAAGACCTCATAAGAAGAACATGTGTTTTAATACACTACATAAGCCTCAATGATCATCGATTCTTGTTTTGCTTACATAAAATTACATAGTTACAATATGATTTATTTTATTTACAAACAATCATATATGAGAAGTATAATGAGACATTTAAAGGGATGGTTTGGGGAAATATGAGTTGAATGGATTATAAACTTGACTGATAAAAACACAATGGGGTATAAGCAAGAGTGACTTGGGAATTAATTCTAACTTGTAGCAAATGGTAGTGCTTGTATACCTAAAAGTAAGTGTGATGATGTTTTTTATGTGCAATGATGAAAATGAAGTGATGAGGAGAAGTAAAAAATTATAGGAATCGTAGAAAAGTACAAGTAGTTCAAGAGGTACACAAAAATGATAATAAACTCATGCAGTTGAACATCACAAATGGATCCAAGGGGGATGTAAATGTGAAGGTGACCCATGTACAAAAAAAGTGCACCAATTTAATTTTTCTGTATTCAAAATATTTTGGTCTATAAATTATGAAATAAATTTTATGTACATGAAGTGGAAATGAAATTATTAGTTGTTTTTTATATAACGGGTCATTCCTTCACCCATTCTAAAGCAACACTAAGAAATAATGAAGGGTGGAAAGAAAATGATGAAATCAATGTAATATGATTTGAAAAGAGACAATAGATAGGAAATATTACCCACTAACTACATATTAAAGGAGTTATATAAATATTAAGAAAAAAATACCTTTCAAAGGCATATATGATTAGATATGCCTTTGAAAGGTAGTTTATATCTCATATTTACATAACCATTGGGAAAGTTGAAAGGTAGCTTATGGCTAATATTTGTGTATTTGTGAGAAGAATTAAAATCTACATTATTGGGGAATATGTTATGCGTTGATGATGGAATGGGAAGAATTAAAATATAAAAAATAATTTTAGGATGAAATTTTAATCTCGCATATGAGAGAAAATTTGGTGTAGAGGATATGTCCTTTATTTTTATGCTTGTGCTTAGTAACTTTACTTCTCCTTGCCAATATTATCTCTATTACTACTTGAGATATTTTCATTCTAGACTTCTATCTCATAAAACATTTTTTGAAGATAATTAACTTATACACTTACTAAAAAGGGTGTGTATGCTTATAACAACGTTCTTTCAATACTATATAGGAAATATTACTCTTATAAGCCACGCTATGAGAAATGAAATCATGAAGTATTTTACATATACCTATTGATCATAGATTCACTGCTATTTACTTTCCTTCAACTCTTCAAGACTCATCTTCCTTTCCTTATATTCTCTAGTCCAAATCTTACATGCAATTCCCTTACTTTACTCTTTATAGTCCATTGAAAGTTATCATGACCAACATGTTCAAAACTGTGTTTAGAGACTTAGGCCCCTCCTCAACTCTCTTAGGAAACATTGACCTAGACAAAGGTGTTAAGACCATCTATTCAATCATTAACTTAAAGGTTCGATAATAGTTCTCTTGTTTAGCCCTTATTGGTTTGAAACACTCTTAGTACACAACCTGAGTTGGATAGGAAAACTATCCAATATAATGTCCATCCGATGAATGATCCTAGAGCCTTTTTATTGGCTCTATAACATATCAAAACTTTAGGATAGTTAGATTTTGAATCGAAAATTAAAATTAGGGTTGGTACTAGGCTAATTAGGCCTCTCTAACCCCTCCATTTATGACAGTAGATAGTTATGATGATGATATTACCTGGGACTTGATGTGACCACCTCTATTGTGCCTTTAAGATGCTCCTTGATGAGTTTAGAGCCTTGATTCATTGAGTAACACTTGCATGTACCTCTAATTACCCTAATTTTGGGCACTATCACAACTAGAAACACAATCATCCACAACACCTTCACACGTGTGAATTATACTATGATATTTTAAATACTTCCAAGACTTATGAATACAGTCATTTCCTAAAAATTCCATGACATTTGACTAGATAAATTACAAATAACTTGATGCCCTACTTAGGGCCCGAGAGGGAGAATTTAACTCTACATTTGAATGTCGCTAATTTCATGAGCTACAAATATTCTACATGACTTATTGGACCTCTTCCCTCCTTTTCCATTGTTCATAGTCCTCTGAAACTCTTGAATATGCTCATTATCAAATCCTTTCTCTCGGCCTGTAGTCAAAGCTTTATATACCAATCCTTTACACTAGGGTAAGTGCACCAAGTTGGGGGGCCAAAAGGGGTCTTAAGTGGACGCATTTTTCTTAAAAATAAAAAAATTCAACTTGTAAATTTTTTTGAAATAGTTACACTCAAAATTGGAAGATGTTGTATAAACATTAATCGTAGCATTTTGAGTCTAGTTTCTAAGATACTAAATTTTATTGAAAATGGATAAGTTTAAGTGGGTCAAATAACTAAAATACCAACAAGTGATCCTATTTTTGTTAAAAAAATATAACAAAGTGACTTTCATGCCCCCCACCATTTTCTAAGCACCATTTAGTAGTTTTGAAAACTCTTTCATAGAAAGATAACTAGGAGCATTTAGTTTGTGCTAGGATTTGTTTTAGATTTTTTAGCAAGTATTTTTTTTTATGATTTTTCTAGTACAAAAATTTTATGTTTTGAAAAATAATGGAGCTCCGACCATGCCCCCTAACGACCTCAAAAATATCAAAAATTAGATTTTCTTTTTGAATATGTATAGAATTAGGCCTAGTTTGTGCTAGTATAATTGTTTTTCAATTTCGATGACCCAAAAAAAGATACACGATGAAAGATAGACATATTTAAACTTCAAAAATAGCTATAAAAAGGCATAGTTAGAAAATAAATAATATGGAAACCTTATATTAGTTAGAAAAATTTGAAAAATTATATTTTTAGAAAGAAGAAACTCTACTCTACATTGTGGTATAATTTTTTTAAACAAATTGATTGTTTTATGTTGATTTATCATGGAGGAAGTGGCATTTTTACATTTTCCTAAAAAAACACGTTGTTTGTTGTGTTTGTGCAGGTCCATGCCTCAGGCTTGGGGATCCAAACCGGATCCCAAGCCTTGAGGCATGGCTTGGAAAAAGTGAAAATGCAAAACACGTGTATGCATTCTTTATAGTATAAACATTGTATATGCTTTTGGCATGCTTCTATTTACAAAAATAAATGTTTAAGTATAAGTTTTTCTTATTATTTATTTTTGTAAATATAAGAAATTAGGGTCACTCTGCACCTTATGGAATTAGTCTCACAACTCCATGAGTCACGGTTTAGGAGATATTTTTTTATAGTATAATATGGTTAGTACATAGGTAATTTTTAAGATACCACAACAAACAAACGAGATATATTGTTGGAAAATAGGTAAATGTTCTCTAAATAACTATTGTATTACGAGCATGATGAAGATTATGTAATTTTAACATGTATAAAAATGAGGGGAAATTAAGCGACCTCTAACACACTCATCACAATTATGCATTTAAAAGTCTCTCTACTTGCAAAAAGAGAAGAAAGGAAAAGAGGTATTGTAGTTGTGATTGATTTGAAAGCAAGTAGATAGGAAACATAGACCATTTTAATTAGGAAACATTGCACACAGAAATATAATCATCTTTGTGAATGGGGAATCAGTGATTAAGTTTGAATATGAAAGGCATATATTTTACCATTTTTCCCTCACTTCATATGATAAAATTCAATTTATTAAATGCGGTATTAAAAAGTACGGATGCTAATCAATTCACTTTTCATAAAGCTCCAATTTTGGTATTGGCTTTGTGTAAACTGGTGGAAACAACTTTGCACATTGTATACGTATTTTAAAATTTAATCATTATTGTATACTTTATGGAATCCCGTAAAGTAATTGAATTATTGCAAATAGATGGGACAGTGAGAAAATTTGAAAGAGAATACAGAAAAAGAGGAAAAAGGGAGTCAAGAAGCAAGCAAAGATGATGAAGAGATGCTCACTTTTCTTATTTTCACAATGAATAATTTATATGAATAAAAACAAGGCCATGATATGGAAAATCCTGCTGAAGCAATGTTTTTGTTTTGGTGCATTGTATGTGTTGGGTCTATGTTTATGGGTGTAATTTGGTTGTTGGAAAGTGGATGGATCAGTTGATTTCAAGGGAGGACTTGTTGGAAGCGTAGTATTTTACTTTGCATGGATAGAATTGTGTGTGGGCATTGGTATTGCAATGCAATAAAGCCGTATTGTGTGGAAGAAGAGGATATTGAAGAAGGTCGAAGAAACTAATGCAATCAAAGAAGTGGTAATCTATTTGCGAGTATATTTGTAGTGTAGTAGTTTTCATTCTTTTGATTGTGATGTTGTCTTACTTACGTACGTGCTTGTTTTTTGTACTCAATTGAAGGTGTGATGTTGAAGTCGCTTTGCAATGTAACCTGTTGTCTGTAAGTGTGGAAAGCGTTGTTTGAGTCGACGCTTAATGGACAAGTAGTGCCAGCTCTATTTAAGATGAATACTGCGGAAAGTAGTGTAATCGAAGAAGTGGTACTCTATTTGTGATTGTTTCTTTAGCATAGGAGTTATTGTTCATTTGATTGTGATGTTGTCTTACTTTCTTACATGCTAGGTTTTGTACTGAACTGGAGGTATGATGTTGAAGTCGCTTCGCATTGTAGCGTGATGTCTATAACTGTGGAAAGCATTGTTTGATTGGAGGCTATGGAGAAGCAACATGTTTGTAGAATTTTTATTGCTTGTAGATTTACAGTTGAACTTCGATGCACCATTCATGTTGTTTGGGGTGCTACCTGAATCTGCTAGGGAGCTTGAGAGAACTATCAACATCCAATTTCACTTTGTATGATTAAAGCATATTGTGAATTTGGTGACAAATTTGTATATCGATAAACTTTGTTTAGTGCGTTTGAAATATTATATTCTAAAAATGGGAAGGGGAAACATAAAAAAATTGAAAATGCCAAATAGACTATTTTGATTGAGTTGTGGTGAATATTCATATGAGGCTAATGAAGAGTTTATTGAAAGTGTTTTATTCAAAGTGTAATACAACTGCAGTTTAGAAATGCATGGCAACGTGCCATATTCTGTGCAGAGTGTCAATTGTCTAAAATAACATGTGTCATACAGCGGTTTGCATTGAAAATTCATTTGTTTTGGTATACATTGTTGAACTCATAATCCACACAGAGTTCGACCATTTTGACTGTTGTGAAATGAAAAACATGCGGAATGTCTTGGATGCATTGTGCATTAAGTTGGAGGCATCAATGGTGCAGGGAGCATGGCGTGAAGAACAAGTTTTTGTCAAGGTAAGGTAAGTTTGGTTTGCTGTAATGTATTCGAATAACTTTCAATGAAATAAGTGCTCTGTTTGTGGCTGTGTTGTATTTGAATCTCTGAAAACAAATAAATATTGTGGTATGTGGATTGAAAGTGAAATGGTGCTTTGCGGTTTCAGCAATAACTCTGTACTTGGAAGTGAAAGAGATCATAGATTGTGATCACCACAAGTCTATACAAAAAACATGAGCAGGAAATGATAGGGAAGAGATAATTACAAGCAAAGTGTAGATGGATATAGCATAAGAAGGAAAGTTTATACAATAAACTTGTGCCAAAAGGCAAGATAGTTTCAAGAAACCCACTACACCATCCAAATGACACGCACTCAAAATGTGAAGGAAGAGGGATGAACCCACACAAAGAAATTGTGAAATTCTCTGTAGTAATTTGGGAGAAAGAGAAGCCAATCAGTATAGTGACGGACCACAAACATACAAGTAGAGCCAGAAAAAGGATAGATTTTTCAATAGCTTGTGAAGAATCAAGTTTGTAAAATAGGCCACCTGGTCCTGTGTTCATTAGTGAGGTTGCCAGAATATCGAGTTATCCATCGCCCCCCCACCCAAGCATGATTCAAACCCAGAAAGGATGTAGTTGATTCAGAGTGTGCAGTTTATCCAAATTAGGTAAGCTTCAAATTTTCAAAAATAGATCATACTTTTGTAACATTTTCTTTATATTGAGGACTTACTAGATGATCAATAGTTATATGTGGAGATAGTCAAAGACAGGTGGCTCATTGCAGGCCTAAGCAGTATGATGGTGCCTTTAGAAAGGTAATTTTGTGTTAGCCTATTTATATCTCTGATCATCAATCTTTTTGAGGTAAGATTGTTGTCTGGATTTGCATTTTATAGATATAAATTTTGGAAGAGAAAACATCTCGGGAACAAATTTGAATCATGAACATTGTTGACAAAGAAAAGGTAAATTAGCTGAAAAGAAACTAATTAAATTTTTCCAGATTCTGATTATTTCAATAGCTAATCACAATTATAAACAAAATGAATCAATGATGGGTAGACTTGATGGAGGAGAGAAGAAAGAAAAAATAGATAATGTTGAACAGAATTCAAATTATCAAGATATGTAGCATTCCCATAGGCAGGGAAGCCCATACAATCCATAGGAGACATCGGAAGGTGAATAGAATAGGGATGTGTAGTCTTTTTCTAAACAATCTCTATATGGAAGAGTTTCATAATGCAACATATATCAGTGAAGTATATATTAACATAATCTATATTCCAACAACAAATATTACATCAACTAGATCTACATTATAGAAAAACAAAGAAGCAAATAGTGTGTATGGTACAGGTGATTAAAAAAATACTCTTACCTTTTCTATAATATGAAGGAAGAAATAATAGGTTAAATTGTTATTTCTTTAGATGCTTTAAAAAAACCTTGTACTAGCTGCAACACAAGGCATGGAGTTCCTTGAGATTAGATGTGGGGTTCGTCAGGGTTATCAGTGTTTTATTTCATATCTTATTTGGGAGAGGATGATTGCTAGTTGGAATAGAACCTGGTGGATATAATGAACTTAAGTTAACTCACCAATGGAGCAGCAAAAGAAGGAAAGAAAAGGGGGTATTAACATGGAAAGATATGCAGGAGGGGTATGTTCTGTGGTAAGTCAGCAGTTTCGAATAAAGTAATCATCAGAAAGACAAGAAAACAAGAGGTAAAGGCATCTACTAATAACACACAAAAAAATGATGCCTCATGGCAACCTAGGGACTGATCAGTTCCATCACAAGCGAAGGACTAATGATCTGATGATAAAATCCCGGTTGCTTGAAACCCATAATTTTGTTTCCAATTAAACACCTTCAATCATGAAGAGACTAGAAATTATTATCAATGTGGAACTTGCATGCAGCAGAAGAGAGAACATTAAAAAGTATATGATGTTGTAAGTCAACAGGCTTGGAATTGTGATAACATCAAAGGCAGAGATATTTACAAAACATGCACAGGCAGTACTTTACAGGTCAGTGTAACAGCAAAGAAGAGATCAGTAACAGAAAGTAAATATTTTAAATCTACCATGACAAAATAATCAATTCTGGAGGTGATAACATTTAGGTGCATTTCATTCTTGTGCAGAGGAAAAAAACTAGAAAGGAAGACTTAGTGGAAAGCATTTCATTCTTGTGCGTAAAGAACTTGTGATTGACATTACTGCATTATAAAAAACAAGAAATGGCATTTTTGTAGTCTGTCATATTGTAAAGCTAAAAACATGTAGTGAAAAAGACTATTACAATTGAGGTAGACAAAAGAATATAATAATAATCACCAGTATTTTTTTCGGATTATGATTTCATTGTATTAGAAGTAGTCTGAGAATAACATAATTACAAAAATTGCAGAAGGAAAGCAAGGAAAAACTTTGTAACAACTGGCATGCTGTGATGCAGAGAAGTATGTAGTCATAGTGAATACTATGTAGCTGAGACAATTGTTTCTTTTTTAGTGGCTGATATCCTTTGTAGTTGTGTTTTTCTTTTTTAATGTTGAGAAAAACATAGAGTATAACGATGGAGTGTTCCTGGTCATACGGGAGCCAGTCATGAAATTTGTCCGTCTAGGTGCATGGGGTGCAAAATCGTTCTAGGAATCTGAAAGAGCATGACAGGATATGTTAGACAGAAAAGAAAGAATTAAACTGAAATGAAATGAATAGAGCTAGAAAATGGATATGCTCACCAGAGAAGGGAGAAAGCTAGGTTTCTTTGATTGTGGAAATTGAGTTTTCAACCATCAAAGTGAATGTACCTTTGATTTGGAATTGAAGGAGAAGAAATACAGGCTTAGAGATGTCATGTTGATATTCTTCATATTCTGTTTGAGAAAGATGATGGAAGACTTTTGCCAGTAATGGCTCTTGCAGTGTGCAATGAAGGGAGTCATCTCTTGTTTGCAAAGTGTAGTGGAGCAAGTGCTTATACTTGTATGGTTTTGATGTATTGCAAGTTGGACAAAGGGAAATTTGTTTCAGTTCAGCTGGATCCGGTTCCATGAGATGGTCACATTCAACACAAAATGCTTGGAAAGGAGAAAGGTATATGTTCTTTGTGCAAAGTACATCAGTGATCTGCATAAGGGAGATGAATTTGTTAGAGGGATATATTCTTAATAGGCATAATTGATGGGTGAGAGAACGTTGAAGTGAGATAAGTTAAAAATGCAAAATTGTGAAGCACTTGCCTCTATGTTTGTGTTTATGAGAGATTGTAAAAATGTTTTTGTAGGTTCATCATTTAAAGGGTCGATGAAGGATGAATGGCCTACACGTACAACACGTGAACCCTTTGTTCCTTGTCTGATGAAGTTTTTGAAAAGCAATAGTGGCATGTTCCCTACTGCAATGTTGTCTCTTATTGTGTGACATAGTGAAACATGAAAGTTTCCCAAATGTACCTGAAAGGAAAAAGCAACATGTTTGGTTAAAACTGAAGGCAATAATATGGTGCAATGTATATCTAAATGAAATAAGGGAGAGTGTTGATACTGTTTCTTTTGCATTTTCTATGTCAGAGTCTTTGACATAGAGGGTGAACAGGTCGTTGGTGTGATGGATTCCTATTACAATTGCAGCAAATGACCCGAACGGAGAATGTTGCATTTGATTCAACAAGCTCTTGTATTGTCATGTCTGGTGTCAGTTTTCGAGATTCGCAAACTGTTGGTATGTTTTCCATAGTGGTTGTTGCAATTGCGGATAGAGAGCAGCTTGCATCCCCTCGTTCATACTTTGTTTTTTCTTTGACAACAAAACCAACAACACGCAAACGCGTAGCCAGCAACTACAGTTGATGCAAATTTGTGGACAAAGGTGTTGCTCATGTTCAAAGTAATGGTCATTTGACCTTTCTTGTCAACCAAATCAGCATGGAGGATTTCAGCTTTTGAAGGGGAAATGTTGCTTGCATGCGCTGGTCCGTAGACGACCAGACATCACCCTCAAACATAGTTGCAACTTTTCTACACAAATGTCAAGTATCGTGGATGGTTGTTGTGTTGCTGGTTTTGGGCTGCAATTTGAAGGATATCAGGATGTTGTCATTGAAAGGTTGAGCAGGATAATAAATGAATCATGACAAGAAATTATAGAAATGTTAGAAAGAGATTACTGTTTAGAGGGTTCTTGGAAAAGATCACTGCTTGCCAATGCCCTTGTTCTTGGGTGGCTTATTCCATGTCTTCCTTGTTGCAACTATCTGCAAAGCATTGAAATATTTACATGGTTGTTATAGAGTGTCAAATGAAAAGGAAAGAAAAGAGTCAACTAATTAGATGTTAGTTGTGGTGAATCAATATAACGAGGTATGTGCAATTACAATTCCACGACGTTGTTGTATGTTTTTCGGAGGGAAAACATTGTCGGGTGGTCAGTCCAATATGCAAATCTTTCAAATGAATTACAAGTTTCTTGTATAGCGTTTGACCATATATGGTCGATGGTGTTTTTCATGAAGACACTTGGTTGTTGAATGTGGAAAGTGAAATAGTTTTTTTGCATAAATGTTGAAAGTAACAATTTTTTTGTTTTGCTTGTGCATGTCGACGTTAAAATCTCCAAAAATGTAGGTGGGGATGGTTATATCAATGGATTGGAAGACATTTTTGAGAACAATGAAGATGTTTTCAGATTTGCATTTGGTGTAGCGTAGACATTTACAATCGTTATGCATTTCGTTGCAGTAATATGTTTGCAACTATGGACTCTACGTTTGTGCTTTGTGAAAGTAATTTTTTTGTAGGAAAGGTATATTGTTTGCAATGAAAATTGCAAGACCATGCACATGGTGTGTAGAAAAGCATTGGTATTGTCAAGATAGTCAACTGCAATGGGGCAAGGCATGTGAGTTTCTTGCAAATAGAGAATGTGAGATTGCATTAATTCATGGTCATGGAGAATGGCTTCTCTGTGAGCATGGAGACTTTGGGTATTAAGTGAAGCAACTATAATACAAGAAGAAATATCAGCTGAAAAGCCATGTTGAATATTCCATTTAGCTTCATTTCGAGATGTGTTATTTCTATACTGATAATTTTTTTCACATTAAATTTTTTTCGTAAGCGGGGATAGCAAGTAAAGGTTGGAAATGGTTTTGACTCATGACAGAGCTGTATATGCCAAGCCATGTGATGATACACCAAGAGGGCTGAAAGCAAGTCATTTGAGGGTGAGGCCTATTGCTCTATGTATTGTGTGTGCACAAAAAATCTGTACTAGGAATTGTTTTCATATTGTAACCGGTCTTTTGTATGATGTTCTACGCAAGGGTCTAGCTACATGAAGAATAGGAACCCAATCAAGTTCTATTTTGGCTATTGACAATTACGGGTGTTTAGATCTTTGTTGTTTTCCAATACAGGGGTCATTGAATTTTATCCATATGGCATCAAAGTCATTTGTCATTGTGTATGCTTTGAAAATGTATCAGAACAATTAACTATACTGTCTTGTATGTCCTAGTTCCTGGCAAAAATTTTTGTTAGCATGTTAAGTTTCAGCTCTATATGTTGTGGCAAATTTATAGTTTTAGAGTATGCTTCCATTTGTTCAACTCGACGTGTCTTGTTCATCGATAGAGGCAATAAAAATTTTCTTGCCAGGAGCAAGACCAAGAATTTTGTTATTGTGTCGAAGAACATCCATGTTTTTGTAGAATAGGAATGGGAACGTTGGATCAAGTGGCACTGGCCGAATACAAGTATCATTGAGGTATGCAAGATCAGATTTGGAATGTTCTTGTGAAAATTCTATTCGGATGATGACAACAGGCAAGATCTTTATGTCGCATTGTTTCAGTCAACTCGAATATTTTCACATGTGTATTCTAGAAGTCGTAGCCAATCAATTCTCTAGAAATTTTGGGGTTGTTAAATACAAGACAATCATTGACTGGTTGTGCTTGGTAGAAGTCTCCACAGAAGATCATGTCAATTCCTCCAAAGCAAGTTGTGGGCATGTGTTTTGTTTGATGAAGTCATTGGTCTATGAAGTATAGAAGTTGACCTCCAACCAAGGAAATCTCATCTATTAGAGCTAGTTGTAATTGTTTGTAGTGCTTTGCCAAGGAATCCAATCGTTCATTGTTCAACGGGCGTAGTTTAGATCGATTGAAAGGTAAGAGGAAAGTGGAATGGAGTGTTATTCCACCAACATTTTAAAGAAAATTTTCCCGTGAATGCCAAGATCAAGCCTTTGATTTTCAAGGGGTCGTTGTGCATGGAAGTGTCGTAAATATGGGCCAATGTTTCAAATATCAATTTTGTAACAAATATTTTTCCCATGTCGGTGCCTCCGGTTAGGAAAAGGTAGATAGGAGTTGATGGATCTTTATTTTTCTTAAAGGAGATGTCTTTCACAATGGCTTGTTGTTTCTTGTTGAGAAGTTGCATTTGTTTGAAATATGTTGTGTTGTCTTCAATGCTTGGGTGTTTTCCTAGTTGAAACTGTTTCTTTGCAATGCTAGAATGTTGTTGTGGATTATGGAAAGGCAAATCATGCTCTATGTCATAGTGTTCAAAGGGTTGGTGTTCTTATCTACTCATTGTTGTCATTCTGTCAGAGGTTTGAAGAGATAATTGCACATCATGAATTTTTATGTCCATGTCACCCCATTTGGTGTTGGTAGTGTAGCGGAATTTGGATTTGTTGGCATGTATGGTGTGTTCATGAAATGCATATGCATCTATCCAAGTTGCAAATCCTGTTTTGAGGGCATGTTCATTGTCTGTAAATGGGACGTAAAGCAAAAGCCTTTCACGGAAATAGTTGTCTATGTCAAGATGTTTGTTGTAGTTGACAAACCGCACGATGATTGGTTTGTTCGAGGGGTTTTTTTACCAATGTTGTGAATGGAAACAAAATCAGCCAAGAAAATTGAATGCAAAGAATGAGGTCATGCTATGTAGTGATCTATGACAGAGCAACACATGATGTTTTTTGATTCATCGGGTTCTTTGAAAGAATTGAAGGTTTTAGAATGAAATTATGGTCTTCAAGATTTGAAGTGTTTATGAAAACACATTTTCGTGATGTATTTTTTAAAGGGATGGAAAGGACTATGTGGACTTCTTGTTGTGCAGACATTTGATGGGTATTCAACATTGCATTTCCTAGGCTCTAAATCATCTGAACGACATCAAGATGCATTCTTTGATGCTCAGCCCGAATTCTAGTAAAAGCTTTTTTCATTGTTTGGTCAATTTTAGTCATGTATGAGCAGCAATAGGTTTCTTGTTGCATAAGCATTTAGCACATATCAAACATCGGTATTCGTTTGCCAGACCATGTGATTTTTTTGGAAAAGCTATTATTCCATGTGTGAGTTGGTTTTCTTTTCAAGAGAAATGTTGGTTGTTTAAGTGTTTATTGTATTGCTTCTATGTAAGTGATTTCATCAAGGCCTAGTTCTTGAAGGAACATATCATGTGTAATGCAAGTATCGTACCGTTTGCTCTCTAGAATAGAGAAAATGGAATGTGCATGTGCAATAGCAGATTGTGTTGGCTCTTCTACAGGTTCAAGTATTTTTGTATACTTCATTGGAGCCTGGGGGAAATTGTACCTACACTTGGAATATTTTTTTTCAGCTTTGCGTGTGGTGATGGCATTGCAGTTTAGCGATATGCTGAGGGAATAAACTAGTATCACATGTTATGTACTCATCAACGTAGGACTCTACAATGTCATTGGCATCATTTCCAAAGACAGGTGCATTTTTTGTCCAAATTAGCCAATGGCTATGAGCATTTCCTCTGTTTTGGAATTCGTGACCCAAAAGTAATCCTGTATTTGTCCAAAAAAGGACTTGTCTTGGCAAAGCAATTGTTTCAATGCATAAAGTCTATGCTTGTAGTAACGAGTGCATGTAACGGGATCATTTTTAACAAAAAAGTTAGAGTCATTATAATCTGAAGGTGTTGGCTTGTCTAAAGGAATAATGTTGCGAAAGCGGGTGTATAAATTACTGAGGGTGTCGGTTAGTGGCAAAAAAGGTAGGCGGGCCTAGCTGACGGATCATGGAAAAATATTTTTCCTTGTTTGTTGCATATAATCTAGGGAAATGCATATTCTTTTGAAATCGATGTAGCCGATATCAGATTTCAATATTTTCTCAAGATTTGGTTTGAATTTGACATCTTTTACAGTTAGTGTTCGACCTTTTAATTGTCCCTTTCTGATTCTGAGCCATATTGAACGACCCACTTGGTCAATTAGTAATTTTATTGCTTTGAAAAATATATTGGTTATGTGATAAGAAAATCTACGATCTGAATGCATCAACTCCCATTGCGCTATTTTTTGATACGATATTGTTTTTGTAGTTGTTTCATTGTGAAGCTTGGCCGAAAAACAAAGTTGGGAAATTCATCTCTTCTGAAAATTTGTCTTGAAAAATTCCCAATGGTGTAAAGCCCTCTGAAGGAGCGATATTTATCATCTTGTCTTTAAGATAGTGGATAGTTGAGGAGTCAGTGAAACCATGAATTAGTGTGTCGTGTGCATCGTCATTATCGATGTCGTCATCGGAAGAACTGTACCCGGAGTGGATATGTCTGCTGTGTTCTTCGTTGTTGTTTGTTTCAAAGTTCATGGCGATAGAAAGTGTTTGATCCCAGTCATGGTTTAGTTTGATTTCATGCATGAGATATAATGTTGTTGTGCATAATTCTTTGAGAGTGGCCATGGTGATTATAGGGCAAACATTTCCTGAATGGTATGGTTTTTTGTATTCAAGACGACGTTTAAGTGCCACAGCAATTGTTTTTGTTTCCTCTGGGTGCCTTGGCAATGCTTGTTGGATTATATCAATATTTTTTGGGACATTTATAATTGCTCCCTTTAACGTGTATTGAGGGCGTTTATGGCTCTGGTGCCTTATTTGACCAAATGCAAGTCGAAGAGACACAAGTCTTTCTTCAAGGTTAGAAAGCGTTGCAATTGTCGAAGCATTGGAATCAATTGGATTTGTTGAGGGCATGCTAATCTTGGAAAATTTCCATTTAATAAGCTTGTCGAGCATGGGCAACAAATTTTATTGAGTTTGCGCATTGTTTTCTTTGTTGTGAGTTAAGATATGTTTTTTTGTTACATCTATAAAAGATGTCAGGTTGAACTTGAAATGGAGCTGCTTACAAATTTGGCATGTATGGATCGGTGTGTCATTTGTTCGGGCATGAAAATAGGCAATACAATGTGCAGAGTTGGGTGTTTGTTGTGTGTGTTTGCGTATAGTTGTTTTTAGCTTTTGAAGAGACAATTTGGACACTGTTGGATTACATTGCTTTATGGTGGTTGATGTTTGTGTTTGTAAAGCCTTGTTTCCTTTTTGTTTAAGTGTTTTATTACAGGGAACATCATCTGTTTCAGCTGCAACTCTTGTGGACATGAAATCTGATTTCTTAGCAAATAAATTAGTACGGGATGGCCTTTGAGCAGTAGGGAATGCATAACACTGCAAGATATTTCAGTTGTTCCATGTGTCTATTTCCATATATGTTTTTTTATTGAGCGAAGAGAAAATGTCAAGGTTTTTGCATTCCGGTTTTGTACGTTGTTTTTTGGATGTTTACAAAGATATGTTTTCAATTTCTGTATCCATTTGATTGCATGCATTTTCGGATGTATACGTAGTGGGCATTTTTGGTACATAGTTAGTATCCGTAGACAACAAATCATAATGACAATGGCCTTCAAAAAGTGAAAATCGTATAAGATTGTATGTTTTTTCAAGTGGTGCATCACTAGAAAAAACCTTTGAAACTTGCAAAGGATGCGAATGCCACAATTGAATATTTATTTGGAAAAGTAGGCATAACCAATGGATGTTGAAGTCATCTTCCTCTATATTGTTTTGGTCATGGAACATGGCTATGTTCACTACAAGGCCTTGCCACGTGCTAATATGCAGTATGTTTTTTATTGGTTTTGGGAAGCTAGGTACGGAGAAAGCAAAGATTTGTATGGTCTTTCCAAAGGATTGAACCGTAAAAAGCCTAAGCAGCATACATGCGTAGGCAACAAGGGTCGAATTCATGGTTGTGAAGGTGAAAATAGAATTGAAAAGGCTATCAATGCAAATGTTGTCACTTTTTGGCAATCTAACAAGGTAGTTGTTGTAGTTGATCACATAAGGCACTCCAAAGCATTTCAAGAGAACATCGAAGTGATAATAGATGAGCATTGTTTCTTGGCTCAGGGCAGCCCATATATTTTTCCAGAATAAGGGTTCGTAATGACCACTAAGAGGGTTGGAATCATGGAAAAGAATACAATATGGCAGTTTCTGACTATTTTTATTGAAACAAGATAATTTGTGCCTCTTGTTGCAGACCAAACCCATATTGGCAAATCGAGCCATTTTGAAAGCCATTTTATGCAAAAGATGTCCCCCATAGGCCTTGTTCAGTTGCTTCATGTGAGACCACTGCAGATAGTTTCATTCAATGTAAATATGTTGCCAAGCTATGAACACCGTGCAAAAGAGAAAGAGTTTCGGATCTAGTTCTAACTCTAAAGATTGCAATGCTATAGGGTCGATATATAGAGAGAAAAGTTTCAAAGTGCTCAATGATACTAGTTCTAAGTTCGAGAGATGTGTATCGGAAATGAAGCAGCACAACGAAGGAATCAAACAAACAATCGCCAACCCGTATTTGAAAGCATAGTCTCGAAAAATTCAAAACCTATGCAACACATTGTCTATGCATTGTACGACGCGGTTCGATAATGTATATTGTTCTACGTCCACAGGTGTGGTTGACATGGATGTTTTTTTGCGTTTGATTTGTTTTTTCTCTTTACAAAAAAAAGGTTTCTTGAGCACAACATAGAAGAAAAGACTAATGTTTATACCTTGTCCAACGGAGCATGAGCAATCCAAACAAGCAACAATGAAATATCTCTCCTTTGATTTTGCTTTTGTCACGAACCTGCAATGTACATAAAAGACATTATGCATTTAGTGAATATTGCAAATGGAAGTAGTTAGGAAAAGAAACTTTCTCTATATGATAAAGCAAATACAACATAATGAAATATGAAAGAAAGAGCACACTTTAAAAAAACATAGTGCATTGCAGAAATAACAGAAAAACATGGAAAGTAGAGAGCATTATGAGTAGACAAATATGGAAAGAAGAACAAAGAATATGAGATATAGCAACCAGAATACGTATTATACTATTTATTTTTGTATGCAGTCAGAAATAGAAAGTAACAGAGAGTGCACGAACAAATAAAGATGTAAAGAATTTTCTAGTTATACATGCTTAATATATACATAAAGTATACGAAAAGAATGAAACAATTAAGTTTTGTGTTTTTTTACGAAGTCAAAATCCAATGTAAAGAACAGATTGTTTTTGCATAAATGATTGAAGGAAAAAGTCTTTATCAATAAGCATTTAACAAGGGCATTAAAATAGAATTAAATAAAAATATCATTAGAGTGGAACATTTACGAGGCTGATGTTTTAGTTTAAATTGTGTTGAATCAATAAGAAAGCATGGAATTCCGAAAAATCAGATTGGAGCTGGAAGCTTTTAATGTACATTAAAAATTGGCATTTTTCTGTACCTTTGGACGTGGCATGCAGTTCTAGTCTTGGTATAGCATTGGTATAGATTATTTGTAATTCTTCCTTCTACTGTGATCTTATGAGTAGCTGTTGTAACTGGCTATGTGGATCTTTTTCCTTGACCAAAGTTGTGATTGGACATGAAGACTAGTTAAGGGTGTAGATGGAGACATTTACATGCAATCTATGTGCAGTCTTCACTGGCAGAAGAGTCTACTTAGCTGCTTTCACGTTACTCAATTCAGAGAAACAAACCCGAACTGCCAATACCATTTCTCAATGCTATGTACCAATTTGTATCTTATTGTTCCAGAAAGATTGGTATCAGCAATTCATTATAACTTTATCACGATGTTTTTATAATATAATATGCATCAAGGAAGTTATTCGAGGAAAGTAACTTATTTACTTATGTCTTCTAAATGGAAAAACAATTTTCTGGAATACTTCTTGGATATTGTAGATACATGGGTCGGTTTTCAAATACTAGCTATTAGCCATTCAAGATACAGTGGGCTACAAAGTTTTTGCGGTAGTTTCTAGAAGATCTTTTGGCATCCTTTTGTGGTACTACTATCTACTGCTCGAATGACCCAATATTATTACTAATTTGTTGTTTCTAGTTTATCCCTCTGACGTGCAGAGTATCCATTCTCTCGTGAATTGCATATTGGTATAAGACTTACAAAATGGTCCGAGGTTTATTTGCACATGCCTTTATTTCAGGAGGAATTTCATGTTGATATGGTTAGACTAAAGATGTCATTTTTAATATTAACAGTTATTGAGATGGTGTGCTAGTTTTTTCCTTTATGGCAATAATAATTAATCGAAACTATACTTTCTATAAAGAGAGAATTGCAATTCAAGACAGTGGATTGAATCTGAAGTAAATAATCATTATGTGCCAGTCAATTAGAAGTTAAACGACCCTTTTTCTCAAATCGCAAAAATGATGGGTTTAAGGTGACATGATAAGAACAAAAGCTTGTACAGACTTTTCTTTGTGCTATTTTTTAATTGTGTTTGTGACTTGGGCAAGATATTACAGTTGACATACTTTGAATATGCAATAAATAATCAAAACACTCTAAGCTAATCACAAGGAAAAAGATTAATTTCATTAATTCAACACTACAATTATTCTGGTAGGATTATGCCATCACAACACGCGACATTATGAACTATCAATGGTTTACACAAAAAAACAGTAACTGTTTACAAAATTGTAGGCATGCATTCAGTGAGTTGAAATATCCTTGAAGTTATCACGATACTATTTACATTTACATTTCAACCAAACACTTTTATATACAATTTAGAGCATGAGGATTGGTTAATCAGAGGGATGGTGGTGTGATTGTCCATGCCCATGGATGTTGTTGTCAATGTGGAAAACGATAATCGAGTCAAGAGTGTTCATGAGAAGGAAGCCTGAAGTAAGTTCTTTAGCTAGGATGGGCAGCAGCTGATCAAAATGAGGCTGGGAATAATGCAATGGTATGCTCAAGCTATTCTTCTTAGTCTGTAAAATTTCATTTAAAGTTGTAGTCTTGTATTGAGATACAACGACCAAATGCGTTAACAGCCCAAATTTGGGGCATATAATTTTGTAAATATAGAATTTTTGTGGCTGTTATGAGAAATTGGTGCTTAGATCTCTTCAAAGATTTTCATTTCAAGTGTTTTTTTCTCTGAACTGATATTCTTATCCCAATATGGGATTAAAAGATAAATCTGCAGAAGGTGAAATTTAGAGAATAAGTAGGAAGGATGGCCTCTTAACGAGTGCATTATCAATAGCTTCTTTGAGACATATTATTTGTAGTCAGTCTTGGAATTCTTATTTTCATTCCTGATTATACCAGATTGCAGAATGGGGTTCTGTATGTTCCTGGCCTAGAGAGACTTCTATTCTTTTATTTTTGAGGGTGCATGGCCATTGTCATATTCTATTGACTGTTGCAATATGAGAGAATTGCAAGTATTTTTGGATGTATAACAGTATAACTATTAGAAAGGTTGGTAAATCTTTTTCAGTTCAAAACATAAAATAAAAGTTAAAATGGGGGAGAGTTTTTTTCGCCTTATGTCTTTGCGTCTTCTTCATTTTTAATGTCTAAATGTTTGCTTTCTAACCAGAAGCATTTTGACAAACACTTGGCGAGCATCTTTTTCATGTCATATTTTAGCATAGACTACTCGCAACAAACCCACAACAGGAAACAGTCCAAGTAATTCCACGCACATCTTTTCTAATTTTAGGAAAGAAATTTTCTAAAATCTTCATAGCCTCGTGCAAAAATTACATTGATTAGCAATATTTGTATGCGGATTTTTGCCAGGGGTATTCCAATGTTGTCCTGCAGCGCTGCTCTTTGCTTTAAGCAAGAAGGTAAACTAAGCATCGATATTAGTTGTTTAAGATTACTCGGCAAGAAGCACATTAATACCTGTTGTAATAATATCTGTCACACTCAAAGCAGTTATAAGACTGTTATGCCATCCTCCACTTAGTTCCCTGCCTCGACCATATGATGGCAAAGACTCAAGCACTGGCCACTGTTTTCAGTCCTGGATATGAAATGAGACAAGCATTAATAGGTAAATGAAGCTATAAGTTGTTGAAACCGATTTTCTCGCACTTGGAGAAAAACCTAACACAGTCTAATAGATTTTAACACAGCAACAGAGAAACTTAAAAAAATGCACACTCAGCGATTTCGTGCGAACCGATGCCAAAAGAGTCTCACCTTCCTGTTCTTCACGCTGGTTCATCTCTGGGCAATCACGAAAATGCAGGGAAGAAGACACTCTCGAACCATCAAATATTTCCACCCTCGAGCCACACAAAATCAACTAACCCTTCATAGTCTACAGTGAATGCATTGAAGGGTCACAAGAAAATGCATTCACTCCGTGAGAGGACCTCCCCTTTTCTCCATGCAAAGCACAAAGCAAATGCATTAAATGCATGAAAAGAAATGAATTCAATGTGTAACAGGCCATTTTCCCCTCAACAGTGCCAAAAAAGGGAACTACCAATAAAAACTTTTCAAATTAAAAAAATCAAAGCTTCAAACTTTAGTGTAGCAGCATTTAAAAATAAATGGCACATTCTTATTGGAAGCAATACAAATATGTAATTGCTAATGTCAAAGCAATATCCTTGCCTTTGGTAGGATAATAAAGAGATGATGAAATGGGTTAAAGTGGATTTAATGAGTGCACATGGAATCATTGATGGGACACAAAAAATTTGAAAGAGAATAAAGAGAGGAAAAAGTGAGTCAAGCTAATTCTGAGTGGGGAAAGATATGTGAGGAGGTACGGTGATTGATTTGAAAGGAGATAATAAATCTGAAATATTAATCCACATATAGTTTTAACTTCAATCATCTTTGCAAATGGTTTTTTTTTTTTGGGTGGATGTGAAGGTGGAATTCCATAAAATAATGCGAGATAGGATCTTTTAGATTTAGCTATAGTTTAAGATTTCAAGATTTTCGATCATAATAGATATGAAGATAATATGATTTATTACAATATTATGTTGAAACTTGAAATTACAAGTATATTTTTTTAGTTAAATTCAATTATAATTTTTTTTTCTTTTTTAACAATGAATATTAATTATAAATTTTATCATTCACCTTTGATATTTATTTTGATGTTTAAATTATTGAGATGGAAGATTTTTGGTTATTTTTATATCCATCATTATATAAACTATTATTTTATTTTTAAATGGAGTTATTATATATTAAGGTAGCGACTTTTGTATGGAGAGTATTAAGCGATCACCTTCAAATATGAAAAAAGACGGTCGATCAAAAGAATACATAAATACGGGAAAAAATATGATCTCACTAATCTTTGAGGGACTACTTAAAACCTTCTAAACAATAATGAAAAATGAAACTTCTTTTAGCTGTTGGCTATAAAATCATGTATGTGTTCATAATTTTAATATTTATGGTATAACATAAATAAAAATAACATATTTTTTAAAGACCTTGCCTTTTCATATCTTACTACTGAAAAATACATAATTCAATACAATGGAATGAAAAATACAAAAAAAAAAAAAAAAAATCTTACAAATTTCATCGTATTTGGTAACTATGTTATATACATTATTAATTTACGCTATATTTCTCAAAAATGTGATAATAAATTGTCTTTCTACTTAATATAAGGAGAAAGTTAGGCTGAAAAATCAAAGAAGGGAAGAAGCTAACTTAGAAAGTATGTTTTATGATTTGTAAATTGCAATAATTAGGAAACAAGGAAGAAGTTAACTTAGAAGGTCTATCCTATGATTTGTCCAATTAATGTTTAGATATGTTCACTTTTCTTATTTTCATAATCAATAATTTATATAAATAAAAATAGAGAGATGAAGAAATGGGTTAAAGTGGATTTAAGATAACCAACATTATTACCTTACCTATGTGCCTCCTCAAGCCTTCCTATTCATTTGTCCTTCCTTTTCTTCTCTTATGTAAAATTACAATTTGCAATCTAATTTATTTTATTTATGAGACTTAGATTTGAAAGATTTCTAACTTGTAGACTATAGTTGTAGATTTTTACTGTATCTTAATCTAATATCATTACCAAACATTTCGTTTAAGGATTAAACATATTTTATTGGGATTTACAAATTGAAGTAACAATTGTTTATTAGCATTTTTTAAACATAGCCCTTCTTTAAAAAATGTAATGCTAACTTACATTTCTACATTGCCAAAGAGTATGTAATTTTGATTTTCTTAACATGAAAATTTTCACTACTATTTTATTACGAGTTTGAAGCCTTTTAATAGGTTGTGATGGGCTCAATTTTGAACACTTAAACGGGAGCCAATATCCAAAAATACTATAGTGGAAATGTTCTCACCTTTCACTAGAATATAACATGACAAAATAAATGTTATTATTTATCTATTTAATTAATTTATGATTTTTATTAAGGTGAGTTTGTGAAAGGGCCCAAACCCTTTAACAAGAAAAAGTTAGCAGATATTTTTTATCTAGACAAACAATAACCAAAGGTTGTAGGCATACAAAAATTCAAAAAACTATAGCAACACAAAAAATAAGATATATAACGAAGAAAGGAAAAGAGCACAAAGATGACACTTAAAAGAAAATGATAGGCAATGTTATGAAGGAAAGCATTAACCTCAACTTCTACTTCCACCTTAGACTATCATCCTCTATACTAACTAGAAACATTTAGTCAAGGGAAGATAAATGGGGAGGTACATCTAACCATGAATAAGAGTCACTCTTCTCCCACTTTGTAAATAAGATCATGTGCATCCATTGTGTACCATCATCAAATTCATCTTCTACATCCATCTTCAAAATATCTACATCCATATTTTAAGCTTTTTGCTTGATAGAAGCTCTACATTTTGCTTTTGGAAAAGGTGTTAACAAACTGAACCAAAAAAGTTCACTAATATGAGAATTCTAAATAAACCACATTTTTTAATAACAAACCCATTAAACTACTCCATGTTTAGTTTAACTACCTTCTTTGGATCCTTTTCATCAAGAGGAAGGGCGAAAAAGACATTATCCATGAAGCAAAAAGAATTCCAACATCCATAGAGGAAGTTGAGTTATCAACAAATAATTTCTTATGATTTGGGCACACAAAATCAACATTAGGTTAGTTTATATCTCCAATTTTGATAAGATAAAGGTACAACAAAAGAACAAGAAATCATTTGATGTTTTATTTGATTGCAACATGAAGCATATAAACTGTAGACCCTCAAAGTAGATGATTTAGATCATGATACATGGATTGAAATGATCTTAACCTAATGTGAGAGGGATTTGTAAAGATCCACTGAACTATTGTCTTATAAATCTAGTATTTAGGGAATCTTGACCTAATTTAACAAAAGATCCTATCTTATTCGGTAATGATTTGATTTGGTATATATTCCTCATCACCAGGGGAGCATATATGTTCTAAGTTACATTAGATATTTTTATGATTTTTGTGAACACTTGAATAAGGAAGTACAAGACCTAAAAATATTTTTTGTTTTCCAAAAAAAGAGTGCCTAACACACCATTAAATCTTTATCAGCAATAAAGTGCAGAGCAACAAGGAATAATCCCTTATTCAAAACATACAAAAAAGGATAGATGATGCTAATCTAACAGATTTTGACAAATTGATTATCTTTGTATGAGGAACTAATTTTAATTTTTAAGTGATTAATCTCAACCTTTTTAAGATTTACCATGTTCCTAATTAACATACATAAAAGGGATTAATTATTGTTGTAGGTGGATATTATGATTTAATTACCTTTCAACATTAACTGCACAAATTAGAATAACACTTTTCAAAATGACTAATGACCTAACAACTATTAAAACAGAAAAGAAATATTTCACATAGATGATTTTTTTTGGATTTGGAGGAGTCTAAGTGATTTAAATGGAATAATAGGTTGATATGAGATTGTAAATAATTTTTTATTGAAACTGGTACTTAAAACTAATTCTATTCAAAACCATGGAAATAGGTCAAGATCTTGTGTACGGTTATGACCTTCTTTCCAGTCTTGGACCTACTTGGAATATAGGTCTATAACTTCTTGATTTTTGTCCCGCTTAGAAATGGATTTCATTGTGTGTCGGTCTTCTTTGCTTTACCGTTAGAATGGCCTTGTACACTTTTCTCAAACTCTCAAACACTTGTAGTGTAAGAAGGATTTCCTGCCAAACAAATTTAGGTGCATTTTGGGAACCCAATGCACTACAAACATCATGACCACTACTCCGAAGAGGAATCAAATTTCACATATTTATCCTAGCATGTGTTATCTTCCATAGTGTCATCAAAGCTCGCCAACCATATTTTAACAATGGCTTGCTTGGGTTCAAAATTACTCAAATACTTGGGAAGGGTCAATTTACTCTCTCGTAGAAAGAAGATGCAAAATTATAGAGTTGGAAGGAGACTTCATACATATATAGGGTGTTTCCTAACAATTTTTCATTATTTAACTTTCTATTTAGGGAGAAATAAGTTCCTTTAGTGCTTTTTTTTAACATGAGGAGAACATAAAGTGCCAAGATCTGAAATGAGGTATGATTGACGTAGCTATATAGGCTTATGATGGTTATTTATCATGAAAGGATGAAAAGGAGGGAATATTAGTCCAAATGAAGTTGATGAAATTGAGAGTTTGGGATTAAAGCATGTTGGTCCAAAACCGTATAATAGGGTCATGATATAATTCTACTTCTTAACCGAAATTGGTGATTTTGAATGAGAGGAAAAAAAAGCTGGGATGTAAAAAATAGGAGGAATAATGAGAAGGTGAAAAAGGATAGATAAAATGTTGGTGTGTGGGATCCTATGTGCTCTCCACCTCACATATGGACGGTCATCTCACATGGGTTAGGTTTAAGGTTTGCTTGTGAGTCATGCACTAGGGTTACTCAGCACCCTATATGTACCCTTTCATTTCTGATTTATGAGTATGCTAAGACACTCTGCTTTCTTTTCTTACATGTGCAATCTTTGTTTTGTTATGCAAGTTCTTCATTTGATTGATCGATTCTTTATTTTGATTACGTTGGAGCCATTACGATTCAACTAGAGTGCAACTTCATCATGGTGCACGGTTTTCAATATACAATCACAACTCTTTCATGGTATCAGAGCTGAGATCGGGTAAATGTGCACTCATTATTTTGAGTTGTGATTACTCTTGGTTTCATTTTTACTCCTCGTACAAGTTTTTCAATCATTATATTCTGGTTTTTCCTTGCTAACGTATCTAACAAGTTGTTCTTGGAAAGTTTTCAGTTTTTTATGCATTTTTCGTGCATGTGTAGGCATCTCCTTGAGCTATCAGTGGTTTTGTAACTAAATTTAGCTATTTCTAGATAAATTTAGCAGATCAACTAAAATAGAGGTTAATTTTCTGATTTTTTAATTTTTTACTAAACTGGAATTTTTTTTTTCACAGATCTCTTTTTTTTGGATCTCTGTGTTTTCATGGTATTTTACAGTACATGTTCAAATTATAGGTTTTTTGCTCATGTTTAAGCATTGTTTCCCTCCTGACCAAGTCGAGTTTGCGAGGTCATGTTTTTTTTCTTGCTCTGGCTGAACTAGATTGCTCTGCCCACATTTTGTGCATGTGTTTTTGGACGTGATTTCCTCTATTGTCGTGCCTACCTACCGTGTCTTCATGGCCCTAAGTTCTATGGGCTCTTTCCCTATCATGGCCTCTTCTCCGTGATGTTCTCCTGTGGCTCTGCCCTTCTATGGCTCTGTTCCTGTCATGGCCTCTACTCGCCCGCCCATTCCCGTGCTCTGCCCCACTCAACCTGCCCCTAGCTTCTTCCTCCTTCAAACCTGCAGGTTTTCAAACCTACACACGTTACATTTTTTTTGGTAAGTCTTTTAAATTACTTTCTATTTAAAATAACAAAATCCTTTTTAAATCTTTTATCAACCCCACGTAAACTTTTTGATAAAATTCTTTTTGATAGATCTTAATAAATCTTATTGATTTCTTTTTTAATTTTTTTAACCGAAAACTTTAAATTATAGTGGGAATAATTTAAATTTGATTTCTTTTAAAAAGGAATGTATTTAAATATTTAATTAGGATTTCATTTCACTTAGATCTTAATTAATTGTAATAATTGTAATTAATTGGATTTAATTAAATCTAGTTTTATTAATTACGAATATCATTTTCGACTAGTAAAATATATAAAATCATCTTTTAAATTAACATTAATTTATAAAAAAATTAAAGTCCAAATTGCTTTAAAATTAGCTAAATCGGACGTTTCCAAACAGTAATTTTTTAACGCGTTATTGTCGATTTTTTTAATAATCATGCACTCAAGTGTGTAGTGACACTCGAGTAACTATTTTCCTTCCGAGAGCTTTTGTGACATTCTTAAGATCATTGTCTCCTCTTGAGTTTGTTTAAAACATTGTATATTACCCTTATTATTGCTTGCAACTAGTGAGCGCATCCGCCATAATTTGCGGCAAGGGGTATCATTTGCGACATGAGACACTTTTTCTCACAACCAGGATCTGATTTCGCCTCTTTCCTAGTTTTTTGCTATTGTGCTTGTATACGGTGTCACTTTGTTGTGCTCTATGAAACATGATTGTGGTCTCCTATCATGCGCATTATTACATCTGATTGCAAGGTGAGTTACAAAGTGTTTCATAACACAACTCGGACCTGATTGTATTCAACGTACTAAACTATAAAGTGCCGAAAAACATGGGGGGTTATTATATTGTCCTCGGTGGTTGTAAATTTTTTTGCATTGTGATTGTTTTCTTCATTTCTTCTATCTCTCTTCACTATGGATGCACTTTAAACTCCTTTTCTTATGCCGTTCAACTTCTTCGAATGGATATCAAAAATGATTATGAAACTAAGGGGTAAAGGGTTATCCCGCATCACCATGGGAACTGAAACTGAACCGGATGACGACCCTATAAAATCTAAGTGGTTAAATTGTAGTGATGAAGCTTTAGGTCTTCTTTGCATGTATGTTTCTCCTTACTTGATCTTCCACATTGAGGCATCCGAAACACCTAAATCTACGTGGACAATGTTGGATGAAATGTTTGGACAACAAGATGACATGAGAGCGCATGAGTTGGAAAACGAACTACTAGGGTTAAATCCTAGTGACTTTGAAAACCTACAAGCATTCTTCTTGAAGTTTTTCCACACTAGATTGTTGTTAAAGGAATGTCAAGTAGAGAAGAAATATTCTCAACTGATCTTGTCGATTCTCTCTAAGTTAGGTCTTGAATATTCTGTCTTTGTGTCAACTTTTTACGCTACAAAAGAGTTTGCTTTGGATGATACTTGGAATATGCCCTCCTTTGACCCTTTTTCGTCCCAACTCATTCGAGAACAGGACAAACTCATTCAAATGGGGTCTCTCAAGTCCAAGTCACATGCCCTTGTAGCAAGTACTAGTAAGGAAAAGAAGACTGAAAAGAAGAAAGAAAAAAAGGATCAACCTAAGAAGGAAACCAAGACCAAAAAAAAAATAACGCGAACGCTTTGACTTCTGAGCCTAGAGCACAGAAAGACAAGTATTTGTGTTCCTATCGCAAGAAGCCTAGTCATAAAGAGCATCTATGTATGAGAAAAAAAATGATCACCTTACTCAATTACTTGAGAAAAATCAAATAGGTGTTCTGAGTCTATCAAAAAAATGCTCCAAGGCCTTCCAGTCTTCCAGAAGGAAAGGCCCTTGAGCGCAAAAGGTTCTAAATCTTATAAGAAGAAAGGAAAGGCCCTTATAGCCTGGAGAGCTACTCATCCCTTGGATCTTGTTCACAAAGAGCGATATTTATAGTTCATTTCCATCTCCTTTGTTTACTAGAGCTCTTTATGTGCTGACCTTCATTGATTACTATCCACGATATACTTGGGTATATTTTCTTAAGCTTAAGTCTGAAGTCTTTGAACATTTTTAGGACTTTAAGGCTCTTGTTGAGAAACAAACAGAATGGTCTATTAAGGTTCTCCAACCGACAATGGAGGTGAATGCGTAAACAATAGGTTCATGTATTTTTGTACTGAAGGGATCTCCTTGCAACATACAATTATTTATAGACCTTCGTAGAATGGAGTCACAGAAAGAAAGAACCGTACTCTTAAGGAGATGGCCACTTGCATGATTCACTTGAAGTCTCTTCCTCCACAGTATTGGGCTGAAGTAGTGAATTATGCTAATTACATTCAAAACCGTGTTCCACACAAGGCAATAAGAGGGATGACACCCTTTGAATCCTAGTTTGGACACAAGCCTAATGTTGAGCACTTTCGAGTCTTCGGATCCAAGGTTATGGCTCGGATTCCCAAGAAGAAACACAAGGCATTGGAACCACAATCCAAACCTTGTATCTTTGTAGGGTATCCTAATGGCGTGAAGGGATATCGATTGTTAAATCCTACTTCTCATGAGATTTATATTGAGAAAAGTGTTAAGTTTGATGAGTCTTCTTCAACTTCTACTTCTCCACCTATTGAAATTCTTCAGCTCGTTGATTCAGATTCTGACTCATCAGATGATGATGTTATTGGGCATGCTCCTCTTCCTAATCCTCGTGACCATCAGACCTCTGAGTCTTTTGATTCTAACAGTAGTGATGACGAGGACTATGTCCCTTATCACTCAAGTGAAGAATCTTCCAACTTTGAGCCCGATCCTCCTAGTCCTCTTTGGGCTAGGAAAACTTTGCAAAGTGCTGGAGATTTAGTTGGAGATACTTTGGATATGAGATGTACTCGCTCAAATTTCATTGGACCCCACTCTTTCTTTGCCTCTACTTCTGATCCATAGTCTTTCCGAGAGGCTTCTGGTATTCCTGAGTGGGATTCTGCCATAGATGAGGAGTATTCCTCTCTCATGAAGAACAATACTTGGGATCTCACCCCTCTTCCAAAAGGAAGAAAAATCATTCAGTGTAAGTGGGTGTTCCGAACAAAGTATGGAGTAGATGGAGACATCAAAAATTTTAAAGCGCGATTAGTAGCTAAGGGTTTCTCCCAGATAGCTAGGGTTGATTATACTAAAACCTTTGTTCTGGTTGCGAAGATTACTTCTATTCAACTGAGCCTTGCCATTTCCACAGCAAACAGATGGAAATTCCATCAAATGGATGTTAAGAGTGCCTTCCTTCATGGTGACCTAGAGGAAGATATCTATATGGAACAACCTCTGGGTTATGTCTATGATCCCTCCCTCATTTATAAGTTAAAGAAGTTTCTTTATGGCCTCAAACAAGCCCGTCAGGCTTGGTACGCCAAGATGGACTCCTTTTTACTTACATCATGGTTTACTAGGTTTCACTCTGATCCAAATGTTTATATTATATGACAAGATGACTCCAGAGTAATCCTTATTCTCTATGTTGATGAATTTTTTATCACATGAAGCTCTTCCTCTATTATTGATTTTGTGAAGATTGCCTTGGCCAACAGGTTTTCCATGACTGACTTAGGTCTACTCATTACTTTCTTGGGATCCAGTTTAACAATGTGACTAACTCGGGAATTTTGATTTCGCAACCTAAGTATGCTCTTGACTTGCTTGCTCATTTTCGATGTGTCGATTGCAAGTCTTCTCCTACTCTTCTTTTTACTGAGAAAATTACCAAGTCGTATCAGTGAAAGATTCAAAATTTTTTGGTTTGGTTTCGATTGCTCTACTCCTTGGTTGATGGTACCCTTTATTGATAGTTGGTGGGAGCTTGATTTACTTGACTCACACTTGATCGGATTTATCGTATGCTATTGGGATCATTTCTAGACTCATGCAAGAGCCACATGAGCTGAATTGGAAAGCAGCTAAATGGATCCTTCATTATGTTCGTGGAACCTATACTGATGGCATTCACTATCATGGAGGGGTAGATATTGACTTGATTGGGTTCACATATTTTGATTTGGCTAGTGACTTAGATCATCGGAAATCTACATCTGGCTACAGTTTCTCTCTTGGTTCAGTCCTATTAGTTGCTCTAGAAAGAAGAAAAATAAAATTACAATATCATCTACAAAGGAAAAATACATAGGAGGAGAAGTTAACGCTTCCACATAATCTATTTGGTTACGGGGCATTCGACAAAGTTTGGTATCCACCTTCGGTGGCCTACCATTATCTACTATGATAACACGAGCACTATCTAAATTTACATAAATCCAGATTCAAAGCATCAACACACACGAAGCACATTGAGATCCATATGCACTTCATACGAGATCTTATTCATGATGGTATCATCGAAATTCATACATTCAAATAGTTGATCAGATTGTAGATATATTCACCAAAACCTTCACTAAGGTGAAGATTTTTCACTTGCAGTCTCTTCTTGGGGTAAGGTCTTATGGAGTTTCTCATCTTCTTCAGGATATATAGTCCTTTTCTTCTTCTTATTCTTCTAGGAAGATGTTGTTTGTATATGGGCACCTTATCAGGCATTTAGTTGTCGGGCCCCATTGACACATCTTTCTTAGTTGTTTAGGAGTGTCTTCTTGTTCATTATGACTCATCATAGCCACTATCCTAGCTTCGATGAAGGGGGCATGTTGGTGTGTGGGATCCTATGTGCCCTCCACCTTACATATGGAGGGTCATCTCACATGGGTTAGTTAGGTTTAGGGTTTGCTTGTGAGTCATGCACTAGGGTTACCCAAAGACCCTATATGTACACTTTCATTTTTTATTCATGAGTATGCCAAAACACTCTGATGTATTTTACTACATGTGTAAGATTTATTCTGTTATGCATGTTCTTCAGTTGATTGATTGATTCTTACTTGTGATTACGTTGGAGCCATTACGATTCCACTAGAGTGCAACTTCATCGTGGTGCACAGAGTTTTCGATATGATTTGTCAACTTTTTCAAAAAGTGGAGGTATTAACATTTTTCTAGCCATTATAAAGCTAAAATCAAACCATAATGAAGAGTCGAAAGTGAATAAAAAGAGTGTTCATAAAGTGAGTCAAGCTAATTCTGACGGGGTAAAGAAATGTGAGGAGGTACTGAAATTGTGGTTAGCAATTTCAAAGGAAAATATGATATTTCACATAAATATTTGGTCAAATTTTTATTGGTCAATGTCATGTGGCATTGATGAGAAATTAGAAGAGAATGATGAAATAAATAAGATACATTTAGAAAGGACATGATAGATAGGATATATTAACACTACCTTCCAAAGGCATATACAACTGGATATTCCTTTGAATGGTAGTTTGTGGATAATATCTCCACAACCATTAGGAATTGTTAGAACCAATAAAATATGATAATCCCTCATAAGAATAGAATGTTTGTTAATGCACCACATAGGGCCTCACTTGATCATCGATTCTTGCTTTGCTTGCATAAAATTACTAAGTTACAATATGATTTATTTTATTTACTAACAATCACATATGAGCAATGTAATGAGACATTTAAAGGGATGGTTTGGGGAAATATGAGTTGAAGGGATTATAAACTTGACAAATAGAAACACAAGTGGGTATAAGCAAGAGTGACTTGGGGACGAATTCTAACTTGTAGAACAAACAATAGTGCTTGTATGACTGAAAGTAAGTGTGATGATGTTTTTATGTGTGATAAATAGGAAATATTTACTAAAAATGAAGTGATGAGAAGTAAAAAATTATAGGCATCATAGAAAAGGAAAAGTAGTTCAAGAGGAACACAAAAATGATAAGCAACTCATGCGGTTGAGCATCACAAATGGATCCAAGAGGGATGCAAATGTGAATGTGAACTATGTACAAATAGAGTGCACCAATCTAATTATTTTGTATTCAAAATATTTCAGTCTATAAAGGATGAAATAAATTTTATGTACATGAGGTGGAAATGAGAGTATTAGTTGTTTCTTTATATAACAGGGTATTTCCTTCACCTATTCTAAAGCAACACTGGAAATAATGAAGGGTGGAAATGATGAAATAAATGTAATATGATTTGAAAGGAGACAATAGATAGGAAATATTAGCCACTTACTACATATTAAATGAGATATAGAAATACTAACAAAAAACTACCTTTCAGAGGCATATATGATCGTATATGCCTT